>CM068836.1:21308924-21908924 GCA_028554795.2 Sinohyriopsis cumingii
ATTTGTCTTTGATATAGACAAAGGGCAGCTACTCTTGCTCATTACCTCCCCTTTCCACCAACAGGTGGCTATAGTTCCAAGCTGAGAGGAGCATCATGTAACAGAATGCTCACACTGTGGGGAGGACAGGATGGCATTACAGTAATAAGATTAAGTATTTGAGGAGAAACATAATTTACTGACAAATTTGCTTTCTCCTTCGAATACATTCCCTGATCAATTAACGTTAAGATAGGTAATAGGCAGATGGAATGTTGAGCATCCTACCTATACCTTGGTTAACCTCTGAGAGAAGAAGATTGGATTCCCTGCATGAAGGTTAACCCACTCTCCTAACTTGCAAGCAGCACAACCAGAAGTAACAGGATTATGTCTGGGAAGAAGAAATAATATGATCTTGTTATCACAAAAAATTTCTGGGTGAATCCAGCTAACACTGTGCAAGGTGTCTATCTAGAGGTTGTGCTGATGTCAATTGGGTCAGGCAGCTGCACGTGCCTACCAGATCTAGAGTGTGTTGCTGTGGGGCTAAGTCTTGTAGAAAAAACTCTAGAAGGTTGACTGCATGTCAACCAAAGGTCTCAATGATTATGATAGAGACATGACGGTCCAAAGCAAGGCTCACAAATATTGCTCTTATTTCATGAGAAGCAAATCTGCTGTAGTGATATATCAAAGTATGCAATGCATATTACCCACTTCATCAATGATGAGAGGGCTTGAGGAGTTATGTCCTCCTTTCCGCTTTAATAGGGAGAAAGAGGCATATTTGAGCTCCACAAACTGGCTCAGTCTGTCTGCTTGAGATAAAGTTTAAGCACACGTGCTGGGTCCTGTCTGAAAGGTTCTTGGGTTGTGTCAATAACGAGAGGTCCTATGATGCCTCTGTGACTGCCACCTGACAGCTACCAAATCCTTTTGATGAAACTGGGCTTCATCACAAGGACTGCCTAGCTATATTGTCAAAACTATAGGCAGGTTCAACAGAGAAGGCATGTAATTCACTGACACTGCATGCTGAGGTGAATGATATCAGATTTTCTGCAAGTTCCTGGCCAAAAGTCTGAATTCTGCCAAGTCAGAACCCATGAAAGATTCCACTTGGGAAACAGTGCATGCGATGTAGGCCACTACAGGTCAAAGTTGATCAACAAGCCAGAGATGTCTTGCTATGACCATGATCATGACTCTATAGTAGTAGAGAATGCTAGATGTTAACAGTAATCAGTGCCAACTTTGTCCTATGAACAGCCAGATATCAAAGTCAAATGGTTGCGTGACAGAGGCACTTGAAGTGATGACATTACTGACTTAACACCAGTTCTTAATAAGCCTGGAAAGTGAAGGGTCTTCTAGCTTGTGCAATTCTTTCCATATTTGAAGGATCAAATTGTTTATGCTACAAGGCAATCTGGACAACAGCTAAGCAAGAAGGAGAAGACAGTCTGGGCAAAAATGGACCATTTGAGTCCAAGGCTGTTTGAGAAGATCTGACTTGGCTGGGATCTTCCTTGGTAGGTCTATTTCTAAATTGAGAAAAGAGAAGATAGTTGATCCAGGATTTGTCCCAGCAGAGAGTGGCAATCAACATCATTTGCACTTTTGGCCCATAAATTTATAGATATATCATTGGAACAAAGATCATCTGGGGAGGGGGGGGTAGGCAAAACCTTAGATCCTCTAACCTGATAATCAAAATCTTGATTTTGGATGCTGATGCAAGTTTGCTGATCAGAACAGTGACACATAGGTCTCTTCATCTGATCTGCTAAATGCAGGCTTGACAAATTACAGTCAATTCAGACTCAGCTTGGAGGTCTCTCTCTCATGCACGCACATGTACACACACACACGCAAAGCTATCCCTCATTACAACTGGGTCTTTGGATTCTTAGCTATAGATCACACCATGAAATAAAACCACATTATAATGTAAATGACAAAAAATTCAATAAATACATGTAAACAAAATGAGTCAAAAAAGGAGTAATACCTTTAGTTTATGTAACTTGCATATTTTTAACTATATATTTGTCAATTTCATTTCGTCAAATAATAATGTTTTAAGAAAGGAAATAAAGACAAACTACTGAATCATGTTGTTTTCTTTCAATCCATATTGTCATACAGCTGATAAACCAATTCAAGAACAATGGTCAACTTTGGTCATGAGTATGTAGCGACGACATTGCAATATATCCAGAACTGCATTACAATCAAGGACTTTAAGAAAAGGGAGAGACATGTGGATGCAAATGACACATGTGCTGTATTTGGATTGAAGTTGGCAGAAAGAACAAGTTTGATACAGTGTTAGGACAGTCTAAGCCCTTATGCCAAGACGTATTCAGATATATCAAGTTAGCTATTTTACCCAACACAGAACAAGTTTGATACAGTGTAAGGATATGTTCGAACCCTTATGCCAAGACATATTCAGATATATCAAGTTAGCACTTTTACCCGACACAGAACAAGTTTGATACAGTGTAAGGATATGTCTGAACTCTTATGCCAAGACATATTCAGATATATCAAGTTAGCTCTTTTACACGACACAGAACACACACAAATGCAGTTTTCTACTTGTTACAAACCTTCTCTTTTATGCCTTCCAAATTATTTTTCATTATGCAGTTGAGATTAATACAAATCCAAACTGATATAGGCTTTGATTTGGTGTATTCAAGAAGGGCAATATGTGGATGCCTGTGAAAACAATAATAGTATTGTCTGTGTGTACAGTCTGGAAATATGGAACAAGTTACAGTTATAACGAACACTAAATCATCAATGTAAGATTAAATGGCTATTATGTAATAATATGAAGGTTCCATTCATAAGCACTACAATTTTCAATATACATGCAAGTAATGAACCTCTATCAAGAAAGCCTCTTTTGCCACTTACCCAATGTGGCTGCAAGACACATGTATGAGGTATGAGGGTGGTAATGCAAAGTAGACACATTGGTCCCTCACTATAAAGCCTTCATAAATAGTTACAATGTTACCTCACTATACAGTTCCTCAGTATAAAATTGCCCATTTTAAAGATACAGTGTTGCCTAACTATATAAAGCACTTCAGTATATCATGGTTACCTATACAGATATAACATACTCTTACTATACATCCCGTTCGTATATCATGGACCCCAATATAGATACAAAGTTCTCTCACTATATAGCCCTTCAGTATATCATGGACCCCAATATAGATACAAAGTTCTCTCACTATATAGCCCTTCAGTATATCATGGACCCCAATATGGATAAAAAGTTCTCTCACTATATAGCCCTTCAGTATATCATGGACCCCAATATAGATACAATGTTCTCTCACTATATAGCCCTTCAGTATATCATGGACCCCAATACAGATACAATGTTCTCTGACTATAAAGCCCTTCAGTATATCATGGACCCCAATAGAGATACAATGTTCTCTCATTATACAGCCCATTCAGTATATCATGGACCCCAATATAGATACAATGTTCTCTCATTATACAGCCTCTCGGTATATTGTGATTTCCTATATAACAGGGTTACGATCATGGATCCCTTATATTGATATTTTCCCCCCCAAAATTACAACATAATTTGCTACAGCTAAATCTAGTTCTTGGCTGTTCAATCTCTACTATAAAGTGATTTCCCATTAAACTTGATGTTGTTTTGCATACAAGATTATACTTATAATGTACTGCAGTATTACCTATAACAAAGTCAACTTGTATGGTTCCTGTGAAGATCATTATAAAGACTAATCACTGTTTATTGTAGAAACATTACCTCATCCTCTGCTACATGCAAAGGAGGTGCAAGACGGATGAACTCTGGCCGGATACAGTTTTCCACTGGGGGTTTGTTTGTAGCTAGCAATGCTTCTATTGTCTGTCTCTGTACATCTGGGTTGATCACCCCTGGCTTTCCAAACTGTTCAAAACTGAAAACAAAAGACATCACTCACCTGCTTAAATAACATTAATATTTTACGAAACATCTGATACATTTCACCTATTTTACTAAAGTGTCAAATTTCTTCGTAAAGCTCATGGCATCATTAATATGTGAAGAACTTTAATCAAGATCTATGCATATTAATGAGTTGATCTTGCATATTTACTGACCAAGTTCGAATCATTTTAGTGACTGTATTTTTTATTGGATTGTAATTGTAATGTATATTTAATTGTGTGCTTAAATTTTGTCAATGATTGTAATCAGTCTTATAATGTAAGCAGAATGTTTACATAGCTAGCTTTTGTCCATGACAGTATGATGTAAAATAGAATATTTACATAGCATTTGAGTTCGGAACCTTCTAGGCAAAGTCTTGTTTTACAATTAGACTTAAATTTTTTTGTTGGAATGATTTACATCTAGGCCAAGTGAAAATGTATATAAATAGGGATTTGATAAACAATTCATGCATTCCTATTTTAGATCAGCCTGTCAGATATAATTTGAGAGTAATTATCTACTTAAAATATTCACTGGAATTACTAAAGAGCTCAATGACTTTTGGATTTATACACACTACTTTGGATTTTTTTGAACTCATTCAAAGACATTCTGGATTACATCATTGTGTTACATCAGGATCTTTAAGACTAATAAAATTCATTCAGAACTTCTTAATTTCTGAATTTTTGATAAGACATTTAGGATTATTTGGATTTAATTCACAATACTGTAAGTTTCTCTTGACTTTTCACTTTCTATTGTAGAAAAATAAATTTTGCTTGTTAATTTTACTAAAACTGTTGGTTTCACTTCCTTCTGTTACATATTTCTAGACCTGATGTCATAACATAATCAAACTTTATAAATAGGTTTATATCATCATGAACATAGGTTCTATAATAAATGAAATCTGTGCATATTAATTTGGCATGCTTTCATCTAATTAGTTGAGCTTGTTACCTCAAGAGACCATTTATCATTTTAATTTTGATAAAATGTAGTAATGGGGTTGATATCATGCTGATTGTGTTTTAGTTTTATTATGAGCATTGATATGTGTATGTGTGTGTGTGTGTGTGTGTGTGTGATTTGGATTTTTAGCATGGCTTTAACAATTTTTCAGTCATATCGCTATGATGTCTGCAGTGTGTCAGTTTATAGTGATGTCTAGCACTAGGACATCATGCCACAGTCATGTAGCATGATGTCCCACCCAGTCACATTATCCTGACACCAGGCCGACCAGTCCAAACACTAACATCTTAATGCTGAGCGCCAAGCGAGGCAGCTGTTAGTACCATTTTTGTAAGTCTTTGGTATGACTCGGCCAGGGATCAAACCCACGACCTCCCGCATCCGAGGTGGACGATCTAACTACTAGGCCACTGGAGCGATCATGAGCAATGATATAAGCTTATATCAAAATGATATCTGAAATAAAGTCTCTAGTCCCACGCTACTCCAGATCTATGCAAAGGAATCCCTTGTTGCTCATTTTTAAAAAATGCATTCATAGCCTTGCTGAGCTGCCAACTGTCCAGGCTTGCAATTAGTGAAAAGAGGTATAAAATGTGTAAATTTTGAACACAAGAAGTGAAAAGGCATATGACACTAGCTGCATCCATTTTGATGATCAGTACAGCATTATACTGCATACAACATTCAGAGAAACAGAGCTAAACAACCTCTCTATCCCTAAGAAAGCAATTTTTAAAAGTAAATTATGGTTCTTTGAGAATGCTTACCCAATCACATTATGTTAGGAATATTAGCCTGATACCTCACGAATACAGCGTTAATAAAAGGCGAAAAAGATCTTTTTCTGTCTATCTCATAAAGAAAAAAGGATAATAACTCTTGCCCATTACCTCTCCTTGCCACTACCAGGTGCTGCTATAGTTTTTAGCCAAGCAATATATTAACAAGGATGCTTACATGGCAGGGTGGTTGGAATGCTGACATTTCCATTAAAATCTGAACATGTAATATATATTTATATTATTTTCTTGCGTATAAGGGTGTGGATATGGAGCTATATTTCAGTGTTGGTTCATCTTTATACTTTGGTAGATTTCTGTGTGACATGCTTTTCTTTGCATATTATTAAATTATCAAGTCATGTGGGAACAGGTGTGTGCATACGATTGGAAGGTGTAAATGTGACATTTATATTATCTTTTTTTTGTAAATACTGTACATAATAGAGAGCCATAAGGTTGAGTAGTTCTTTATAACTAGCTGAATAATACTCTAAATATCAAGACATCATTATTGTTATTACTGGCTGAGCCACACAAAAAAACATGGTCTAACTCTTTTCCTTGCTTTGGCTGTGATTCCCATATTGTATTAATCCATACCTTGTTGGTTTGCTGTCTGGGTCCGGAACAATGCATGGCATTGCAGATTTGCTTGGTGCTGGCATCTCAGAGTGTCTCTCTGCCAAAGCTAACTGCAAGCCACTCACATCAAAATTCTTAAAGAAACAAATAAAGTTCTCATGTACACACCTTTTTGTTTATTATAGCTTTCATGCATGTTTGTTCTCATATCAATCATTAATGAATTCAAAGGGGCCCACTGAAGCTAAAACCTTTAGTGCAAGGGTTTCAACACACCTAAGGGCTTTGGTGAATGCTGACTCAAGAAACCTTGCTATTCTCATTTAATTTTTTAAAAAAATGAAAATTATTAGATGCAATTTCAAGTTTTCCTAGCAAGGCACTGATCTGGTTTCACTTAATCCTCTTCCAGGATGTTGCATGCTCCTAATATGTTAATGTAAAATGGAGAAACTCCTCATAAGAGAACTGGACTGCTAAGATCAATTGAGAAATAACAACTTTAGTGAATCATTCAGAATAATACCATGGTCTCATTTATTTCTGTGGGCATCAATTTTTGTGGGGTTGGAAAAAATTAAAATTCTGTGTACTTAAATTCATAGATTTGCCTCTGTCAGAGTTTGCAAATTTAAAGGTTTTTATTTCATCGATTAACCAACATAAATACCCAAAATAAAAGAATACAAAAAGAACAAAATATGGTGACATTAGAGGTATGTTGTTTAAATGGTTAATAATATACAAACGCCAGGATAAGCATAAATTGAATGCCTGTCAAAATCAATCCATAAGAGTGAAATGGAGCGTTTACTTCAACCAATGTACATTATGTTGAGCCAGAATTATGTTCAATGATTATGGTGCTGAAAATGGTCAAATTCAAGTTAGGTTCCCTAAGAAAAATTGTCTGAGATCGGACCTAATGATCTGTGGCTTTGATATAAAGAACCTGTTTAATTCTGCAATTTTGGGATTATTTATGTGACAAATATTTGCATGAATCAGAAAACTTGATTGACACAATGTGTATTTAGTGGGTTTCCAGAAAACTGTGGCTTCAGTATATGGCTGCAATTAGTATATCTACTGAAAGTATTTAATTAGTACTTGCATTGCAAGCAATAGTTTTAATCTCTTAGTCTTACTGTTACAGTGGATTAAAACTGCATGGATAAAATCAGACGTGCTTTCAAAAGTTGTTTTAATGCCTGTAATTATAATTATAAATGCTTGCATTATTATAAGCTTTATGTACATTATTAATTCAAATGAATTACAAATGTGGTAAATCTTAAATCACAGAGAACTGAAAAAAAACTTTTTCCAAATAAGTATTTTCAATACAGTTTGACTTGAATGAAGGATCAATGTAAATGAGCATTAAATCTAATTCTCCTAGATCATTTCGTCATCCTTTAATTTGCTATAATGCTAGTAACTATATAAAAAAAACACTCATTCATTTTTCTTTCTATTCTTATCCATCTCACATGACTGGAACTAAAATACTTCTTCTTCAAACTTGGTTAAAATAAAACAAATACATGTAAAAGACAATATTTTATTACAGTAATGAAGATGAATCATCAATAGCCGAGATTTGTTGATTGATAGTAATGTAAGAGTAAGAAAAAGGCCAAGGGTGGTGGTGGTGGATAATGCATCAAATGTGACTCATTTTTTTGTTGGTATTTGATAACTTGGAGCAATCACAAAATCCGCTATTGGTATATCACAAAAAGGTGAAACCAGAGTATCTGTCTTTTCTGAGGAATAATGCTGCTACCAGATGTTTGGTAGGTAAAAGTAAAATTACACAGATTATGAATCATACTTTGATCAATATGCAAATGAGAACACATACTGGTTACTTTGGATCAATATGCTAATAAAAATACACACTGGTTACAGTGGATCAATATGCAAATAAAAACACATACTGGCTAATGTAGATTGACAACATGCAGATAAGAATACACACTCTCTAGTCATTCAACTTTGTATGGCAAATCTAATTAGTATAAAATCCATCTAGTCATCCAACTGTGTATGGCAGATCTAATTAGTCTAAAATCCATCTAGTCATCCAACTGTGTATAGCAAATCTAATTAGTATGAAATCCATCTAGTCATCCAACTGTGTATGGCAGATCTAATTAACATAAAATCCATCTATTAATCCAACTGTGTATGGCAGATCTAATTAGTCTAAAATCCATCTTGTCATCCAACTGTGTATGACAGATCTAATTAATATAAAATCCATCTAGTCATCCAACTGTGTGTGGCAGATCTAATTAATATATAATCCATCTAGTCATCCAAATGTGTATGGCAGATCTAATTAATATAAAATCCATCTAGTAATCCAACTGTGTAAGGCAGATCTAATTAGTATAAAATCCATCTAGTCATCCAACTGTGTATGGCAGATCTAATTAATATAAAATCCATCTATTAATCCAACTGTGTATGGCAGATCTAATTAGTCTAAAATCCATCTAGTCATCCAACTGTGTATGGCAGATCTAATTAATATAAAATCCATCTAGTCATCCAACTGTGTATGGCAGATCTAATTAATATACAATCCATCTAGTAATCCAACTGTGTATGGCAGATCTAATTAGTCTAAAATCCATCTAGTCATCCAACTCTGTATGGCAGATCTAATTAATATAAAATCCATCCAGTCATCCAACTGTGTATGGCAGATCTAATTAGTATTAAATCCATCTAGTCATCCAACTGTGTATGGCAGATCTAATTAGTATAAAATCCATCTAGTCATCCAACAGTGTATGGCAAACAGTGCATAAGTCTATAGTTGCTCTTGTACGTTCATTTAAGGTATGTTCAATATTCACATGAATTTTTAACTGGGCACAAAAAAAGCCAAATTCGAACCATACAGAATTTTTCTTTCATATGAATGTTATGTGGTACATTTAGGTAATAGGTCTGAGACCTAGGCTGTGCCTACATCCATCTACCCTATTAAGAGTGTGCACATTTAGGGCAATGGGTCTTGATAAAATATACTACAAGGAGCAACACACAATAACACAATGTAATAGACCTATGTCTAAATTATGTATTATTCAACATTTCATTCCATGCAAAGATATTTGCAATTATAATAATTCTCTAAGGAATAGTGAAAAATGCAAGCTATTAATTTGTTTTAAAACTGTTTATTGTATAGCAATAAATATGTTTACTGTATTGCAATAAATAGGATTCTAATGTGATGATAATTCTTTGATTTTTTGTCAGTAACATAACAAGAACCCTAACCCACTCATCAAAGTGGCTCTTTTCTTGGACCTGTTTAGCTATGCAGTCAAACCTACCTCAATAGCAATGTTCACTGTATCAATCCAAGGAAGAAATGTGTTTCATTTGAAAACATGCATTAATATGACAATAGACACAATATGAAGCATTTTATATGAAATCTAAATTTGTAAAAGGTCAGTGTCCTAAAATGATTGTAAACTTTCATGACTTATTATCAGTGTACTAATGCAGCTGCTAACCGCATCAACACAGAATAGATCCGTGCAAATCAAAGGTTTTTGCCTTTAAAAGAATGTAATAAAGAGAAAACAACATGTTTGAGCAGATATGAGAAAATGATTCCCTAATGCCATGGAAATATTCACCACTTATGACAATACAATATTTCAACTTCACTCATAAAATATTACCTCATAGCTGCTCAAAAAACATATCCTCTATACAAGAGATCCCTTTATAATGAGGGGCCCTGAGTGGCCGAGTGGTCTAAAGCACTCTTTGTTACGGATCACTGCCATCTCACCTCTGTCTATGGTGGTTCGAGTCTTGGATTCAGCCAATGTTGGTATGTCAGAAAGCTTGCCAGTAGCTTCTTGTGGGTTGGTGGTTCTTTCCTGTGTTTTCCCGGGTTCTTCCTCCACCATTAATACTGGCTGCCATGTATAGCCTATCGTGTGCTGAAAAATGGTGTTAAACCCCACAACAACAACTTTATAATGATATACATTTTCACCTCATAATGCAATGGGTTTGATGATCAAAACAACTTGATAAAAGGAAAAAGGTGTTAAAATGATGAAAGAAAATGCTGTAACACCTATGTTTGCAATGGAAGCAAGTAAATGATGTGAAGAAATATATTATTTTCCTTTTTTCTTTCAAAAACAAATGGATGAAAAAAATTAACTAATGTACTGAATTAGTATCAACACAGCTTATTTTCACCTACCTGCATGTTCCCCACATCCATCTGCAAAATATGGGTTGGTGTTTTCTTAAACATCTGAAAAATATTGAAAATAACAAATACAAATATAGGGAAGTTCAAACTAAAATAAAAACTTAAAAGGAAGAGGAAAATTATTTCTTAAAATGCATATTAGAGTCTGAAAACAATTTCTTTGGAAATGTTTATATAGTGCATCCAATTAAATTCTGCATTAGGAAAATGTGCAATAAACAAGATAACTTGTGCTCAAGAATATAAAAATTTCATTATCAAAATTAGATAAGTGAATTTGTACCATCACATCAATTTGACCTATATGAAACCTAAATAAGCAAATACTGAAATAAAATACATGAAAGCAATGGTAAATAACCAGATAATGATTGAATGAATTTTTTTAGTCATAAATTATTTTTCTGCAATAATACTTATACAATTATATTTAAGTCAGTATCTTAACTTCTGCATCCACCTAATTCCAGTGCTCTAAAAATATCAAAATTAACTTCCCATTTATAAACAAAACAGACTATAACTATATTACTGAGAGGAAAAAAAAAACTTTCCAAGAAAGCTTTCTAACCTTCCCGTCTCCATGGTGACTACCTGTACAATGGATTGATCTGGTGTTATGGGTTTGATGACAATTTTTCAGCACCTGATAGCTATACATGGTAACCAGTATATCTGGTGGAGGAAAAACCCAGGAAGACCCATTGATCCATGGGAATCTAATTACAAGCTTTCTCTCATACCTATTTTGCATGAGCTAAGATTTGAGCCCATATGGACATTGATCTGTAAAGGTGATTGCCTTAGACCACTTAGCCACGTGGTGCTGGTGCCATAGGTTCCACTAGGTCAAACTGAGCCCTTTGGGATGAAAGACCTCTGAAGTAATAACAGCATGGATAATGTCATTTAGAAGACAGTCTCACTTGAATGTTAGGCTACTGTCCCACGTGAATACACTGGTCATGGGTTAGTTCCTCATCAGTACAAAGAATAATTCATTGTATTTTGAACAGAGCCTGAGCGAAATCATTGTCCCTTAATTTTTGTAATAACAAATTCACCCTTAAGGGGTCCTGTAGATGCCCTTTGGTCAAACAGTCAGATAAAAGAGAAATTTCAAGACAAAGAACTCATTCCTGATGAACCAGAGCCTATTCTTGGTAGTTAAAGCAAGGACAATTATGCCAAAACTTAAGCTATCATGGCTGAACTGTGTATAGTTTGGACCGACTGACAAGGTGAGTATCTTCCTGAGACTCCCTGCTATAGCCAGAATGACTGGAAGGAGGTTTATACCACAGGTAAGAAATATCTAAGCATTGGTTTGAAAGGTTGCTTTATCCAACCATTTTAGAACCTGTGGAAGAGTCCATTTTTGGACAAATGGCCAAAGCCTTCGATCAAGACAGTAAAATTTTGCCATTTGTTGGAGAGGTGTATGTCCTATCCTATATCATCACTTCCATGATGCTAAAGCATATCTAAGATTGTGGAAAGGTAGCCCCTGAAGTTTCAAGGATGGGACCTAATTTCTTTTTTGGAAAGGTGTAGATTAGCTAAAAATATAGTTCTAAGGCTTTTGAGAGAACAAGTTTAAATGTGCACCACTGGTAACAAAAAGACTTGCCACTTGTTCTGAGAGCTGCTTTCTTCTGAGGATCTGCTTGATATGAACTAGGCATTCTGAGGGCCTGCTTGAATATGAACTAGGCATTCTGAGGGCCTGCTTGAATATGAACTAGGCATTCTGAGGGCTGCTTGATATGAACTAGGCATTCTGAGGGCCTGCTTGAATATGAACTAGGCATTCTGAGGGCCTGCTTGAATATGAACTAGGCATGCCAAAGGTCTGCTAGATATGAACTAGGCATGCAGTTTCAACATCTCTGGGTAAGTATCGAAATGAGTGCTCATGACGGTTTCAACTGGCAGAGAAATTACAGAATTTTCCCAGGGAATCTCTGATTCAATATCCTGCCAACCACTTGTTCTGAAAATTGTTTCTTTGACTGGCTTACTTGACACGAGTCAATCATGCAGGTTCAGCACCTCTGGATATCTACAGAAGACTTGCATTGATTCCCAATTGTTTGTGCAGTCAGAAAGAAAGCAGGATTTCTCTGGTAATCTCTGATCCCAATTTCAATGGCCCACTGATCCATGATTTTGATTCAAACTCAGGATTAGACACTCCAATTCACTCACCTTTTGCACTACCTGAGCCATAAAGAAGACAGGAAACAATTATAAGACTGTTCCAGTTCAAGGAAAAAATGTCAACTGCCCAAACTTTCTGATCTAGGTCTAGAGAGACAATGGAAGAGAGCAATGCATTCTACTTTGCCACAAAAGGTTTATGAGAGGCCAATAGTAACAGATGCAAATTTGACTGAAGACCAATGAGAACAAGAACCATTTGGTAGAAATCAGCTGAATGCAACTGGCCTCTGAGTTGGGGACAGTCAGTCTGCCTTGGAAGTGGCCAATTTCAATGTGGTTCTTTTGGAGACAACATCACCTAAGATGATCCCACACCAGAGGTCTGTAAACATGTTTCCCCTTGACTTAGGATGTAACTGAAGAGATCTGATTCATGCATGGACAAAATCCGAATGTATCATCAAATAATGTCACTCACCATATCTGAAAGGTATGTACTATGGAGGTAATTATAATAATATTCTGGAAGAGGTATTTCCCATGGACACTATTTTTAGCATCAATATGATTATATATAGACAATAAAGATTAATTTTTTTCTCTAATCTTTCTCAAAAGATTTAAGAGGCAGCAAATACTAAATTCTCCTAACATAACTGTGAGCATGCAATTTATTCAACTGAAATTTTTTATTCTTATTGAAATTATGTAACTTATCTACCTCTTTTGACGGGCTGGAGATGAGTTGAGAGAGGAAGTATCTCTCTGATGGAGAGATGGCAGGAATTGCCCAGTGGAGGTCAAACTGACCAGCCTCCTGGTTCTCTGTTTGAGGATTCTACAAAAGATAAAAGGAATCAACTAAAATATCCAATACATATACACATAATGGACAGTAAATGCAGTGTTAATTATCATAACTGTAAATGGGCACTGGAAACATAGAAGTAAATGCAGTGTTAATTATTATAACTGTAAATGGGCATTGGAAACATATCAGTAAATGTAAATGCAGTGTTAATTATCATAACTGTAAATGGGCACTGGAAACATAGAAGTAAATGCAGTGTTAATTATTATAACTGTAAATGGGCATTGGAAACATATCAGTAAATGTAAATGCAGTGGTAATTATCATAACTGTAAATGGGCACTGGAAACATAGAAGTAAATGCAGTGTTAATTATTATAACTGTAAATGGGCATTGGAAACATATAAGTAAATGCAGTGTTAATTATCATAACTGTAAATGGGCACTGGAAACATAGAAGTAAATGCAGTGTTAATTATTATAACTGTAAATGGGCATTGGAAACATATCAGTAAATGTAAATGCAGTGTTAATTATCATAACTGTAAATGGGCACTGGAAACATAGAAGTAAATGCAGTGTTAATTATTATAACTGTAAATGGGCATTGGAAACATATCAGTAAATGTAAATGCAGTGTTAATTACCGTAACTGTAAATGGGCATTGGAAACATATAAGTAAATGCAGTGTTAATTATCATAACTGTAAATGCATTGGAAACATATCAGTATATGCAATGTTACCGTATTTATGGTATGTTTTTAGATGGCAACAAATAATTACTTTTTTTGTCGTCCAAAGACATTAAATTCTTTAATAAGGTGTTTGAAAACATAGGAAGATAAAGTTGTGCCCTCCCCCATCTGAAACAAAAATTACCATTAGCTCACATGACGATATGCTGCCGAGAAGTAAACAAGTAGTTTGCCTAACACCACGGACAGGATAATGAATGAAAAAAGGCATTACTTGCCTATTTGAGACATGTCCATCCACCAGAAAACACAGCCATACATGTATTAGAGCCACGATTGTGTGTGTATTTTCCAAAAGAACTGCCATATTAGTAATCTTGTAATCCATAGTTTAACCCTCTGCTAATCAGTGATCATTAAAATCTACATTACAAATGCACACAAGCTTTATTTCTGTGTAATTAAGATATTAATACAAACTAAATAAAAAGATTTTGGAATTATAATTCTGAAGATATTTATGACAGAAACATTTTAGTATCAAGTGCAGAAATACCAGAACATGTATGATGGCTAATCTTAGAGTACCAAGGGCGAGAGGCTCCATATAGGGTGAGTGTTGTATGCACACCTAGGAAGGGTAAAAATAACAAGCAAGTTGCAATATATGAGTCAGCGTGATGGTATTTTTTAAAAATAAAGGTGATTTATTTGTTGTGGTTCTCTCTTCTTTTTTCCACCCACCTAGCCGAGGGTAGCTTCAAAATGAGCAGAGCTTGCAGACTCAAAACAATCAACTGCTCAAAGATTGTTTTGATGCATGTCTGAGATTTCAAGGTGTCTAGGTGATAACTGTTAATAAATAACTTGTGTGGATTTCTTTGACAGGTGTGTTCAGAAATAAAAGGCAGCCATCTGGATTTCGTCAAAAGAGCACATGAAGCACCAAACATGTAGCACCCACAATCAATATTTATCATCTACAAAAAAGTTTATTACCTGTAGAACAATAACTATGTTTAAACCTTGGTGTATAATGCCTCAGGGATAATGGGTTTGTTTTGCTGCATGCTGCCAATGAATTTACTAATCCATACCAACTCTATGATGTATTGTTTAATGATATAGAGCAGGGGTCATGGTTTCTAATCAAAGCCATAACTGTCACACCTGCTTTAAGTGGTTTCATGTGTAATGACTACAGTGACAACCAATCATAATTTTGTTAATTAAATTAATGACAAACACGCTGTGAATTTTACTTTAAAATGACACAGCAGATCTTAGAAAACATAAGTTGTAGAAAAAATTATTGCAGAGCAACATCTGAAAATTACAAGGCATTTAAATATTATATTTGCCACTGAAAACAAACCATTACCAAAAAATTACCATAAATATGGTAATTATTATAACAAAAATGGGCACTGGAAACATATCTGAACTTTTATGATCCTGAGAACTAAATACAAAATTACTCAGTGGTACAAAATTGTTTAATCTTTAACCAATTCTTAATACAATATTAAATGAACAGAAAGAATAAATGTTAATAGAGATAACAACAGTGATTATGGTAAGTAAGGTGGTTGTGGCAGGAGAAATTGTAGTGGTAGCAGCAATAGTGAAAGAAGGGAAAGATGAAGATGAATGGGTTGTGGGGGAGGAAGTGTATTGTTGTAATTATATAGATAGTAACAGACATGAGAATGATAAAGTAAAAACAAAATCCTGAGGTGTCAAAAAAGTATCATACATATGTATACTAACAGATAACTGCATATTTTAAATCATTTTCAGTATTAGGACTGGTCGGCCTGGTGTCAGGATAATCTGTCTGGATGGGACATCATGCTACATGTCTGCGGCATGATGCCCCAGTGTCAGACATTACTTTAAACTGCCAAACTGCAGACATTATAGCGATATGACTGAATTTTTTTAAAGCTATGTTAAAAATCCAAAACACACAAATCATTTTCAAACAAATTAGAAACCCTTTCTAACATATTGCTATAAAGCTTAATTTTGTCCATGTATATAGATTATATTTTAAGACAATGGTCATTTATAAGCTATAAATAGGTTGCTTACTTGGAATTCAGTTCTAAACCAAGTCTTGATTAGAAACTTGTTCAGAAGATTCTGTTTGGGATAATTTTATGTAGGGATGAATTGTGACAGACATCAAATAGGGATGTACAGTGACAGAATTGTGGGGATGAAGATAAGGTGGAAGTGAAAAATTATTTATTCCTATTCCTATTTTATTTTCAGTGTGCAGAAGTATTTAATGTTGTATTTTGATTTAATCTTATTTTATTTTGTAGTTACAGTGAATTCATTCAAAGATATTAAGGTTTACATCATTGTGATACATCAAGGCTGTTGGTATATTGGCACACTGAAGGCTATTGGTACATCAGCTCATTCAAGACCTGGAATTTATTTGGAACACTATTATATTATTTTTTTTGGACTTTTTTTGGACAGAACATTCAGGCTTATTTTGGATTTCATTCACAATAATGTTGTTGTGGGGTTTAATGCCATTTTTCAGCACACGATAGGCTATACATGGCGGCCAGTATTAATGGTGGAGGAAGAACCCGGGAAAACCCAGAAAAGAACCACCGAACCATGAGAAGCTGCTGGCAAGCTTTCTCACAAACCCACATTAGCCGAATCCGAGACTTGAACACGTAGACAGAGGTGAGATGGCAGCGATCTGTAAAGGAGAGCACTTCAGACCACTTGGCCACTCATAACCCCCACAATAATGTAATTAGAGTATTAAATCATTTGTTGATTTCAATAACTTGTTGGTTTAACATCTTTTTGTTACTTAGTATAATACCATAGAGATATAACAATATATAACAAGTGAAAATTCTCAAAATTAGGGAATTCCATTCCGATTTTCATGCCTGAAGTTATGCTACTGGTGGTGAAAAAAGTAATGGTGGTGGTACAATGAGAATAACACTGATGAATATCAGACCCATGATAACAATAGAAATGGATTTAAATTGCTAAATTTTGATTATGATGCTTATAATAATGAACCAAGAATTATAGTTGTATAGATGTTTTTATTGTCATACTTGAAAACATCATCAGTAAGTAAGATTACAATACAAATGCACCAAAATCATTATACACTGACCTCATGTTTAATGTAGGCACTAGTAGGACATGGTTAATTCTTGAGAATATTGACCAACAAGTCTCAGTGACCTTGACTTATCAAGGCAACTAGCACTGAACTAATTTAAAGCGCAACAAACATTATTTTTTTATTATTAAATTTACCTTGACCTTTGATTGTTAGACCCCCCCTCCCAAATTTATTGGTTTCTTTCTTACCTCAAGTGCAAGCCATCCATAATGTTTGGTCAAAGAAACTTACTCTAGAATGAAAGTGGAAAACCATTTTTTTCCCCCAAACATAATGACCTTTACCTATGAACTTTCAATCCCAAAATCAATAGGACTCTTCCATAACTTAAGTGTAAACCCTCCACAAACATTTGGCAAGGTACAGGATCTGTAACTAAAGCTAGTATGAAAAAACAAAATTCTAAACATTTGGCTTTTCTTCCTTCCTTATTCCAAGTGCAAGCAATCCATTAATTTAGTCCAGGTCTTCAATTGTGACTTTTTTAACTGTACTTTCAGTCGGCAACATATAGCCACTACTGTGTTGATGTGCAGTAAAACACTATTACATACATGCATATCTATCTACATATATACATACATATATGTAGAACAAAATATATCATTTGAAACTGATTTTCTTCTTTAAGTCACTGTGATCTTGACCTTTTATCTTTTGCCTCCAAAATCAATAGGCTTCTTCTTTATTTCAAGTGCAAGCCTATCAGGCAGAACTGATATTACTATACAGAAACCACATTTCCTTAAGTATTAGTAACCTTAACCTTTGACCTTTTGAAAACCAAATCAATAGGCTTCTTTCTTGACCAAAATTCAAGCCAATCACATTTGGTAAAGGTACAATGTGTAAAACAAAAAGTATTGTGCCAAAAGAAAATAGATGCATGAACAGATGTCATAATACATGTTATTCCTTTATATGGCTGTTGAAAAATTACGATGAAGCATATGGTTAAGATTATGTGGTGGTGCAGGTTTTATGTAACTGATGGTTAATGATGATAATGAGATAATTACCAGAAGATGAACAAATACGGAAGCAAATGGGTTTACAGCAATGGGGTCAGGTCGATACATCTCATACAACAGAAAAATGGCAGCCAGTTTCTGAGTTGGATGAGGAAGCAGATCCCTGTTTTGGAGTAACATCACCTGTAAAACAAAATAATAATTTTGGAGGAAATGGTTATGAAAATTACCTTGACCTAGACAAGTTCAGGATATTGCAGATATGGAATGCCAGTTAAGGACCTGAAGACCTTAATTTACTCCCCATTGTCAAGTACAGTGAACCCCATCTATAATGAATCTCTTGAGACCATTCAAAATCATTAGTCCTTTATAAAATTTCAATACCAACAATAAAATATTTAAGACAAAACAATCTGAACAAGGCTGTCTCACTACTGAAATTTTATCATTATTACATTTATGATAAACTTACTTCAAAGTAAAACTTAGTAAATTTCTATGACACTGCTCTTAAAATCTTAATATAAAACATGTATGTCAATAAGGTTTTGCATACTTCATCAAACTTTCCATGTCAACCATCTAGTATGTTTGTGCATATGTGTGGCTTTTTTGCAACTTTCCACGCTTATATATCATTCAAAATTTAATGGAATAAGCTTGTACAAGATATGAAAAAGGTCAAGTAATGGTTATATTTAATATGACACAGCAACTTTCCATGCCTATATATCATTCAAAATTTAATGGAATAAGCTTGTACAAGATATGAAAAAGGTCTGGTTATGGTTCTATTTAATAAGGCACAGTAAAACAAGTAGGGCATGCCATGGTATCTGAACATTGCTGATCCAATTGTAGGATTCAAACCCACACCCTTTCTGTAGCAAATCTGGCATACAAACCACTGAGCCATGACAGCTCCTTATACTACGACAAAGGATGATGTTGTTGTTGTAGGGTTTAACGCCATTTTTCAGCACAAGATAGGCTATACATGGCGGCCAGTATAAATGGTGGAGGAAGAACCCTGGAAAACTCAGGGAAGAACCACCGACCCACGAGAAGCTACTGGCAGGCTTTTCCACATACCCATGCTAGCCGAGCCTTGGACTCGAACCCACGCAGACAGAGGTGAGATGGCAGTGATCTGGAATGGTGAGCGCTTTAGACCACTCGGCCACTCGGGGCCCCGACAAAGGATGAATTACTTGCTCAATTTTTTTATAAACTGATCAAAATATTTTAAAAATGCATAGTCTAATGACTTTTAAACAGTATATTGCATGAGAAAGAGAGAGAGAGAGACAGAGAGAGAGAGAGTCTTACCAGGGCCATGCCAATCTTAAAATGGTCTGGCTTTTGAAAGTAGTGGTGAAAACTTGATGCAATTGATTCGAATGTTTGGGTCTGTGTTGCATCCTCAGACAGCACACTGCAATAGTTAGTTAGTTAATTACATTTTGGTTAATACATGTTTACAAAACCACTACATTAAACAGTTTATGAATGCCATTGCCATCAATTAATGAGAGCAGTGATTCGATCCCACTCCCTTCCTGCCTCCAAGCCACAAAATTTGCAAAGTCTCTGCAAGTGCCACTTTTGATTTCTGATCTTGTCTTGAATAAGGCCTATGGCCTTCAATGTGGATGTGTTTGATACATAGGAATCACTGCTCCCATGCAATAGTGTCTGTATATGCCTGATAATATAATTTCATCCTCCATATACCATATTAAATTCCATTGTGCATTAAACACCAATGCAAATGCAGGACCTTTCTTACTTGCCTTGATTTTCAAAAATTGCTAAACTTGTTGCAATAATTCTTAGCCAATGGCTTTTTAGCATTGGGAGAAAGTGTATGTTTCAGATTCTGACAAAAATTGACCCAAAAAAAGTTAAGAACTGCCCTTAAATATTCCCCTCAAAAAATCAAATTACTTCTTCATGTGTTTATGCCAAAATTACAACAATGGGTAATCAGTTTACATCTTATTTACACATGTAGTGGTAATCTGACTGCTCAGCATCCATTCTGACATGAATTGTTGCAGTGGTGGAACAGGATCAGTCTCCAGTAGATAGATTCTGGCTGGTTTCTGTAATTTGTTGATAGAATGTGTAAACATATCTTTTTGTTTCATTTTTAAAATTCTTTAAAAAATATCTTTCCATTTTCAAAAGCAGTATACTTCAACCATAAAATGTTATGTACTCTAGATGGCCTTTAAAACAGCATTTTTGTCCAAGTACCAGAAGAATCAAAAATGCTTATTTATGCAGTTCAAGTTGTTTTATTTTAAATGTAATTGGTGAAAGCTGTCAATATTCATTTCTTAAAAATTGCATGGCCACATACATTCCTTATTTTATATAACTTTTTATGAATCTAAGGTATCTTTTGATTTCTCTACTTTTAGATCTTCATCAATATTTGATGACACATAAGCATCATTTGCTCAATATTTAAAAGACCTGTTTTTTAAGTACACTTTGTCTGATTTTGTCCAGTGGTATTCTACGATACAGTTGTCAAAATATTTTATTTTATTTTGCAATGGTGACAATATCTGAAAGCTGATCTGCATCACTAACAAAAACAAACAAGAACTTACTGTCAAATGTAGTCCAATTTTGGTAATCAGTCTTTTAAAAAATGTTACAAAAAAGTTTTCAACTTTTAGTAACAGTACCCATATCTAATGGCAGATCGACATCATTTGCATAAATTTTAAAAAGTTCATACTGCCACTAAAGAGAACTTAAAAAGTTCACACTGTCATGAAGAGGAACTGTAACAGAGTGAAATTTGAAGAAAAATATTGCTGCACGATCATTTCCTAGATATCAATAACCAAACAACACACCACATAACAAGTGGGCACCCTAAAAGGGACTTAAACGGTTCACATTGTCACCAAGGGGAACTTTATGAAGATCATTTACAAATTCAAGGTCCATAAATGCTTAAAATATTTACAGATAGGAAAAAGGGTGAAACAGTTGCATTGAAAAAACAAAAGATTTGGCAAGTTTATGTTTTTAAACTTTGAAATTTAATCAGCACTGGCAGAGAAACTGATTAAATTTTATCAAAATTTGGTGAAATTTTTAGTTAATAAATAGCAAACCCAACTTATTCTAGACAATCATGGTGCCATGTTAGTCTGGAAAGTCTGTAAAGCATGAAAGGTGCATTGAATGCCAGTGTTAGGGTCATTCTGTTCATATTCAAGTTAGGAATTATAAATCAATGAATGAACTGACTAAGTTCTGTGCACTTTTTATCACATTAAAGATTACCGTTATTAAATTGGTAGGGGGTACACACAAATGGGTAGGTATGGGTTACTTTCACAGACATCACGATTGTGGATGCAGATACCCACAATGCAACATGGGCGCACCTTGCAATACCATTTGAGTCCCTAACAAACCTTTTAAAAATGAGTCATCATGTATATTCAAGATAATAATCTGATTTAATTGTCAATAAGGATATTTAGTGAATCAAAATGATATATAGATTATACTTGAAATTAGTGCCCTTATAGCACCAAACAACCCCCACAAAAACCTTGAAGTTCCCTGGCTTACATAGAAAGACAGAAAAGTATGTTGAACTGTAATCGTGCATATTGCTATCAAACAGAAATGCAGTCATATTTTTACAAACAGACATATTGCCATTTTAAAAAATATATTAATGTTTCTGAGCGTGTCATCTTGAATGAGTATATATGGACAATGATCTTCGGGATACAATATCAGTTATGGAAATAAAATGTTATAGCATATGTATTATGCCTGAACTTTAATGTACAAATACTGATTTGCGAAGTTTGCTTCAGTGGCCTAGTGGTTAAAATGTCCACCTCGGAAGCGGAAGGTCATGGGTTCAATCCACAGCAGAGTCATACCAAAGACACAAAAATGGTACTAACAGCTGCCTTGCTTGGCACTCAGAATTAAGAGGTTAGTGTTAGGACTGGTCGGCCTTGTGTCAGGATAATGTGTCTGGGTGGGACATCATGCTACATGTCTGCGGCATGATGCTCCATTGCTAGACATTAGTATAAACTGCCACACTGCAGACATCGTAGCAATATGACTGAAAAATTGTTAAAGCTATGTTAAAAATCCAAATCACACACTGATTTGTGAAAACAAGTGCATGTGCCAAAGACAACTAACAAACCAGTTTTAATTAGTACAGTCAGATATTATACTTGTGGTGGAGATGATGGAAGTAGGATTGCACTGAATGAAAGCAATAACCATCCCAAAAAGTTATATCTTCAGTGTATTAAAACGAAACATGTCTTTGTGCCGAATGTCAAAACTCATTATTCTTAAAATGCTTTTAGAAATATGAAATTATATATTAATGATTGGCTTTTTAACTTGAATGATAACCAAATGACTGATTTCAGCCCGTGACAACAGAAATGTTTCTACTTGGTTTGTGGATCCATCTGAATATGCATCTTGATATTGACAGTTCTATTAATTTATGAAAGAATAACAAAGATGGTTGAAATTTCAAGGTTTTACTTGAAGGAAAAAGGGAAAAAGTCAGGCATTCGGTCTTTTGCAGTTGACATGCATAACTGAATGTGACATATATCCTTTGGCACAAAATGGGATATGTGTCATAATTATGTAAGAAGAACAATGTTGTTAGTTGCCAATTTGCTTGGCAAAGGAATCAAAATGGTGGATATGGTAGTACACGTTTTGTGACGTCACGTGAAAATAACGGATAGTCAGACCATAGTTGCTAGACTCAAGCTTGATGTTGAGGAAAAAAACCCAATCATCTCAAGGAAAAAATCATACAGTGACAGAAACACCTCAGATTACCTCGATGACCTGTTCTGACATTGTTGTTGTTGTTGTGGGGTTTAACGCCATTTTTCAGCACGATAGGCTATACATGGCGGCCAGTATTAATGGTGGAGGAAGAACCCGGAAAACCCCGGAAAGAACCACCGACCCACGAGAATCTACTGGCAAGCTTTCTCACATGCCCACATTGGCTGAATCTTAGACTCGAACCGCCGCAGACAGAGGTGAGATGGCAGTGATCCGTAACGAAGAGCGCTTTAGACCACTCGGCCACTCGGGGCCCCCAACTGTTCTGACATAAAAGCCTGTCTATCATGCCATATTTATATACTATATAAAAGAGAAGGTAAGTAACTTCCAAATACTTTGTTTGAACCATGACCCTCAATTTTCTGTCTTAAAAGGCGCACGAAAAAACTCTATGGCTTGTTTTACTCCTGAGATATTTTTCTATTCATCAAGCCGTCATTGACTTTTCTGTGTTGCACCAATCTGAAGTTACAGGCTCCGAAACGTGCAAATTTCGAGAATTTTGCCTGCCAGGAAAACGTTATGTTAAGGTGAAAACTGTTGAAAAGAGCTACATATACCATGTTTGTGACTCTACAATACATCCCTTCTTTAATTACAGAACAGTGGTAGTTGCAAAAGTAAGTTCTTACTTACCATTAACTCGATTAAACTTCAGGAATCCTGTTCCATGGAAGAATTAGACATTGTCTTCTTCACTCCACTCATTGCATACAAGCGACTCTCATTTTCAAAACAAGTACACTATGTGGCACACATGTCAATGGCGAAATATGATAAATCAGAGTAAAAATATTTTCTCCATTATCTAATGTACAATCACTAAAATAATAATGATTGCAATACTTCAAATTAAAATTTCCAGAAATATGTTAGATAATGACTGAAAATATTTATTTCTCTGATGCATGTTATTTAAGTATAACCTTTTTGAGCCAATTATATTTTGTACGTTATGCAGCCTGTAACTTCACACATTTCAGAGACTGTAACTTCAGTTTGGTGCAATGCAGAGAAGTCAGTGATGGCTTGATGAATAGAAAAATATCACAGGAGTAAAACAAGCCATAGAGTATTGTCGTGTGCCTTTAAAGACGTAAATAGAATGAAATCGAGGGTCATGGGTGGAACGAAGTATTTGGAAGTTACTTACCTTCTCTCTTATATAGTATGATACACATGTTCCTATATCCGAACGGGTCATGGAGGTAATCTGAGGTATTTTTGTCACTCTGTATGATTTTTTCCCCTTCAGATTATTATTTTTTTCTCTCAACATTAAGCTCGCGTCGAGCAACTGTGTTACACACGTTGAATGCAGTAACCATATATCTTCCAAGATTCTGTCAATTTTTTTTTTTTTTTTTAAGGTTATGATATTAATTTAACCGCTACAGCATTATAGCCATTTACTGTACTAGTGAAAACTTTCTAACAAAAGGGTACCGCTTCTATACGATTGGCACCCTTCCCCATTTTTGGAGCCCCGTCAGTAGAAACATCAGTTGCTCTGGTTAAAAGCCCGCATTTCTTACTCGGTATAATATACCAGTAGCTACATATGTAGCATCTCTTTATATTACATCCTACAAAATTATAAATGCCCTGGCTTCATCAAGGAATATTCACCTAAGTAACGATGCCAACTCCTTCAAGGAGAGCGCCATATTGGAACCCATGTTTATCTCGTACAATCTCGTCATGTTTTCTTAACGTACAGGGGGCGCTCTGCAGATATTATTCACTTCTGAGAAAGTGGTGGGTGTTAGGTGAAGTTGTTTACATTTGCACAGTGGAGAGAATGTTAATAGATCTCTATATTATTTTCATCTACTATGGCTAAACTTTCATTGGATATTGTACTTGTGTAAATTGTAAATGATCTAAGCATACCGCTAACTAAAATGACTGCTCCCTTGTGCTTAAAAATCAGCCTCAATTAGTCTAAAGTACACAATCTTTAGCAGTTATTAAAATAGGTAAATTAATTTTGACAGACTAGACAAAGCTATCTTCTGAGAGTGCAATGAATGAATTGCCAAATATATAAAATGTATAATAGTTATAAAAAAAAAAGGTGTCGGCTCTTTTTTATCCTTCACAATTTACTTCTTAAGTCCAGGAAGTGAAAACGACGAAGCGGAGCTAGCAGTTTTTGAAAGATGCATATTTGAAGTAAGGCCAAGCTGCATACTCTATAACCCATATTACACCCATAAATCATATACCAAAATAAAGGGAATTAAAGGTTTTTTGAATTATACCTAAGGTATACAAGATCCTTTCTAAATAGCTAGTTTAACCAGCGAGGACACACTGGAAATTCCTTTTCTTTTAAATTTGCAAATTACGAAACTAGCAAGTACCACCACAATGGCGAACGCATGTGATTGGAACGGTATTTCACGAGATTCCCACTTTGTGTACAAAATGGAGATTGCTAATATCCGAATCGTTGCTGTTGGTATAATTGTCATTGGATGTTTTTCCTATCTCTACCCCAAGTTATTGCATCCAGTTGTTTTGAGTATGCTGGGCTATAGTATTCAGCCAAATGAACAGGGTAATTGCAGTCTAGTGGGCATAAAATGCATGTTAAAATTGCCAATGTCATGACTGAACCTCAGAGCACGAAACGGGAACGAGGCTTGTTTTCATCGTCAGAATGAGAATGCAATCAATTTTGATCCATGTATCAATGCATCTTCCAATACTATATAAGCCATTTATGGGACTCTCTTAGCTGCGCGTGTATGCTTATATAAATGAAACAGTGCTGCAGCTAGTCCCACATGTAAGACCTGACGCTTTATGTTGTGTTCGTCAAGGTCTAACGGCCGCACGATTCACCCAAATCCACTACAAACCTGATGCAAATTAAAATAATTATACTCAAAACCACAAGAAAACATTGGAAACAGTATTATTTTATAGAAACAGACGACAAAATAGGCTGCATTTATTTTTTAGATCGGAAGTAAACATTGAAACAAGAGACACAAATGTTACTATATTCATCACCAGTCAGAACTGAAATCTATTCTGGACAAAATAAAATACAGTAAACAAAAGTACATTACATTAGCGTGGAATGGAATAAAAAAATATAAATTTATTATTTTTATTTAAAATGTCAAGAAGAAATATAATATATTGCTATAGGCCTTAACAACAACAAATTGTTAATAAAGACAGTAACAAATACATGTAAGCATATTTATAATATCAAGCATATGTTATTGTTGTCATCCTCATTGATATGTATAGCACACTGATGCTCCATTATTTACTTCACAATGAAGGGGCCCCAAGTGGTCTAAAGCGCTCTCCTTTATGGATCACTGCCATCTCACCTCTGTCTGCATGTGTTCGAGTCTCGGATTCGGCTAATGTGGGTATGTGAGAAAGCTTGCCAGTACCTTCTCGTGGGTCAGTGGTTCTTCCCAGTGTTTTCCCAGGTTCTTCCTCCATCTTTAATACTGGCTGCCATGTATCACCTATCTTGTGCTGAAAAATGGCATTAAACCCTACAACAACAAC
The DNA here is from genome assembly GCA_028554795.2 of Sinohyriopsis cumingii. Lineage (NCBI taxonomy): Eukaryota > Metazoa > Mollusca > Bivalvia > Unionida > Unionidae > Sinohyriopsis > Sinohyriopsis cumingii. Next base: position 21,335,749 of record CM068836.1, read on the forward strand.
AACTTCACAATGAGGCTGTTTACATTTGGAATGTACTGACTGGGTCCGCCTTTGACTTGATAACCAGCAATGGGGATGAATCCAGTAACATTTGTCTCCCTTTTGTCATTTCCATCCATTGTAAATACTAAGTGCGGCATAATTTGCCATCTGTTTCAACAAGATAGTACTCTTTCCAAAGTTTTCTTGTGGTTTTGGTTATGTTTCATTTGATTTACATAATGTTTGGGGTGGTTTGGGGCAGGTTTTGGGTGAATTGTGTGGCCCGTTTAAAAATGAATTATTTTTCTGCTAAAATAGTACCGTACCCAGCGTTTTTTTATTTGTAAAGATATCAAAACCAAATTGGGCACATTCATGAAGATTATTTAGCTGTTTATAAAATCCTTTTTTTTTTAAAATATGGACTACAAATAGATTTTCTACCTTTTTTAATATACCCTATTTACCGTATGTTTTCGGACTGCAACAAATAATTACTTTTATTGTCGTCCGAATACGTATCAAATTCTTTAATTAGGTGTCCGAAAACATACAGTTGAAGATAGATTTATAACCCCCCCAATGTCTGTAACGAAGTTACCGTTAGCTCACATGACGATGTGCTGCCATGAAGTAAAACAAGTATTTTGTCAAGCACCACGGAAAGGATAATGAATGAAAAACAGGCATTACTTGCCTATTTTGTCTGAGTGATACATGTCCATCCACTAGAAAACACAGCCATACATGTATTAGAGCCACGATTGTGTGCGTATTTTCCAAAAGAACTGCCATATTACTATATAATCTTGCAATCCACAGTTTAACCCTCTGCTAATCAGTGACCATTAAAATCTACATTACCAATGCGCGCAAGTTAATCTCTGTGTAATTAAGATAGTAATGCAAACTAAATAAAAAGATTTTGGAATTATAATTTTTAAGATATTTATGACAGAAACATTTTAGTATCGAGAGTAGAAATACCAGTACATGTATGATGGCTAATCTTAGAGCACCAAGGGTGAGAGGCTCCATATAGGGTGAGTGTTGTATGCACACGTAGGAAGGGTAAAAATAACAAGCAAGTTGCAATATACGAGTCGGCGTGATTAATATGTTGGTATTTTTTTTAAAATAAAGGTGATCTATTTGTTTGTTTCTCTCTTTTTTTTTTCCCCACCTAGCCGAGGGTAGCTTCAAAATGAGTAGAGCTCGCTGACTCAAAACGATCGACTGCTCAAAGATTGTTTTGATGTACCGGTATGTCGGAGATTTCAAGGTGTCTAGGTGATAATTGTTAATAATAAAACTTGTGGGATTTCTTTGACAGGTGTGTTCGGAAATAAAATGCAGCCATCTGGATTTCATTAAAAGATCACATGATGTACCGAACATTTAGCACCCACAATCAATATTTATCGTCTACAAAGAGGTTTACTACCAATAAAACAGTAACTATGTTTAAACCTTGGTATATAATGCCTCAGGGATAAGGGGTTTGTTTTGTAGCACAATGCCAATGAATTTTACTAATCCATACAGACTCTCCGATGTATTGTTTAATGATATAAAGCAGGGGTCATGGTTTCTAATCAAAGCCATAACTGTCACACCTGTTTGAAGTGGTTTCGTGTGTAATAATGTCTACACTGACAACCAATCGTATTTTTTTTAGCCAATCAAGCTATTAAAATATAAAGTAGAAATAAAATACCCACCACTATCAAAAGTTTATATACTGGATAGCTGTCGTTGTGAAACATAATATTGTTAGTACTGTAATAATTTTGATAGATAAGTTTATCATACGTTATGCAACAAATGAGGAGGCACTGCCTAGTTCGTGGAGGGACTCTCCCTTGCCGAAATCGTCTCCAAAGAGGTCAGTAGACCGTCCACAGAAGCGACCTTGAATTAATGATTCTGAGGATGCATCACAAAAAGAACCGCCTACGAAGAAAGCTGCTCTAGATGATGAGTCCGATTGATTATCTTGAACCCGAGAGTGCTCCACCTGGTTCTGTATTTGGTCACTATAAACATTATACATTAAAGCAAAAGCAGGATATCGTTAACAATGCAAAATGTCTGGGAATTAGACCTACAGCAGAAAAATTCAAGATTCCGAAATCCACAGTGAGTACCTGGATGAAAATTGACTTTTCTGCCAATCTGAACTTGAATGGATATTTGCCTAAGTATGGACGACCCATTTCATATGAACAAGCTATGGATGATAAGATAGCTCAGTGGGTGCTCACTCAGCGTGACTTACAAATTCCAGTCATTGTTGAGGGAATATGTATATATGCCAAGGAGCTTGTCTCAACAGAATTTCTGGAGAGCAAATTCCATGCCAGTCGTTCATGGGGAGAGAGTTTCATGAAAAGACATGACTTTGTGCTCAGAAGCAGGACCTCTCTTGCCCAATGTTTACCCAAGGATTTGGAAGAAAAGATTGCTTCGTTCCACAAATTTGTGATGGATAGACTTGAGGAGGACAAGTTTGACAATTAAGTTTATTATTAACATGGATGAGACACCGATGTACTTTGATCTTATGCCAGGGAAAACGGTGGACAAAGAAGGAACCAAATTGCATTCTGATTCGTACAACTGGCGTGGAGAAGAGACACATTACTGTCGTTTTAGCCGTTGCAGGTTCTGGCAACATATTACTTCCAGTGATTATTTTCAAGGGAAAGAGACAGGTAGATCTAAAGGCACCAAAAGGGTGGATTATCAGTTCAAGAGAAAGCATGGATGGACGAAACGCTAATGCTGCGATGGATTGAAGAAATTTATTTGCCATTCACCAGAAGAGAGCGATCACTATTAGTTATGGACTCATTCCGGGCTCACATCACTGATGACATGAAGAAACAGTTGCAGCGTGGAAACGTTGTGCCAGCAATAATACCTGGAGGCTGCACATCCAAATTGCAACCACTTAATGTGAGCATCAATAAACTTGTCAAGAGCTACCTCCGCCGCAGCTGGATGGAATACATCAGGGATGCTACGAATGCATTAACATCATCTAATGAAAGCAACAACGGACAGATCAAGACAGCCAGCAAACAGACTGTATTGGTCTGGGTTGTAAATGCCATGGACAAATGGAAGGAAAAGCGCACAATGATAATTAAATCTTTCAAGGTGTGCAGCATCAGTGTCAATCAGAGCGGAAATGAAAGCGCGCTGATCAGAAATGACAAACAATTAAACAATATGGATGATGATAGTGATACAGAATTTGAGGGCTTTTTGCCCAGGGACCTACAAAAGGCTATGGACAAGTTACTTGATATTGAATAATATATTTAAATATATTACAGCATTAAATCATATTTCTTTTCATTCTTTGATATTGCTACTTATTGTGTATGGCTTAATATACCAATGTTTATCTATCTGCATACATACATACATACATACATACGTACGTACATATATACATACATACATACATACATACGATTAAAAAATTTAAATTATATTAGTTCATGGAAGTTCATAATCACAATAAATATTTGGCTACCAAATGAAGCGAATTTTGTATCAGTTAAATTAACGGTAAACACGCTGTGAATTTTACAATAAAACAAAGCAGCAGATCTTCCTAGATTGTGTCTGAAAACATAAATTGTAGAAAAAAATTATAGCAGAACAATGTCCGAAAACTTACAAGGCATTTAAATATTATATTTTCCACAAAATAACAGTGTCCGAAAACATACGGTAAATACGGTATTATTATTACAGCAATTTTTAACAAGGGAGGACACTTTTCTCGTTTCTTGCACGACCTATTTAAGAGTAAATGCTTATATTTCAAGCTACATTTCATGTAGCTTAATAAATTTGGTACCGATGTTTAGCTCAGTCATTCGACTTTGTATGCGTATCCGAAGTTGGGCTTACTATCATACCTTTAAGGAATGCCAGACCATTTTCCCATGCTAATGCTCGATATGGCCATGATCACACACACTTAATATGCAAGAAAAACACACTGAATGGAATACTGACTTCTCAGTGGCCAACTGTAAAAAGGTTATAAACAAATGCAGGATGTCATTTTCTTTTAACAAATGAGCGAACAGTATTCCATTCAGTGGGATTTCACTTGCATATTAAGTATCAACTTCCGGCTTGCACACGCATGACACCACAATTGAAATCAAAGTAAGTTCAAACACTTTATGGTAATTACACATAAAATCCTTGAAGATATGTATTGTTAATTAATTACACTTCAAAGCTATGATAAAATTAAAGCAGAGCAGAAGCTAGTACTATGGAAACCAAGTTTCTGAAATTTTGAAAACAGTTGGAATCCTCGATTCCAGCAGGTTTTTGGAACTTAATGTGTACTATGAGTTTAATGTACCAAGAGTTTATATTGGATGTTAATTTTAAACAGCCAATGAAAATAAATGTAAGAAACGACAATAGAACCCCTCTGAGAGGCCAGTCAACATGGACTTAAAAGTGAGGCTGGTTTTTTTAGTGCAGTAGGACTTGTGTCCCTTGATGGTTCATGCTAGTGTAGGATGGAGGAAGCTTACAAGGAGTGTTCTATACCATTGTTGTGTTAGAGCCTGTATCAGAAAATATAAATAGATAAACAAGGCTTGACTTGCATCAAGTCCTCAAACATTTTATATGTTGCTGCCTTTCAGTAAATTGGATCTTGTATGCAAAGTTATTTGTTAATAAGAAATTGACTTCTTTTATGCAAGTTTTTATAATTAGCAATTAGTTTATTTTATTGTGCAACATTTTTTAAGAATTTTACTCCACTGCTTCACAAATTTAGTATTGATTAAACTTTTGTACATGTGTCTTATTAGCTCACCAACAAAAGGTTACACAAGCTCTGTGTGATCTTTACTTTGATACCAGTAGTTTTTGTTTTTGTTTTTTTAATGTATACTTCACATTTTCTAATACTCTTTTTGTTTTCAACATGGAGTTAAATACCTTCTTTAGATTGATATTTAAATTATATTTTTGTGTTTCCCATGAAGCAGATCATATTATGGTTGTCCATTGCTCTGTCTATCACCAGTTTTGTTTCCAAACAGTAACTGAAGTTGTTCACAGTTCATAGTCATCAGACACTGTCGATGGCTTGAACTTGGTCAAAGAAGAGTCATATTGATGTTGGGGGTCACATGTCACTATGACTAAAAGAAGATAAATGGTTTTTGCACAATAACATAGGTGACTGCTCAGGTGGCCTAGTGGTTAGAGCATCTGCCTTGGATGCAGGAGGTCATGCATTTGATCCCCGGGCCAATACCAAAGACTTACAAAAAAATGGTACTAACAGCTGCCTCGCTTGGCGCTCAGCATTAAGAGGTTAGTGTAGTACTGGTCAGCCTGGTGTCAGGATAATGTGACTGGGTGAGACATCATGCTACATGTCTGCGGCATGATGCCCCAGTGCTAGACATTCGTTAGTGTTAGGACTGGTTGGCCTAGAGTCAGGATAATGTGACTGGGTGGGACATCATGCTACATCACTATAAACTGCCAGACTGCAGACATCGTAGCAATGTGACTGAAAAATTGTTAAATCTGCATTAAAAATCCAAATTACACACACACACACACACACACATAATAACATAGGTCCTCTACCATCTGCATTTACCAGACATTAATGATAGCTTGTGCTTAAGCTAAGGTTGAAGTTTGTTGATTTTTACGTCAAAATGTCAAAGGTCATAGAAAAGGTGACTAATAGTTTCCATGTTAAAACATTAGTTGCATCACAGTGAGGACCAAGCTTTTTAGATGGTGTGAATCTAGGGAACGGAAGAAGTCTTAAAAATTTGGTGATTTTTGTACATCTGATTTGGGGCCAATATTCTGCTCTATTCCCAGTGCCAAAACATACTATTTTTCCCATTATGGTATTTTAAAAAAATCAAAGGCAAATTGCCTAGAAAATACACCTCATATTTTCATGCTTAGACTACTAAATGAAAATAGAATGCACAAGAAATTGTGTATACTAGTTACTTTCCTTGCCATTAGTCTTGGGCAGATGTAGTTTAATTTCAGTGATGGAATTCAAGCATCTTACTAACATTCATCTGACCACTTAAAAAAAAATATGCAAATTTATATACTGAGAGTGACAGGTGTAAAGTGAAGTTGTTTGCATTTGCGACATGCATAATGGGAAGTATGCTGGCATACCTATGTTACTTTCATGTACTATGGCTGAAATTTATTTGGATATTATACTTGTGGAAATTATACATTATCAAAGCATAGTTAACCAAAGTAACTGCTCCCATGTGCTCAAAAATCAAAGTAATCTGAAGTATACTATCTTAAGTTATTTGCTTTTTTATACAATTTACCTCAGAAGTCCAGGAAGTGAAAATAACCAAGTGGATCTAGCAGTTTTTTTATAGGTGAACATTTAAAGTAAATGTCAACATGTATGCTCAATAACCCAAATTACACCCATCAATCATACACCAAAATAAAGGAACTGAAAAGTTCTTTTAACAGTGCCTAATTTATACAAGGTCTCTTTTAAATAGCCAGTATAACCAGTGAGGAAAATTGGGGAAATTCGTTTTCTTTAAAAATCTAACCCTATCCAAATACAAAACTGTAGAGTGCTATCTTATAACAAATATGAAAATTGGTGCAATTATTTTTCTTATTTTCATTCATCATGTATGATGTTCTCTACAAAACAGTCTTATGTTACGTGTTAAGGTCCAAATAAACAGTAACACAAGAAAGCATGAAAACAACAAGCTTTGAAAAATATAATAATTTATTTCCCTGGAAAAATACTGGAAAAATGGAAAAAAATAACCTAGGGATTCAAGAATCAAATCCTAGAATAATCCACGAATAGTATTTTCAAAGTCTTGTTAATAAAATGTTCCAATGAATTCAAGTTTGAATCCCGACGAAGAATCCAAGATGGAAGACGATGATGCATGCTGTAACCTGTTTTATGTTTAAGTCTACAGTTCCTTGTAGAAACATAATAATTAATCCTCCTATTTTGGAAATCCAAATAAATTTTTTAAGAAATGTCTTTGTTCAAGAATTCTGTATGAGCACAAAATATTTTCAGAGAAATGAATTAATCTTTTAGAATCTGAAAAATTAAAATAAAACTCAAAACCTTAAAACTAGTCACAACAGAAGAAAACAACTTCACATCAAGTGCTTAAAAGTCCCAAAACTCTGAGAGAGAGATCTAAATATCGCTATTAATACTAAGTATTTTGCAATTTTGGAAATGCCTAATTGCAAAATAGAGGATCATGTGATCATCTTTGCAAATAAAAATCACATAGCCCTGTATGTCCTTGACAAGAACCAATAATTTTATTCTGAGAATAAAAGTTGTTTACTTGACCCTCAGTCAAGGCCAGGAACTAAGTAAAAAATAAAAACTGTTTCTATTTATAGGTATTTGTGGAAAGATTCAGGTCAAACTGAATCTTCTGGAAAATATCAAATTCCTAGTAAACAAAATTACATTACACTGACATGTAAAGAAGAAAAAAAAGATTCCAGAACCCACAAACAATCAAATCGCATCAAATCAAACACAAATTAAATCAAATATATATAACAGCAGTACTTTAACATTGATGTTATCCATGAAAATAAGATAATTATGCGTTTTTTGCTTTTGCTTACACATTATACCTTGTGGCAGTATTGTGTGCATTGATCTTTATTACAATTCTGTGATCATAACTAAGTAATAGAAAACAATGAAATCCAACAAGTTTTGTAAAATTCAACAAATAATTTATTTCCCTAGAATGCAAAATGAAAATTTAAAAAGATCTTATAGTAGTCCAAAAAGATATATCACCAGTCCTAATAGATAAAGTTCTGATTAAATTCCAGAGCTATTCCAAGGAAGATGAAACAATGATTGTTTAGATTTGCCTGTAGATTCAAATGTACTCAAGTAAAACAAACCTGAAATGTGTTGATGTGGTAACAGTCTGTTGATGATCACAAAAATATAATCCAAGATAGATTTGTTTAAATTCACTATAATTCCAAGTGAATGTCTCTGTGCAAGAATGTTATTGTATTTTTTGTAGTTCGAGTGAATAATTTGAATAAATAACTCTAGCCCAATTCAAATACTGAACACAATAATACAAACGATTCTGTTTCAGGATATTACAGCACAAACAAATAATTTCTAGATAAACAAGCTTATAAAGCCCTCTACTTGACTTAGGTCACAATTAGCATTTTCTGAAAATACTATGACTTTATGGAATTTTTCATTCTAGAACATTCCAAGACGTTTACAAAATAAAATCTGTTACTAATATTACAAAATAGAATGTGGTAAACATCGGGTAGACTAGGTATTTTTATGGGGGAATTCCAGTAACCATGATCCAGACCCTAATAAATATGTTTACTTCCGTTGATCATAATACTTAACCCATACTGATTATTTGTTTACAGAATTAGAAGTTATTGGTTAGGTATCAGATGAACTTGATTTTGGACAAGGTCAAGTACAAAATACAGTTATAACTTATAATCATGTAGAAAAAAACTAACAATTACAAATTAAATTTACATAGCACCTTAATTATTGTGAATTATAAGTCTTAGAACACAAGTGAAGTCAGTGTAAAAATTACTGCATTAACTGAACAAAATATATAGTGAAAATGTTTTAATTCATTTGTAATGAAATTATTAAATAATTTATGACAATGCAAATTTACTTTATTCCATGTACTAGTGTAAAAGAATATGCATACATTTTACCCTTTGACCTCCATTAACCCAATCAGTTCCATCCCTTTTCAAACTAAATTTATTGGTGATGTGGCAAGGTTTAGGATGTATGGAATTGTTAGGCCTGCTATAAGTGACTTAATGACAGGCTAGGTTCACAAGGATGCTTTCGTTGTAAAGAAACTAAAGATTGCTGCACAAGTCAAAGAGACAGTGGAGAAGGTTGATTTAGCCATATCGATAAGGGGATTGGTCTAAGCAGGATCCAACTGATGATAAGGTTAGCTATATTCAGCAAAGTCATTAAAATGAAAACATCTTCCAGGGTGGAATCCCGAAATACTACCATGGGATCCAAGTTCAAGCACTGATTTTGGTTAGGAGACAATGGAAATTTTTAAGTGAGAGATAGCTAATGAAACTCTGTTTCATGTGTTGTCATTCAAGAAGTATGTGATAATCAAGTGTAATTTAAAAATCCCTTTTTTGCTGTGAGACCATTTAAAGATTGTGCAGTTTAAATTGTGGTTTATCACTGCACTACATTTCATCATAATATATTTTCTTGATGTTAAATTCAGTTTTCTACTGAATGATTTGACATGTGCCTCGCAATTTATGATATTAAGTATTTTTCTTTTATTGTTATTTTGCAGCTTCAAATGGTCGAAGACCATTTATACCTCATGGTGGACAACATGATAAGCCTCCAGCACATCCCGGAGATCATGAGGATATAAAGCGACACATGAAAGTATGTACATTGTGACTAAAATCATTTCCAGATACTGTACTGAGTCTCCTTCATTATAACAGTGCATGTGAGAAAACTTGTTGGTAGCTTCCCATGGGTCAGTGGTTATTTCCATGGTTTTCTTGGTGCTTCCTCCACTAGATAAACTGACTGCCATATATAGCCTACCATGTACTGAAAATGGCATTAAACCTGCAACAAACAACACTGTCCATGGGAACAATGGAGTATATATCCTTATAGTGAGACTGCCTTATAATGGAATACATTATGCACATAATTTCACCACTACATAATGAAATGGGTTTTATGATCATGCCAGCCGTATAACATGAATAGTGTAATAATAGATGGCATTGCAGTAAAACCTGTCTTGGGAGACCACCCCTTCTGCCAACAAAAAAAAATGGTCTCTCAAGACAGGTGGTCTCATAACAGATCTGTACAAAAAGGCCAGTTTCCAGGGTTGAATTTCAGCACTATTTAAGAAGAAAAAATAACCAAAATCACTATTCTAGTCTTTATTCATAGTTCTTGTGAAAATATTGCATGCATTCATCTGAAAAAAAATTATATAGCAGTTAAGATATACATCTGTTAAACATTAATTTCATTCATATTTCAAGATCACATGTACATGTATTAGCACATGAAATCATTTCTAATTTACTCCTTGTCCTTTGCAACAAAAACTGAGTTTGTGTTACCAACATTTAAACGGCTATTTTGCAACTTTCTTTTTCACTTCTTTCAATTACGTTAATTCTTTCCATGAGTTTGAGAGTTTGTCTCTTTTTAGTTGGAGGTTCTACCATTGCTGTTAAGGTGCTAGGTGTTAATGTTTCAGTATTCAGTGGTAACAATGACTGTAAAGACAGTTTTGATATGCTTTGGGGAAATAATATACATATGTTCATTGTACATATACCAGTGAATGAAATGAAAAGATATAATTAACTCATCCACAAACAGAATATTCTATTCAGAGACAAAAGCCAATGCTTTCATTCACAGATAACATAAAGGGATTAAGTCTGTAAAACAAAGGACCAGATGACAGCATGGTGTATGGAATGTAATCAGTGTAAAATAAAAGCAACAAATAACATGGTTCTTTCTGAGTATCAATCAAATCTAGGGAACTTTCCTCACTTGCTGATTTAATAGACAAACGCCTCATTCACCCCCAAGCCATACGAATTAATTCCAAAGACAATGCATGCAACTACTACCTAGATTTCTGCACTACAGTGCTAGTTCATGATGTATCCTTGAGCCAGGTTTACAGCCTAGAATAAAAGTCACTAAATGCTTGACCCTGCCAAATTTATAAACCAGTAGCCAGACTCCTTTACCTTTCCTCCTTTTCTCTTGATCAGAACAATCTTTACTTTTCAAGCATGTCATGATCCCAAAGGATTAAATAAAGGTCAGTGGTGTTTTCTCTGTTGTCGCAATATGGTCGTTCATAATGCTGGATGTACTTTAGCCTGGTTTACAATCTATACTACTTGCATTGCCGATAAAATTTCAGAAACCATTACCCATTCATTTCTTTTTTAGAACAGTCTTAGCAATCCTAGTCTGAAAGGACTAAATAAAGGTCAGTGGTGTTCATCTCTGTTTTTATGATGTGGTTGTTCACAGCAGTGTCAAAATTCGTATTTTGCCAATATCACTAGTTGCTTTCAGCAGGTGGTAACTCATGACAGTGTGTTTATATAATAAAAGCAATCTGTGCATTATGATTGTAGTCGTAAATGACAGGAGGTAATTCATAACTGAGGTCATTCAAGACAGGTTTTACTGTATAATGAAGGAGTATTCATCATATATCCCAGGAAACAACTTTCTGAACCAAGAGTATATTATACAATGACTGAGTAGCTCTTGGATTTTAGCTATTTAGTTGGAGATTTTATCACTGAAATTCATATTGATTAACAGTTTAATTCTTTTGTATACACAGTACTGTAGTATCATCCCCAACTAAAAATGAGCCATGTAGGATGATGACAACCGCCACCCCACCCCCTGTTTCTTACAGTGTTTCATTCCTAGAGGTTAACACAGCTACTCGTATTTGATAAATCAAGGTGAATACTGTAATCTGGTAATTAAATATTAGCTTTTACATGTGTTTGTTTTATTTTTGATATTAACCTTTTGAAACAAGAATTATAAATCATTTTATATTGTTTCAGTGCACACATTCGGTAAGGTATCCAATAGCTGTAATTTTTCACTCACTGCCTTAAATCGATATGTGAGGTATGTAAGGATAGAGAGAAAATAGAAGGAATTGAAAGAAAAAATAATTCAAAAATAACAGTACCATATATGAAAATTAAATTTGATACTTATTCAGATCGATCCTTCATTTTAGTACAATTGTTATTGAAACATTTAAATCCTTCTGAAAGCACATTTCATTTTATCCATTCATTTTTAATCCAAAAGAACAACAATCCTGTAAAATACTATAACTGTTTCTTGAAACATTATTATTAATGAAACACTATGTATATGTACTAATTACAACAGAGTATTAAAGCTCACACTTCACAGACAAAGCCACTGTATTAACATCATGTCAGTCAAGTCTCATGTTACTCACAAATTCTTCTTAGGAAAATAATCCCCAAATTGCTGAATTAAAAAAGTCCAGTTTATCAAAACCACTGATAATTAGGTCCGATCTTTAACTCAGTGTCACGTGAGCTGCAATTATCCATTCAGCGTGAACTGGCTTGATTAATGAGGTTTCAAGGTTTGTTAATACATGCACTGTGCACTGATTGTCACCAGTGACATCTTTTTCCGTAATGACGTCCATGAGCTGTTTAGCATACCACACGTGGAATTGTGACTTTAATTCTTCTTTGTACTCTTCATTTACTGTCAAGTCTAGTGGATGAAATCAGTCTTGTACAGGAGGCAGGCACAAACATTTAGCTGACTGGTTTAGCAAGCGCCTGCGCTGTGATCGCAGCTTCTGACGGGGTAGGAAGTCCAGGAACTGGGGGGGGGGGTCTAAGTTGAATTTTCCACTCTTATGCCACTGTGTTAATGCCATGATTGTCAGGAAGTACTGATGGTGAAACTTAATGGACGGTGGTTTAAGTAACAGATCTTTCAATTGTACTTTAATAACTGAGTGGCCTAGTGTTCTTGGCTGCGTCAGCTTTGATGTTGAGCATTCAAACGAAAACATGGCAAAAGTGATTAATCTTGACGGGTGTTTTATTTGTGCTCATAGAGATGGAAGTATTGTTTTAGTGTTGCTGGCTGCGTCAGCTTCGACTCGTGTTAGTCACTTGGTCGAAAACACGGTGCAAGTATGGAATTTGCCAGGTCTTTGATTTGTGTTTGTACAGGTGGTACTATTGTTTTAAACATTAAAGCACTTGTTTGTGTCGGCATAGTTTTATTTTTTTGTATTCTTTATTTTGGGTATTTGTAGAGGTTAAACCCTGAAATTAAATACCTACTAACATACAGATTTTGACAGGCAAAACCAAGAATTTAAGTACCAACGAAAATGCCTTTTTTGTGCAAAACCATGAAAATTGATCGCAACGAAAATAAATGATACTTCAGTGTATTATTTTGAACTTCAAACTTGATTTACTGGTTGAAAAACTTTTAAGTAAATTGCAAAACTTGTACAGTAATTAAATTTTTAGACAGGAATGTAGGAAGCAGAGACCATCAATCAGTGGCTATTGCCAAAATTTATATATTGTAATAGACTGTAATACAGGTCAGTGTATTAAGGGTCATGCTACCAGGTGAAGTGGGAGATATTAGTTGCCTTTGCTTTTTCAGTTAGGAAAGTGAAAATGACTTCACACTGTGATTTTTAAGTATGCACTGAGTGACAGTAGTTCACGACCTTTGAGATGCTCTCTCACCATAACCATGCTGTTTTGTGGAATTCAAGAAGATCTGTAAGGTCAAGGTTGTTGTGAAAATACAAATAAGCAGTGAAGCACATACTGTTGAACCAATGCATTCATTTGTCATGATCAATATCTTATGCTGTGTTTTCATCCTAGTATTCTTAATCAAATGGAACCAATGCAGCCACCAACACTAAGCCAAGCAGTTATTTGAAAAGTATTTATATGACTTTTTAATTAAACTTCCATGCATAACGTTGCATCATCGGCACATTTCGATGATCATGTTATGTGGATAATGTCATCATTTGATGTGTGATCAAAGCATGTGACTGCTAATTACTCAGTGCAATCATCATGCTGTAGTAACATTTTATGTGTCAGAGTGTAGCTGAAAATAATGTGTCTGAAAGATAAGTCCTAATTATGTGGCTCTTAGAACACTGGATTCTTGGGATTATTTTCATGAGAAACCTTTTTGTATACCAGGAGACCTGATCGACATTAAGTTTATTCACTGGTTTTGTTCAGACATTGTTGAAGCATGGGTTACTACTGTACTGCATTTAGTGTATATACATAGTGTTTAATTAGCTCTTGTGCTTGAAGGAATAGTTTTTGTTTCATCAAGTCTGTTTGTTCCTCATGATTACAAATGCCTGGATATAAGGATATGTGCTTTCAGGAGGATTTAATTTATGCATTTTATTTCCCCTTCAGTTTCTGGTCATGATTTACTAATTTAATCATTATGTTATTAGCCTGGCCCCCACCCAGGTTTGAGAGCTGCAGCAGCAGAAATGCAGAGTAAACAGGCCAAGAGTGGGCGAGGTGGGATGATGGGAATCGTCTTGCCAATGTATGCTGTAGGCATAGTGTTGTACCTGATGTACACACTTTTCAAGGTAAATAAAAGTTTTTTATTGTGTAAGATGTAAACAGTGAAAACAGTGATTACTTTATTTTTATTCATATAAGTATGGCAGACAGATTTGTATTGTATATTTTGTTTGATACTTTACCTAAGCTTAATATGTTTCGAGTACATCCTACTTTGCGATTCCGCATGTCCCCCCACCAAAAAAGAGGTTTATCACATCTTTGGTCTGGTTTAAGCATCGAAAGTGCAGAAATGTCATCTGCTTCAAGTCAGGAATGTTCTCTTTTTGGATAATAATAATAATAATGAGGACTTCATATAGCACCTAATCTTTAGAAGCTCTAAGCGCTTTACAACATTAGACAACACCTATAACATAAAAAACAGATATAATGATATGATTACAAAAAACAAATGCCATGAAATTAGAAAACATAAAAAACATGCTGAAAATATTTAAGGTAGGAAACATTACTAGGTCTTTAAGTTTGTTCTTGCAATCCAAATAAGTGGGTTTTAAGAGCACTCTTGAATGGGATCACTGTGTCTTTGTGTATAAGTTCAGTGGGCAATTCATTCCACATTGCTGGGCCATGGTATGCAAAAGAACGTTGTCCATATGACTTCGTTTTCATAGTGGGAATAATGAGTATACGATTGTCAGAAGAGGAGCATAAGTATCTTGCTGGTGTGTACACATGGGTGAGGTCGGATAGGTATGTTGGACTAGAGTCCGACAGTGAAACGTAGCACAGAGAACAAATTTTGTGTTTGATTCTGGATCAGATGGATAGCCAGTGTAGGGTACAGAGCAGCGGGGAGGTGTGCTCTGATTGTGGTACTCTAAGTATGATCTGAGCAGCTGTCTTTTGAAGTTTCTGGAGTAAATATTGAGATGAACCAGACAGAATTGAGTTACAATAGTCCAGTCTTGAAAGTACTAATGAACACACAAGTGTTTTAGTGGCATCAACTAAAAGATATGTGCAACTGGGGCTGATGCATCTCAGCTCAAGATGTGCAGCCTTGCATATGTTCATGAAATGGTGCATTGTGAGAGTACTGTCCAGAGTAACACGTAGGTTTCATACTCACTGTGTGAATGTAATGTTGGTGTTGCTGATATTTGTTGTTTGATGTAAAGGATGTGAATGAGAAAGTCTTTTTGTTGTGATCAGAATGGCCTCAGTTTTATCATCATTCATCTGCAGCTTGTTACATGTCATCCATGATTTCACATCAGAAATGCACCTCTCTACACCTTTGATCGTAGCATCAACTTCAGTTGGGTGGCTAGATTTGTATATTTGGGTGCCGTCAGCATACAATTGGTGAGACACTGGATGATCAATAACACTTGAGAACGGCTGAGTGTATAGAATCAAGAGAACAGTTCCAAGAACAGACCCCCTGTGAATAAGGGATTGGCACCAAATCCCATCAGTCTTGAGTTACTATTAACATTTTTGCCTGGTCAAAATACTCTTATATGAAGCCTCACAAAGGTATTCCACTTCATGCCTTTTTACCAGTTTGAGTGATTCCTGCAAAGTTTTCTCATTGCAAGGAATTTAACTCTGTTTCCTTCTAAATTTCACTATATAATATTGTCCACCATCTAGGGCAAGTAGCTGATCTAAGTAAGAGAGCCAAGAAACACATGCACATGAATATAGATGCCATCACCACCATGTTCACTCCAGCTGCAACTCAGTCTTAGCCAGTCATCTAACACAGTCAGGGCCCAGTCCCAGACTCAACACAGAGACAGTACCCAGCACCATGTCATACTAATTGTAGCTGTGGTTCTATTGCAGGCATCTAGTGTAATTGGTACTGGATTTGGTGAAACCACATAAAATTGCACATCATCGTTTGCCTGACATATTGAAGCATCACAGACATGCACAGTAGTGTTCAGTCACCCTTTTCATATCCATTGCAACCCAGGACCATGTATAACAACTTCCTATTCCCTAAACCCAAGTACCTGACTGATACTTTTGATGATACTCAGAGTAAATAACAGGAGATCACTATGTCCCAGCATCGATGGACTATGTCTACATTCATCATCACAATCTATCTGCATTGCTAGCTCAGCCATTACTTCCTTACAACTTCCTCTTGCAAGTTTGAAGGCAAACACAGACATCTTCCTTCAGTTCAGCTATCATCAATTACATCTCAAGGTAAGGGAGAAAGGGTGTCATCATTAACAATTGTGCATCAAGTCCACCACATCCCATGTCAGTTTAATATCTAGTGAATACACTGTCCCAGTGGAATCAGTTAATCCACATTGAATGGAGTCAGCATCTTATGGACCCCTTTGCAACAAGGTCTAACTCCAAGCTCCTGACTTGCATCTCTCCAGCCCCATATCAAAAAGTCTGAGCTGCTGATGCCCTTTCTGACAATGTCTTGATACATGTTTCTCCTTGTCCTCTGATCCCAAAAGGCTTGCAGAAAGCAAGGAAATCCAGGTGCCAAAAACTGATTCTGGTTACTCTTTTCAAGTGGGAAAAATCTTGAATCAATAGTAGCCAAGATTCCCAGGAAAATCATGCCTTCTTGCCTGCTAAAACAACTGTACATATAGGTTTTCAGTCTAAACCCAAACATGTTAAGCTTGGTTGATATCAAAGAAGGACTGTTGAAAAGAAAGCTTAAAAAGGGAAATGGATAGTCTTCTCTCAGTATTGCAAGCAGGCACATATCTCTCATTTAAGGGCATCAGTACCTGAACTTGATAACTTCATCTTTGGCTTTTTGAGAAGTTTGTTCCAATCACAATCTAGGGCTACAGTTCCTCGAGCTCAGACACATTTCATTATCATGGAGTGGAGGACATGAGTCAGAAACAGAACGTCTCTAACCTTCTTACCAATTTTGACCAGTTTCAACTAAAGGCTTTGGCCCTTGCCTACAATGGAATCTTCAGTGGGTCCTGATATGGCTGAACCAAACACATATTGAACCAATATTAAGAGCCACCATGACACAGATTTAGAAAAAAAACCTGATTACTAGTCAAATTAATTACAGAAGGCAGAATAAAAGAGATACATGCCTTGCCAGTCAACTGAATCTGTCTGCCATTCCATCATGATAGCTTAGTCTTTCTCATGAAAGCCCCTGGTTTCATTGTCAAGAACAGGCTCCTGCTCATGGGAAATCTAGACTTTTGACTTGAAACCACCATCTTCTTTGGACCTTTATTCTCAAGAGCAGCTGCAGGACCCATTTAGGACTTTGAAGTAGTTCTTAAAGTGGACTGAGCTGATCAGAAGAGGGTGTTTTAGCATTTTCTTAGCATTTAAAAAAAGATGGGAAAATGTTTCCTCATAGGCTCTGTGATGTAGGATCAGTTGTGTTATCCATTCAGCCTATATGGAACTAACCTAAGACCAGATAATTTTTGTATGCATATTGGCTCATGAGTCTTCACCAGCATAGCATATAAGTGTAACTTTTCCCTGGCCAACATCATTCATCCCATAGCATATATGTTAGAGAAGATTTTCAGTCAGTTGATGGATTTTGCATCAATTCCTCTATCCAATGGAAGACCACTCTCATTTGGCTTCTGTCTTAGCAAGCAGATGGCTCTTGTAAATTTGTATTCTAAAACAAGCTAAAAGACATGATTGATATCTTTCTTAGTTTGGGATGGCTGGATTTGTACGGTATGGGGATGTAATCATAACTTTAAAGTATTATCAGATTTCAGGAGAATATTTTAAAGGAACTTGTCCCAGAGATGAGTGAGTTGAAACCATTATTCATCACTGTCATCATTTTATTCAATATAGTAATTTTCTCTACTACATATACTATTTAATGCTCATTACAAAAAACCAAAGGTGCTGTAGGCAAGCTTGAATGGGTCAGAATAATGAAATATTATGCTAGGAATGAAGACAGCAGGTCTAAACCTCTTTTAATAAATCGCCCTCATAGATAAAAAATAGTAAGAGACAGAGCTTTTAACTTGCGAAACTGCACTTTTTCAACCATGCCCTCAATTTTTATAGTTACGCTTTTCAGTAGCCTTTATGTTATTATTGAGAAATTTTGTTTTGATTTGGTATTAAAAGGGTATAACCTAATATTATTTTAGTCAATTATGATGGTAACAGAGACAGTTTTGATGACACTTTAGGGCATGCATATGCAACCTATGGCCTGACCTAATTTTATCTGCTGTCTACATAGTGGGGTCTGACTTTAAAAATGGCTTATCTGGAATATTCCTGCATTATGATTTTGATGATGATGGTGCGGTAGTGGTGATAAAGATGATGATGCTTAAGAGGATGTTGATTATCATTATGATGGTGGCCATGATGGTGGTGGTGATAATAGTGTTTATGATGATGTTGATGACAATTATGACTGCATCATTGATTTTCAGGTGTTTGGTAAAAAGAAGGACAACAAGACATCAGACCAGTATAGTCCTACACATGGTTATCGAGAAACTGAAGGTAGAGTATCAAATGGTCAGCAACGCAAGAGTACAGGATCATTACTTAGTTCAGATTTGCAAAGAGCACAAGAAGGACTGGATCAGTTTCTAAACAAAGCTGGTGACTGTAATTTGAGTAAGAGACCTACTTTAACATGTTTTAACAAAATAATCTCTGTATACTTAACTGAATTCTAAAATATCCTGGTGTTGATAGTCTGCATTAGAGTCTCTGTAGACTTAACTCTTTTCTAAAATATCCTGGTGTTAATAGTCTTTATTAGCAGTCTCTGTAGACTTAAATCTGTTCTAATATATCTCAGTGTTAATAGCCTGTATTCCATCTTCACCACTTAAAATATGATGTTGTGAAGTAACTACTGTCTTTACATTAAATTGTTCCTTTATCTGTTATCCTTGTAAATGTTAGTCCTATGTATCTGTTGAGTTTTCTTTAGCTCACATCAAACAAAATATCATTGGATACATTTAAATAGAACCTGACCTACTGACTTTGCATTTGCCTGTTAAGCACATGTCAGCCAGGAAAGCCATCTCAGGCCCATAGAGCCACTTGTTCAGTTCTAGCTGGGATACTGTAATGAATGTTTCAGAAGCACTTTCATGGTGTAAATTTAAAAAAAATATTTATGAACTTATAGCAATTGAGCATTAGCATATTTGAAATTTGTTTACTATTTCAGGAAAATAAGGTTACATTGCGATTCTGCCTGTTTGTATACATTTGTCAAAGTATGCATTTGTAAAGATCCATAACTTCTCCAACAACTTTTAAATAGAAACTTAACATTTTGGGATTTGGTGGTCTTGGTATGTGGATCCACTCCTTGTAGTAAAGAAAGGAGTGAGTATGGAAGGATCAAGGAGGTGAATAACATAAAAAGTGTTCAGAATGATGCTGCTCTACTAAAGATTTCCAACTTACAAAATAGTCTTGTTTTTCAAAGGTATTCTGTGAGCAGATTTATTGCCAGTTAATTACATAGATTTTTTTTAATGTTGTGAATGTCACAAAAGTATTGACAACTTAACAAAAGAGTCAAGTTTGAAGATAACAGTAGCAGTAAACAGTTGTATATTTTGATATCTGTGAATAGGTGGAGCATAGGTACTGTGTATATAAATTTCTGCAATTTTTTTTCTTTCTCTTTTGTGGCTACAAAATTTTTAAAATTTAAATACACAGAAATTTAGGGAATAAAGGAATTTGGCAGAAATTAAACAAGCTGAATTTTCCAAAAATCATATATACATCAAAATGTAAAACAATGGAAATTTCCTCATAAAGTGTTTTGTGGACATTTCTTCCTTTTAGAAGATGACGAAATGCTTCAGCTGCAAGAGCGGCTAGCGGAAACTGAGGCCCAGATGACAAAGATTCTACAGGCCATGCAGGCTGTGCAACAGAAGGTCAAAAAGGTTGCAGATCCAGAAGGCCAACCAAGTGAGGAAATGGAGACCAAGGAGAAAACGGATGCAAAGGTAAATTGAGAACAAGCATCTTTTGAACTTTTGATGGTACTCTCTAAAATAGTCCATACCCAAGTTCCAAATATAATAAACATTCTCAGTTGATATATCCCTGATATTTTGGAAAATATTTTAACTAAAATAGATGTATCTTTGTTTATCCTTATACTCTATTTGTGATTAGTTACAACTACTCCATCCAAACTATAGTGGAATTATTGCATCTGGAGTGGGGTGTAAAGTTTGGTTCTGTAAGGAATGTAAATTCTGGTACTTGATCGGATTTTTAAAAAAAATGTAGCTCATGAAATTTTGGCACAATGATTATACCAGGCATTTTGGGGGCTTTAATTCATTTAAAGTTTACATCAGTGTGAATGAATACAAAGTATTATTAAATACCTTGACTATTTATTAATACAAAATCTGAACAAGATTTCATATAAACGTGTAATTTTACGTGTCATATAATTTTGTTACAGTTGACAATATCAGATTTGTCACAACAGTCACCAGTAACAGCAGTGATGCAAAATTTTCTGAGTAATAGATTCATTTGACTTTTTTATTTATTTTTGAGGAAGTTAAAGTGAAGATTCATGTTTGGACTCCTATACATATATGGATTACTTTTACTTCTAGCTTGGTACTGGAGATGATTCAAATGGATCTGCTTCAAGTACAGAAAGTTATGAGATGGTGAACAAGCCTGACAAGGAGAATGGAAGTGAGGGATCAAGTTCCCAGGTGGAGATAATACAGCCAGAAGAACTGGATCAGAATTTAAACATGGTAGAGGAAAATGAGAAGGATGAGGACAGGCAAATTGAGAAGAATGAGGTTTTGTTAAAGGAGAAAGATGACTCTGAGGACCATGAGGATTCAAGTGTTAGAAGGAGAAAGCATCAACCAGCAGACTCCAGTTCTTGAATATTGTATTTTTTGCAGACATGTTCAATTTTCATCTGAAGAAATCCATTCAGTTAACAGAGTCCCATTCAGTACCTTTCATTGTACAAAATTTGATGCTTCTTGAAGCACTGGTTTCCTTGCATATGTTTCTGCTTTTCAGGAACTATTGCTTTGTATTTGGTCTCATCTTTTGCAATTCAAGACTAAATGTATGACATATTCCCTGACAGGTATTCTGTTCAAATTAAAAACATGGAAGGATCATATTCATTAGTTTCAGGACTAAATATAAACAATTATACGTACAGATAAAACTTTTAAATGATAATGGCATTTGGGTCCCAGGGAAGGCACTTTCATTGTGAAGTAGTCACCCATAGATGCAGTTTCAAATTTTGAATCATTTTCACATGAACATTGTGAATAACCAGAGTATCTTGGCATATATTTTTTTAAAAAATACTCTCACTGGGTACACTGTGTTTAAATGGAACAGCCATAAGGACAAATTTGTTTTTATCTAAATGTATGGTTATTTTTTGCAACAAATCAACCTTACAGTTGCAGAATTTGTGGAGGATGTAACTGGTAAAAAGAAATAATTAACCAAACCAAGGCAATGAGCATTCTTGGCATATTCATCAAAGTATTCTGTATAAGCAACATTTGGTTCAAGGGTTCTAAAGGTTATCAAAAACATATCTTCATATAAGAATCTTTATGATAGTTTGTGTTACTGATTATTATGGATACATATGCTAGCATGGTGATAATACATATCTTCTGCAGCATAGGGCGCCTAAAAGAATTACATCTGAAATTTCATTTTCATCAGTCCATTACAAATTAGACAGTTCATGATGTAATACCAAATTCTTTTTGCAACAACCTTTAGTATAGATAAAGAAGAAATTTTGTAGGGGAAACAAGTGTCTTATATTCGGTGTCCTGATAAGTGACATTTTATAAATTTCACTTTAAACTGTTGGTATTCCCAGTTTCATTTGAAAAAAACTAGCCTTCATTTGTGGGCAAAACTGACAGCCAACCTTTAGATAGATTTTAATTCTAAAAATGTGAAATAAACCAGCCTGATAAGAAATAATGCTTTTATGACTGTTATGTTTGCAGTTGTAATTGATACTAATTTTATGTAGTGAATTGCATTAATATCTTTTTTATTATTATTATGTGTATATACAGCTATATTTGTGTCTGAAAGTTTAAACGTTATTTTTAGTTTAGTTTTCATCTGTACAATCTGTGATGCTGATTTTCTGATTCTGTGCACAGATACTTCCATTAATACATTCATGCTGTTAGTGGTTGTCCTGTAACCAGCAGTTTGCTCAAGCTTTCCTTTTTATCAGTCTTATAATTATGCTTATTATTTTTTATACTAAATATGAAATTAAGTCAGTAGCATTTGCATTTAAGAAAGCGAATGCTTGAGGTCATGTGATTGATTTATGCTATAGAACTATGGCTGAGTATTTTTTTATTTTCTGTTTACTATTTTCTCTGTCTTATTTATTTATATTCTTCAGCTTTTAAGTAGTTGTAATTCTGTGATATTTGTTTTTGTGTGTCCAATTGTTTTAAATCTTTGCTGTTAAACCTGTGCTAATATAATATGCCATTTCATTGGTTATCTTATTGTAATTTCAGGAAGTAAATTCTAAAATACACATTTCACTGTGGGCAGTGTTGACACTATTGTCACATTATGGCATGATTTGAAATGTCCCGATGAACAACTAGTTTCCCATTTCTATACAACTGTTTCTGAATGTGTCAGAAGTGGATAACAATCACATATTTCTTGATTTTGTTTGGTTTTATTGTCACAAATACCTGTTTTACAGGCGTCAACAGTAATATTTCAATTATGAAAGTAATCCACACTGAATATTCTCAAATCTTCAAATACAGGACTGCTATTCCATTCTTTTCTAATGTGATGAGTAATTTCTCACATCACCATTAGTACAGTTCCAATACTTGACTTTTTTAACTTGCAAATTAATAAAAGGTTTGTTTTAATTTCAAGATTACAACTTATTTTAGACAAACTTTAAGATCTGAATCTAATTATATGAGCAGCAAGGTTTTCACTAAAAGTCTTCTTATAATGTTTAATTGGTCCTAACTGAAAATGGTGTGTGTCCGTCATGTTATCAGACATGTATTTGGACATCTAATATGGCTGCCATGGTGGCCATATTGAAAATCTTGTCACCACTCATCCTAGCAGAT
Organism: Sinohyriopsis cumingii; assembly: GCA_028554795.2. Lineage (NCBI taxonomy): Eukaryota > Metazoa > Mollusca > Bivalvia > Unionida > Unionidae > Sinohyriopsis > Sinohyriopsis cumingii. Next base: position 21,359,172 of record CM068836.1, read on the forward strand.
GGTTGTATCAACATGGAGTAGGTTATATAACTTGCATTACTCTGTATAATGTCTATGCAGTACATAAAGTCAGATCTGTTGATTGCATTATTGATGGATACTATGGATTTATCATTTTTCCATTCATGTCTTGATTTGAATGCATTTGGCAGAAAATATATTATTTATGTAATTATTAATATTCTAAATGATTTAATAACTAATTTATTTCAGATTTGACCATTAAGCAGTTTCAGCCATTTTGCTTAATTACTGCTTGCTTCCATACATGTAATTTTATGTTGGTTACTACATTATAACCTACAACTTTCAGTTTGTTGGAGTTAGTATCAGAATTTTTAAAACATGAAATTGCCATTTGTGAAAGTGTATCCAACAGTGTGGAAACTTTATACTATATTTTTGGTGTATATAAAGCACACTTGTTTTACCCATTTCATATTTTTATCAAGAGCACATATTTTACAGACAAACAAAGACAAATTTCCCAGCCAAACAGCATTCTGAATGATCATTCTTGGGATTTAAACTAATTGAAGTATATACGACAATAAATAATGTGAATGTTGAAATTTAAACTGCCTGTTGCACAAGCATATGGTAAAAGTGTCACAGTGAGAATCTTCATTAGAGAGTGGATAAGAGTGACAGAAAACATATGGTGACTTTTCTTGAGTGCCAACAACAAAGTGGGAATTTGATGTAATAGAAAGAACTACATCAACCTAGCAAACCAAAATGTTGGAAAGATATCCTTTAATACAGTAACTTTTTCCATTCTTTCTTTCATGACATCTTTAGAAAAGATTACTGGTCACAGGGAAAACAAAATAAACTCTCAAGCACTGGTTTATTAACAGTTCAAACATCATGTAATAATTGATGATCATTACACATCCAAAATGGCCAACTAATGTTGCACTACAAAAACAGTAAAATTACCAGTTTTGAAGAGTATTGTGACACATATGCATTATACGAAATAACTAAGTTTTTCCTCTTAATTAGAGTCGGAAATTGGGGGGATTGTGTGGGTATATTATATATCAGTGTTTGTTATACACACTAAAAATAGTATTACAGTGATCTTGCAATAATTTAGGCTATGACAACTCTTGTGGTCGAGTTCATATAATTTTTCCTTTTTCAGTGTTGTTACATCAAAACAGCATCGACTCAGATCCACAAAATAATATGCCAGCAGAATGGGATTGATGCTGTTTTTTTATATTTTTACTGTTGGTGAATGATACAGACTTGGATATGCTTGTGTATTGTAAAACATCAGAGAGCAAATTTCTGCTTTGTCCATGTTGTTGTTTCACAGCAGGATTAACCCTAATCTGTCCACAGATGTGCCATGTGTAAGATGAAGTATATAGAGAGATATCTGGATGGACTTTCAAAAAACTTATTCACTAGAAGAAATTGAGATTAGTGACTGATGTGTCATACTAAACTATGCGGTCACTGACTTGTGGAGTAAGACAGAAGTGATAAATATAATTTATTTGGTTTAGTCTGACCAAGACTGTAGTATCTAGATAAGTAAACAGGGTTATAATCTTTTATGGTTTTTGTTCCAATTTAATCTTAATGTTGTGATCGATATATATATATATAATTTTCTATGCATAATAACTTCAAATACTCGTAGCATTCTTTTATGTTTTTTATTATATCATTCAGTTAACAAGCATCACACACACAGACACACATGTGCAGAAATATATAGATTTACATACTTTGATTTTCATCAATGGGGAAATATCTGCACTGATTAATAACTTCAGATGCTGGTAGTGTTCTTTTACACATTTTTTTATTATATCATTCAGTTAAGGGAACATCTCAAACACACACACACACGAAAATATATAGATTTACTCACTGAGATTTCCATATGAACATCAACAGGGAAATAAATTGAAACTCTTGTGATCTTTAATAGTACAGTGTTCTTTTGTAATTTACATGTACATGTATATTGTGTTCCTGCAAAACCTCACATTTTTAAAAAAATTCCTGATACTTTATTGGGAGCCAAATCTTGATCCCAGTTGAACACATAAAAAAGTTGTGCTTCCTGCTTTTGAACCCATGGTGCATATTCATATACATTTATACATAAATGGCACCTGTCTTGGATTGTAACTCTTTGCTGTGGCATTAATATTCACATAAACATGAGCGCAGGCAAGTCAAACACATGTAAATTGGGAGTTTACTGTAAATTCAGATTTGAATCTCTTTACTATTGCTGTGATGGAAATAAGTTTTATGATGATGTAAATAGATACATAAGTATTTTAACATACTTTCATTTTGTATTTTTTGTTCTTAAATTTGAAATTATCTTTGAGAAATGTATTTGATACATAATACTCATCTTTTTGCAACTTGTACAACATATTTAGATTTTGGATGGGCTCTAGTCCTTCAACATTTTTTTTCCATGCAGTAGATCTGACAAAAAATCTGAGATGAATGAAAGAGTCTAATATCAATTCGTGAACCAATTTTCTGTCAGTGAAATCAGAATGAGGACATTTTTGCAGACAGTAATACTTTGGGGATAAATTAGAACTTACATCCTACAGATTTTCACTTAAATATGAACCTTCTTTGATATATACACAAGGTTTATCACATGATTTAGTCTCAATTCTGCACACTTATGGAAAGTGGAGAGAAACATTTATCTTACTTTTAAAATGGTTATATATATGCAGTATTTATTACAGTAATAGTGCCTATTGTATTTTCTTGTGTGTGATGCGGACCCATCTTCAGACAGCATATATGCAAATCTCTCACTGCATAGCACACTATCAGATCTAGGATATGCACTGTTTGAGTAAGTGAGTTTAGTGCCAGTAATTTTGTGATGGTAGATCTTGGTCTACTCTAAGGTGCGATTCTTTGTACTATCTGCACTTTACTGGCTAAATCATGCTGAAGAAACAGCTACAGTGAGCCCTAATACTAAAAGTGTACTAAGGTTACCTTATACTGAAGAATCATACCTGTATTCAGCTTAAATAGTTGATCCAGTATCATACCAGCTTTATATGAGGGACTGTGTTATACTGACGTTTTTTATATTGAGGAGTCTTTGTAGTGTGTGATTGTTTTTTTTTACTTGAAAAGACTTCAGTTCATCCATGCCTATAGTATAATATCCATTTTCATTTAACACAAAGGAGCCACTGATGGTCAAGTGATCTAAAGCACTCGCCTTTACAGATCACTCACACCTCACCTTTGTCCTTGTGAGTTTGAGTTTTGGCCCAACCAGTTTGGAAATGTGAGAAAGCTTCCATTGAGTGTATGGTTCTTCCTCCACTGAATATAATGGCTGCCTGTAAAAATCTATCATGTGCTGAAAAACAAAAACAACAGTTTGTATTACTAATAATAGTAACAAATGTTTTGGTCTTACTAAAATTAATAACAAAGCATATATCCACTGATCTTTCTGGTAAATAGCTCAAGGGAGTCAACTCAAATTTTCACATGATTAGACCCAGTCAGAACTTCCTTGACCTTTTCAGTCTAATCAAGAAGGAAACCTCAGATTTAATTCATTTTCACTGAGAACCATATTTGGAACTATGTTTGGTCACATGGCACACTATGGTGGCAGAAGGAGACAACATCCCAATCGGAACATTGTCTGCCTTTTCTGTAACAGTATGTGGTGCACTCCACTGGTTGGAGATCAAACTCGTCAAATTTACATTATAACAATTACATCCAAAGTATTTCTTGACTTGACAGAAATGGCTGTGACATTCTAATTGGATTAAACCTTGGCCATGATTCCAGTGATGGTAATACATGAAACAACAGTAGAAAATGCTTTTAAGAGAAAATAATTTCTCAAATGATGTTTGAGATTTTAGTAGAAATTCTTTATCAACATGAAGAAAAGAAAATTTTGAAAAAATCTGAAGATTATTTAGAGCAGTATGTTTAGAGTAATCAAAAGAACCAGGATATCAGTATCTCTGGAGTTGTGTACTTTCATTGATTTTGAGTAAATTAATATCCACTTAAACCCACCATGCCATCAGTCTTGTAAATACTTTGATTTGGGAACAGTAACTGTAGCATACTCTATCATAGGCATGCAGTTTTCTTCTTTCTATTTTGGGATATTAAACTTATACATCAGCTGATTGCTAGTATAGTTGACACTGAGATTTTTCATTACATACTGATTTGTGAATCTGGTGCTGAAGCAAAAAAAACCTGTTCTGCCTGTACAAGTTTTATACACACAATCCAAAATACAAACAAGAATGTAAGTCTTGTTTTGGCTGTATTGTCTTTTCCAGACTTTTGGTTTTGTTTGATTTTTATTTTTTGGAGTCAGATGAGACTCTGGTCGAATAAGACTATTAACATAAGGGTTTTATTTGTCACGCTTGTACTAAAAATTACAGTTTACTTCATAATAATGTGGATCATTTATACAATTTTTCAGTATACATGTGCGGTACAGATGTTTAGGCTGTCATCTGTTCATTATTCCATATTAATGTGTGCTCTAAGCTGATTTCTGTGTTTCTTTTTATTTAGTTGAGTTTGACAATAAAGTTAGAAAGTGAATTGTTTTAACTTTTCTTTGTGTCAGAAATACAAAGGATAATTGTTACAAGGACATTATCAAATTTAAAATTGTTCATTTCATTGGACTTAAAGCACATATAATTCAGTGAGATGCACATACATGTTAATAAATTATATCCCACTTGGTATGAACTAATGATTTCTCCTGCAATCTTCCTTGATATTACTTCTATATTGCCTTGCATATTGCTTAACTATAAAAACCACTTATGTTTAACACTTTCCAATCTGGTGGTCAGTAATTGTAAAATCCCCAAATGGTATGAAAGGAAAGAGAAATTGCAATGAATATTAGTCCAATCAATTGTTCTCAGGATTACTTTTGCTAAAAGAGATGAGCATCTCATTGTTTCATAAGTTAATCAAAGGTGCGTTGTATTTCTGTCAGTGTAAGTTTTCATACAAAATGGTAATGAGTACAATGAATGAAATACTATATGCCTATATTTAATAGTCTGCTATATATGTAAACTAAAATCATTTGGCAGAAACCATTTTTATTCTTGCACAGTGACCTTGAATCTTGACTTTTTGACCCTAACAACTGTAGGTTTAGTCCAGATCTGTGATGTAGATCTAACATTATTGTGCAGAAAACATTTTGTTTTTTAGTCAGTAATTTTGATAGGTGGATTTTATGGCACACAAGCACTGTAAGGCTATATGATGCCAGAAAAAATGTTATACCATTAAAAGAATTTATCACAAAGGTTTATTACCAACAAGCGATAAAAATATAAAACCATAACATGATGTGATGACAACAGATGAAGTGACCTGATCAATGGGGTTGTAAAAGGTGTGTATAAAGGGTAATTACATAATATAAGATAAACTAAAGTGATTAACAGTACAGTTGTTAGTTAAAGTACTTGGAAGAAATGGATGCAAAAGCAGGTTTTAAAGTGTCGGATCTTAATTTTAGGGTATATTGGAAAGAAAATGTTGCTTCGAAATGTGACAGAAGTGGCTTATTCGCTTCAGCAAAATATGCTTTCAAATGCGGATGTCCAAAATTCTCCGTAAGCCAGTCATATTGCTTGATGGTGAATTGGGTCAAGAATCGTTAAATATGACTTGTGTCTGAACCATAAGCAGCCATAGTCCAGTTGGGATCTAATAAAGGTTCTATATAGGTTAAGAACTCTTCTATCAGCACCCTAGTCAGTGTGCACTACTACTGGAGTATATCAAGGGCTTTAAAATATTTAGCTTTCAATTTCTTAATGTATGGAATGAAGCTGAGTTTATGTTGAAAACAATACCTAAAAGCTGTGTCCTCAAACAACCGGTATAGGTGTTCCATCCAGTGTCAGTTTAGGACCATCATGTTGTCTTTGTAGCTGATAGAAATGCATGGCCCACTTGTGAATCATGTTTATGTATATTGTTGCAATTGTATTTCAATTGTATGTATGTTTCAATCAATAACATATTGGGAAATCACTGATAAATAGAGAGCAGTCCACACCAAAAGCCAAACACATGGTAAGATATTAATTTTGATGCTGAATAGTGTTCAACATAAAACACTTCCCAGCAGCTCACCCATCTCTTGTTTGTACATATTAGAGAGGGTGGAGCCCACTCATACCTTGAATGTCCTTTTATATAAAAAAATTACATATAAAAGTGGGTAGATGGCCTGTAAGACAAAGGCAAGGTCATTCATCATTCTATCACTCCACACTGTATCATATTCCTTTTCTAAATCAAAGAAAGCAACTACTAACTTTATTTCTTGCTAAAAGCATCAAAATAAATGATTTACATCTAACTGGATGATTGTTGGTACTACAGCTATAATGGAAGCCACTTTGGAAAGGAGATATTAAATCCTAAGTCTAGTCTTCAAATACTAAAGTCTTGCAATAACATTCATTCATTCATTTTACACATACAGCTTATCAAGGTAATGGGAGGTAGTTGATAGAGTTTGTGTTATCCTTACCTAGTTTGAGAACAGGTATTAATATAGCCTCTTTCCAAGTTTTTGGTATATTACCAGTAGTCCATAAATCATTGAAAATTTTCAAAAGAGCAATTGACAAGGGTTCTGATAGGTGTTTCAAACACTAGTAAGGGTCCATCCATTTAGTATGTATGCAAAATTCTGGCAAAGCTTGACCCCTCCCCTCTCCCTGTACACATGCAAACTTTCTTGCACCACCCCACCTGTGTACGTACACTTGATGCACCCTCTCCAATTCTATAGAACAGCCTGTATTTAATCCATGCAGAAACTATAAAGGATTAATAATATTAACATGTTTTAAAAAAAAACAGTCCACATGGGGCCCCAAGTGGCTGAGTGGTCTAAAGCGCTCTCTGTTATGGATCATTGCCATCTCACCTCTGTCTGCGTAGGTTCAAGTCTCGGATTCGGCTAATGTGGGTATGTGAGAAAGCTTGCCAGCAGCTTCTTGTGGGTCGGTGGTTCTTTCTGGGGTTTTCCCGGGTTCTTCCTCCACCATTAATACTGGCCGCCATGTATGGCCTGTCATGTGCTGAAAAATGGCATTAAACCCTACAACAACAACAACAAAACAGTCCACCGACATTGTCTGGTTGCATCAAAGAAATAAGCTGCATAAATTTAAACAGTTTGTCTAGTGTCCACTAAAATTCAAATGGAACAGGTTACGTATTAGACAAATTATTATTGAGGTTTCACCCCACCCACCCCAGTTTCCTATGCGTACGTACATTATCAGTAGACCCCCGCCCATGGGCTTCGTACAAATCTTCCACAAGTCTCCAAAGTGAAAACAGTTGATTATAACTTTCTGAATTCTTTGATGGGAATTTTACAGTATATTCTCTTTTTGACTTCTCAGCCTATGAAAATCGGCTGAATAACTGGATGTTGATGAATGTTTATAAAAACTATCAACAAGTACATTCCCTATGCCACGTTTGGAGTTAAGTTTTTTTTTTCTAATTTTTTATGTTGGATGTTATTTATACCATTTCTTTTGTGGATTGTGTCCCATATTTTCTTTATAGAAGTACAAACGTTTAAGGCAGAAACAGTTTTTCCAAGATGCTGTCTTAAATTTTGTTATTTCACAGTGATCTTTATGTTCGAATATGCTGTACCTACTTACATTTTCAGGCGTTGGATTGATAAATTTTCTCTGTTTCTTAGTCTTGTCAAATATCTTCTTTGCAGTCTTTAGTGAACCATGGTTTGGGGGTTATTTTAGAGATAGATGAGATTCTTCTGCAATAGATGTAAAATGTTGAACAGGCTCATTGATGTTTCAAAAGGTATCTCTTTTAAGTCTAGTTTTAAAACTTGGCCCAGTTAGCCTTTAATTTCCAGTGTGGAATTGGTTCATCAGTGGTAGAGTTAATGTTCTTTAGAGAGACTGGGAAGTGGTCATTTTTGTAAAGGTCATCAGAGACCTCACAATCGTAATCCAAAAGCAGAGGAAGAGAAGAAATGGTCAAATCTTTAGACATACATGCACTGGTTTCCAGATGTAAATATGTTGGCAACTTGGTGTTATATGCACAGATTGTCTGGAAATGAAATCTTCTACAGCTTGCATCTGTCGTCATTCTTGTACTTTGATTCCTATAAAATGTTTGGGGCATTGAAATCCCCATGAAGAACAAACTGGGCAGGCATCTGTGAATGAGGTTGTCTAATTCATTTGATTGCAATTTGGAGTTTGGTGATTGTTAAGTATATATATATATATATATATATATATACTGTTGTAACTCTAGATACATGATTGTGTCTATATGGTGTACTTTTTATTCATGACTAGAAATTGTAATCTTTAGCCAAGATATTAGTTAAAATTTTGTACATTGTATAAAATTCCATTTTAAGATTTTAAGAGCATCGATTGCATAGGATCTATAAATAGTTGTTGACATAAGTGTTTGCGACCATTTGACCATTAATAATAATATCAATTGTAACACCTGTTTACGAGTTTGGGGTTGTTCCCATTGAACAGGTAGTTCAGTTGACTTCTTAGAAGAATTATGGTATTTCCCTTTGGATGGGTTAGGTCACATGTATAGGTACTTTTAAATATTAGATTGAATAGTAAGATCGGTCGTGTTTTGTATATTGTGACATATAGTCATAACAGACTCTTGCATGTGTATATAAGGAGAGAACTTAGCAATCAGATTAATTCCTATTTTGGATTCATTCCTATTTCTGATTCTTGTTTCATATATTAAAATCAGTCTGCAGAAGTCCAGGACTATGATGAACTAGGCTGTGGATTTGTTGTTAACAACATCACTTTAGACGTTCACACTACAACTGTAGTATGCAAAGGTATGGAGACTTGGTTCCTCCTTGCCGTTTGAGACAAGTCACCAACAACATAGAGCTGTTGAACAGAATGAGGACTCTCCTTCCAGTTAAAAATTCCTGCCACCAGTGAAAGGCTTTCAACATGGCCTTCATCTCAAGGATATTGATATGTAGATGCCCATCCTGGGGAGACTAGACCACAATCCACTGGCTTGCTGAAAAGACCATAGCAGGTGTGCCCCCCAGCTTTCTGTACTTACATCCATGCAGATTGTGATCTCTGGCATTTGTATTTGCTGATATACCCACTGCTGAGTCAAGTGAGGTCATCCAGGTCTGCAGATGGTACCACATATTTGTTCATCTAGGGAGTGGTTGATTCAGTGGGCAAACTTTAAGCCTCCACTGGGATAAAAGAATCATTTGCAATGGGCACATACAAAGGTGACATTAGGATGATGAGATCCACTGCTGTATTGAGCAAACCTAGAAGGCAAAATAATTACCATGTGGAGAGAGATTCCCTCAAGAGTAATGAAGCCACAATGGTCCTGAATTCAATGGTTTTCCTGAGGGAGATGTATTCTTTTTAAATGTGTTGAGTTCCATACCTTGATGAACAAATTGTTGAGATTGTACTAGGTTGGATTGGTCCTTGATGATGAGGAAACCCAGACTGCAAGCAGCGTGACAAGGGTTCTCATATCATGTTCTAATATATAACTTACCTGATGTTTTTGCAATATGACCAGGTAACTTTATGTTGAGTCCGAATGAGAGTGCTCAGAATTGATAAGCAATGTTGGTGTTGAGTAAATGAAGAAACTTCATGGAAGCCTTGTGAATAGGGATGAGAAGATGTGTGGCTTCGAGTCCAAGCTGATTACAAAGTCTCCATCTTGAAAAGCATCCAAAATGCATCATGGTGGTTACATCGAGAACCAAGGAGCATGAATGAATTGATTGAGGGCACTTAGGGTCAATGACAGGGTGTAGAATGCCATTTGTCTTTGGGACCAAGAAAAATCTGCAATAAAATCCCCAAGAATTTATATATTGAATGACTTACCACCCTTTTCTCCAGAAGGTTGTTTACTTCTCAATGCAAGGTGGCAACTTTTAATGGGTCTGTTGAAATGCTGCAGCTGATAGAACTGTGGAAAGAGGTGGTGTTTGAAAATAAAAACATGAAAATCACTTATCAGGTCCAATGATCAAATCTAAACTTTCCTCCTACCATGATCTGAAGGAAAGGCAGTGTGGAGATGATGTAATTTTTTGAGAGATGGAGGCAGTTGTGGAGAGTAACTTTGGCATAAATGATTGGTACTTCTGTCTTATCTCTGCCTAGGTGGTTTACAACATGAGGAACTACAACAGGACAACTTGTCAGAGGTCTGTGCTTGAGTTGTTTCCCTTGGTTCCTTTTCTTGGTTTCCCAAAATGTCCCTGTACTGGTGTTGCAATTGAGGGGTGGGTAAATTTGTCTTCTTAGTGGCTCTTTTGTATATTTCATTGATCTACCCATTAAAAAGTAGATTCGAGGATAATGGTTGTGATCATAGCATGGCATATGGTAATCCTAAGAAAGGTGAAGATGTAGAGTAGTGCATCTCATTCCGCCATAGTAAATTCACAGCTGCTGTGAAAGCATTGACTAAAGTATGTTTAGCAGCTGTTCATGACTGCCCACTCCAGAGACCAACTCCAATACATGTACCATGGAATCCTGAGAAAGAGATTAACTCTGTTCCACCTGTTGGAAGGCAGCCATTGATACAAAGTCCAACTCAGAGACCACAGCTACCACACTGCAGGCCAATTGTTGAGTGTCATTGAAAAATGTTCATTCCATATAAAGAGTATGATTTAGTCATACCCAAAGCTGTGACATCCAAGTCAAAGCTGGTGTACAGAAATAATAGAACTGCTGACAAAAATTAGGTGAAAGCAATTTGTGAGAAAAAAAATGGTTGATGTAAACAGTTCAAAATGTGATTCTGCCAGACTGTAAAAGTTATTTGAAGTTGGATTCTTTTTGTGGTAAGATCAACAGATGCTGGAGCAATGGTCCAGGTGGTTGATAAGGTAGGAGGAAGTGGGCAGCTCTGGAGGTAAAAGGTGGAAAACTTCTTCAGTGGAGGGGATGAGTCTTCATGCAACATAGTGAGAATGGGAAGTGAAGAAGGAGCCTGAGAGCAAGCATCACTGTCTTTACTTGTGTGAGGTGAGGTTGATGTCTCTTGAGTTGCCCAAGATGGAGCTGGCAGAGAGTATCGATTTCTGCTGCTGAAAAAACTCGTGGAGTGCCCTGATGTAGAAATGTAGATTTCAAAATGGTCACCAATTAAAGAGTTCCTTTTATTGACCAAGGGTTGAAGAAATGAGGTGTGGCATCTGTCAGAGGCTGAGGTACTAAGCTCCGCATCATAAATGGAGAGTGCAGTGAGGCCATATGTGGGTTAATCTTGTCTCATTAACTGTCTGTTATAATGTTGGAAAAGGTTACAGGATGCTTGATCCACATGACCAGTCCATGTATCAGTGGAGTAATAGGGTACTTTGTTTTGTTTGTTTGCTCATTGTTTATCATCAAGCGCTGTAGAGTGGCACCTTGAGAAGGTAAGGTCTAAATGTATACACAGCAATGAGTAGTCCTGTGGTGGTGACATAGATACTGAGGCGATCTGTGATTGTGGAGATTTCCAGCCTTTTGTAACTGGAGATACTTTGTTGATTTATTTCCCTTAGATGCCAAAAATTACCCCCTATGGACATGTCAGCATGTAGGCTTGTAGTATCTTCATAAGTCGTGCATTTCTGCATTTTTCCCATCATCTAATCTGTAAGACAAATAGATCAGAATGTATAAACCTGTTGTAGCTCTGTATGTGTCTCTTATTATTGAGTAGAAAGTTGGTGCAAAGCTATGCCTTGGCATTACCTGGACTAGCAAATGAATTTGACCAAAATAATTCACGACACTACCTGTGAGAGGTTCAAAGATGATTCATACAGGTAAAAGCAACGAAGTATGGTATCCAGACACTACACATATTAGCTGAGAAAATGTAGCCAGTTATTCTATTTTTCAACAGGTCTCAGGGACTTGCATGCTAACATAATAAAAGTACAATGTGTAAACACGACAAAGTGTGGATAAAATTGTATAGGCAGAATCTTGTCGAGGCAGATAGAGAGAAAAGTTAGAAATATTGATGAAGTATACTTTCCTTGAGAAGTGAGAAATCCTCCATTTTGTATCAGTGTTGATTCTGGCTTCTGCAAGGTCTCTCATGGTGAGAGCATGCTTCATGCCTCGAGTGGAAGTAGCAACTGAAATATTCTTGGGTTTTGCTGCCAATCCCTATATCAAGGGGAAATCACTCTGCCCAACCACCACCATGGTAGGCAGATAACTTTTAGTTCTTTTTAGCCAAAGTTTTATCTGGGAAGGCTGGATTTGCAAGGTAGTAGCAGCTCCCTATGGTATTATGATTAGGTAGCATATTTAATGAAGAAACCATTTTTCTTCTTTCTGTCATGGTGACTGACCTTTGACATTTTGACCTCAAAATAAATAGGGTCTTCCTTACCCAAGGAGCAAGTCATCTACTAAATTTTGGTAACTGTTGATTGTGGACAACTTGAGTTACTGTGCAGAAACAAAATTGGTAACAAGCTGACATCATTACACGTTCTGCTTATGTCAGATGCATAAAAAAATGAAATTTGAAAAAATGATTTAAAACCATGATTGTGCCTGTGTAAAATGTAAAACCTACGATCCTTTTATGGGCATGACCACTGGCAGCAGATGAAAGTGTGTACTTGCAAGTCTGTTTGCTTGCTTGCTTCTTTGTTTGTTAGCTTCATTACAAATTTGATATTTTAAAGTGATTTTGTGACAAGCTTGATAAAATATACAAATTCACTTCAAAGTAACAATACAATCATTTTTTTCTATAAGTACTAGTCATATTTTACTCTATGTTGGGCCTTAATGTCTATTTTAGCAATGATAACTGAATCATAGAAAAAGATGTGTGGTCACTAAGTTCACTGGTTACTGTTATCTTAAATACCACTTTTCTAAGGCGTCTAATCTATGCTGGGTATATTAAGAAATCCTGCATAACCAGGCAATAGTCTGACATACCTATGAACTCAAATTTTGATTGGTTCATTAGAAAATTGGGGTTCACAGTCATCATAGCACTCACCTGTACTTATCATCAGTGTGTACAGTAGTATAGCTAAACAGATTGAATTTCTTTGATTGTTGCATAACTCATCTGTCCTAGCATCTATCTGTACTTAAGCTATTTATAACTTGTGTAAACAATACAAAATAATACTTGCCATTACCTATTTATTTGTATCCAACTAATCATACTGAAAATAAAAACAGAAAATCAGATTTTTTTCAACTGGAAATTTAATTCCAACTCCTTCAAACCATATATACACAACTGTACATTATGTGCAAAGGTATCGGTATATCTACATGATATATATAAAAAAAATTATTATAGCTCTGCCATCAATCAAGGTACATCAATATAACTAAGTACATACATTATCAGAATAATGTACCAGTACTTCTGATATGCACAACTGAAAATATCAGCTCTATGGTTTTTTATCATGGTAATTTGTACAGCTGAGCTTCCATGATTGTTAATATTTTTACTGTCTGGGTATATGTGGTGTTGGGATAGAAATAAAATTCAATGGTAAAGATTTAGATACAGTGAGTTTTCCTGTTTCCTGAAGCTTTCATTGATATTTATATTTGTGGAGTGGTGAGAGGGCATGATTGTCTATATGAACACGAGTCCCATGATATCATTCATTTTCGCTTGCCAAGATTCCGATACAATAACCCGATCTACACCTTGAAGGATGTAACAGATATACTGGTACTTTGTCCTAGTGACATCTATTGGATTTCATGAGTTGCTTCCCTTAGTATGTAATACCAACTAACCAATAGCATGGTGCATTATACATCGGCCAAAAATAGATGGGGAAATTGGCCTAAAACAGATACCTGTAACAGATATATTGGTGCTTTGTCCTAGCGACATCTATTGGATTTCATGAGTTGCTTCCCTTAGTATATACATTCCAACTAACCAATAGCATGGTGCATTGTACATCAGCTGAAAATAATAGGGGAAATTGACCTAAAGAGGATACCCTGGAGGCTTACTATCAAATGTATGACTATGTAACAGAGAGAAGCCATTACAGGTGTATTTGAGTGAAAGGTATTTGTGGAAACACAGACTGGCACTGGAAAATTGCTTTTATATCAGTCCATTCAAGTTGTGTGCTCCCCTTCTCTTGATCAAGCAGGAACAGTGTTCAAATCTGAATGACTTAATTTTTATTGGATGCGGTGACTTGCCACCACATCCAATAAAATTCACAGAACCAAAGCACAGAAATATCTGCTCAACATGCCAAGATGTAGATAGGGATATCACATTGGAACCTTGGCTAGCAAAGATGGATATCATTCACCTCACTTATTTAACACTAAGTGGATTTATGTATTGATATCTCTCAAACTTTTGTATCATGTTGATTTTAAAACCTACAATTCTCAAGTATGATAAAAATTATTTCCAAACATAAAGGTATAATTAATATATACAGGACAAAAGACTTACAAGTGAACTCGTCCAAGATCACTATGACATAAACCTATTTATCAAGGTTTCTCTAAACTGAATGCAAAATATAGTCTCTAGATTTAGAGAGGTAACAATTTCACCAGTCAGATGCAAAATAATCAAATTAATCCAGATATAATTTATTATAGAACCTACTAAAGACAATGATATTTGCAAAGATGGAGGAAAATCTATTACAAATTTGGTCTAATCAAGCTCAATGAATTAGACACAAGATTACCTCTTTAACATGCCTAGATTTTGCCAATAATCAAACTCATCCAACTGTCTGATATTAGCCTATTTACCAAGTTTGATCAAAATCTGACAAGAAATAGTTTCTCAAGTGGTGGGAAGCTAAGTCACCCAGATGCAAGAACATCTTGTTACCATGCATAGATCTCACTCAGAATAAAACTCATTGGATATCATGATTAACAGAGTCTGATAAAAGACTGGATCACAAATAGCCACTAAAGTCTTCAAAAGCTCAGCCAATCAGATGCAAAATCATCTCATTAATATGCATAATAATGATCATCTGAGATTTTGAAGATTTAAGTTTATTTACTAAATTTTATCAGAACTGAATCAGAAACAGTCTCTCTTGAATGGTAACAAGTTCTGCCAATCAGACGAAATATCACTTCATTAATATGGCTCTTATTCATTATTAAATCCATGCACATCTTGATCATACAGTGTAAGCCCAGATTCCAAGTTTCATCAAAAAAAGATCAGAAATATGGCTTCCAGATTAATAACAAGCTCAGAAAAGGAAGATCTGGCTCTAGCAGTTTGTATAAGAAAACCAATCCAAGCTGACAAACTTGAGAATCTTGTAGCAAGCATGAATCTTAGTCCCTCAAAGTTGGTTTCTCTATTTTTCTCACCAACCTTATAAAACATGCTTCAAATTCCAGCTTTGTAGCAAAGACAATAATACGATACCCCATCTGTGAATGACATTTTAATGAAGCCATCTTCTTCCTATGCATGCAAGACAGGAAATCTATGTATGTCAGAACACCGACTTCAAATATAAAGAATTATCCCAAAACTGCAACTTAAAAAGAAAAATGAACTGCCTGTGATGAAACAATTTATTAAAGGTAAAATATGTAGAAAATTCTGCATTTACTTAAGTAAATTGCTGATGCACACAGTATCATCATATTTGTAAGCTCTCTGCCACTGAAAGCAGTAATTGTGCATGAAATTAATCAAGCATATCTTTAAAACTGTTCAGTGAATTACACACACACACACAAATGCACACACACACACATGCACAATGTATAAAGAATACAAATCATATGGCAAATAACAATCCTTTCACGTGCACTGGATCCAGCAAGGGATCATGTGTGTCAGGGATTGATTAAGCTAAATGCAATAAACTGACAACAAACAGTGTGAAACTAGTATCTAACTAGCCTGAGTGCTTTTGACTCTTTAATGAGTCTTTTTGAAAGGCAAATACAAAATATAGACAAGACAAATAAAACAGAAAAAAGGTTATGTTTGTGAAACTTTACATGGCTGTTTGTACAGGAATTAAACCTTTCAATTTATTATGTTTCAACTAGTTTATTTCAGCGTGTTACTGATACTGGAAAATATCTGTATTGATCTAGAAAATGACGAGCCATAATGACATGTTATTTTATGAAAATTTATGTAAGCGAAAATTATATTCTGGATATTTCATTGTTATAGCAGTCATAGGCTATTAAGCAAATTATGAGAATTATTTAAAAGAAAATGTGTCGGCTACAAAAGATAATTTTTTGTGTGCATGGTTGTCTTTTTCAAGTCTTCTTGGTTAAAAATGCTTGGTTTCAGTGTTCTAAGGTGGCATATCCAGTAAGATTCCATTTCTTTCCTGGTTTGGGAACTCCAGTTGGGGTTTTGAGCAATTGCAATAATTGTTATATCACTGAAAGTGTGACCAGACAGGGCATAGCAAATTTTTTTTAAAACCACTAGTCCAGGACAAGTGGTTTCAGAAAATTCACTAGTTCCACCTTTCTCTTCACTAGTCCCACCTTACTTTTCACTGGTCCCAAAATGGTAATCTCTTGCCGAGATTTGATGATGAGACATATGTACTTAATCCATAGAAGAAAAAAAAATAATATACAACATAATTATTTCTTAAAAGAATTTAATTTTTCAAAAACACTGGTTGTTATACATTTGGCTTCTTCAGGTTCATGTATATATGTTTTAGCAGATGGATTTGAAAATATGTCCATGTACGTTTCATCCCTCCATTTTCAAACAAATTTACCTTCTCCGAATTGCCGTTATTAGCTTCCTTGCGAAAATAATTTAGCAAACTCATTTTATCCACAGAGTAACTATTAGCTTGTTTGACAACTACTTCTAAAGTGATCATGACATCAATTTTCTCTTTTAAATACGAACTGAAACAGCTCATTAATTAGCGTAATTGTTTCGCTTCAAACACAATATCACATGTGGAAGTGCATCATCTGTATAATCAATTATAAATTAAAGAATCGTTACTGTCATTTAATCAGTTCATAAAGGAAACCAACACTGATGTCGGTAAAGTACCTTTCATTAATTTAATTACACTGACTCGCTGGATGAAAATCATAGTGAGCCGCTTGTTATGATCTAGATTGACTAAACTCATTGCAACAAAACTGCTTACAACACTGCTAATTGATCATACTGGTTTTCTTTTGTTTGACATGTTTTGATTTGCCGATAATTTGGTTGCTTAGTCCAATAAGCAGTAAAGCGGTTGTTGTTGTTGTTGTGGGGTTTAACACCATTTTTCAGCACACAATAGGCTATACATGGCGACCAGTATTAATGGTGGAGGAAGAACCCAGAAAACCCCGGAAAAAACCACTGACCCACGAGAAGCTCCTGGCAAGCTTTCTCACATGCCCACATTGGCTGAATCTTAGACTCGAACTGCCGCAGACAGAGGTGAGATATCAGTGATCCGTAACGAAGAGCGCTTTAGACAACTCGGCCACTCGGGGCCCCTCAGTAAAGTGGTAACAGGATGTAAATGTATACACGAAGAGTGGTAGAAACAAGTATTCAGTACACCCAGAGGGTATGATTGGTAGATATAGTGATTAAAGCACAAAAATAAGGAAAAGCCCGACTTTTTAAGAAAAGCACTTGTCTCGGACTAGCAACTTGGAAAATCTGTCTTGCCCGACTTCAAAAATGACTAGTCCGGGATGTCAGGCTATGGGATTTGCTCAGCCCTGCCAGGGGAGAAGTGTTTTGTGACTGGCCTTCTGTACTTAATGATCAGGTGATATCATTGTGGTTCCTATAACTTTTATCATAGGGAACATGAAATAAGAATACAAATGACTTAAAACTGCACAGTCATTTCAAACAGCCTGGTTCACAAATACAGGTTGCACAAGCTTCTGTACCATTATTTTTTTGTGTTTGCATAGAAACAGCTTTCACTCCACTTCAACCAGATAGACCTGGCTATTTAGTTATTTACTAGAATCCAGACAAAGACCAAGACAAGAAGGTACATACAGTGTCAAATACACATTTTGCAAACCAGGTATTGGCAAGATTTTTGTTGTTGTTGTTGTTCATGGGTTTAACGTCATTTTTCAGCACATGATTGGCTATGCATGGCGGCCAGTATTAATGGTGGAGGAAGAACCACCGACCCACGAGAAGCTACTGACAAACTTTCTCACATACCCACATTGGTCGAATCCTAGACTCGAACCCACACAGACAGAGGTAAGATGGCAGTGATCCATAACAGAGAGCACTTTAGACCACTCAGCCACTCAGGGCCCCTACTGGCAAGATAATTCATCAATTAAATGCATGCAATATACATACATGCAGTTATTTCTCAAGCATGACAGCCACTGCTAAAAATCCAAATCTTACTGGAAAATATTTGGACCAATGAAAAGGTTACAGCTTTGAATTTAGAGCAAATAGTTCCAAGTATAGAGTATCATTCATTACTTGGACCCATGAGTAAAGTTTTATGATGGGATAATTGTACATGGGTGATAATGCCACAAGTTCTTTCATGAAAATGGAGGAAGTATACCTGCTACTGCAGCAATGCAAAATACCAGCCACGGACCTAAAATGTAAATTGTTACTGGCCAGTTTCATTAACAGACACTGCATCTCATAACCTCTCATGCTCAAGTTATAAAAAAAAATCAACTCTAATATGATACTTGCAGCACAGACATTGTCAAAATCAGCACTCTGGTGAGGAATACAAGTTATGAGATTTCTGAAATCATATTCTATCTTTATCCTAATTACAGTCATACACTATACAAATTTTGGGACTTGCTCTGCTTGAATTTCATGTGTAAAAAGTTACAAGTATGCGGAGCCAGGAATGTCACATGCTGACCTGGGTACTATCTATTAAACAATGGACAAATTTCAAGAGGCTGTATACCTGTATATAGTGCATACACATAAATAAAATAAACCATACACTGTATATACTCAAATACAAGTTCTGTCTAATTGCAAACAACATAGGCAATAATCATCCATCACACAATGTGCCAGCAAACCTGGATCTATACTGTTTGTTCTACTGATTATTACTAACAAACTGAATAAACCCAGATTTCCCAACATATTAGGTGACAGCAGATCTGTGTCTATGCAGTTTTCAGCCAGATCTGACTCATATGTAAATATATACAGTATTCACAGAATGTGTAAACTTTAAATCTTAAGCATTCAATCTGCAGTGAACCAATATGGCAAAATTTATAACTAATAAACCAAAAATAAAATGTAAACTTGGACTATCAAAAGAATAAAAATTATGTGATTTCTGTTCCACAAAATCACTTTCATACATTAAAAAAGTTACAGCAAGAAACCTTGAGATTTCAATGCATGTGCAGAACACTGACCTTAAAAACCATCTGTACAAACATGAAATTTACAGTTAATTTAATAAGTGACAATATAATTGCACATAAAACTTTACTTCCTGTACCTTACATATGGTTTCAAAATGGAATTTTGGTTAACTTCTGTTTTTTCCCATAACAGATCCATGATGAATGATGATTTCATCTATCACTTTACAAATTTTTAGCAACATTTTATTCCACAAAACTTCATATCTGCTGACAAATTGACCCCGTCTCTTCCAAATATTTCAAGGCAATCATATTCCTACTCACACCAACTGCCTCAGTTTATCACTGGAGAGATGTCACCTGTTACTGGCCTGGTTAGCTAGACTCAGAAGATTCAAAGCTGCCTCCTGTTCATTTTTCTCCTGTACATCACTGTTAATGTTCAGTGCATCTGATGTTTCTTTAATAGGAATCTGTTGTACAATAGTTTCTGACTTCCTTCTGATGCCTGGGATCAAGAGAGACCTGGATTTTTCAATGTTGCTTGCATCACCTTTGCCTAAATCAATAGTTAACACATCCTCTGTTTCTCTGTCTACAGTCTGAGGCTGAATTTCTGTTGATGAGGCTTGGGTGCTTGCTGAGTCTGCAGATTGGACAAAATCTGTAGAAATGGAAGTAGTGGCAGGCAATTTTAGTGCAAGAAGTGTCTGTTTAGGATTTGTGTTTGATTCACCTGTTTTCATTGAATGTGAATTGTTGACAGTTTTGTCTTGTTCTGTACTTTTCTCAAGCACTATTCCTGTCAGGGAGGATGAACTGTCTGGAAGTGATTTAGTCTGAGCCTTGGAGCACTGAGAAATGTTTTTGATTCTTGGGCAGACAATATACCCTGAAGAAGAGCTCATGGGCTTTAAAACAAAGTGGACATTGCCAGAATGTTTAAATTCAGTAAAAAATGCTGCATCTGTAGAATGTCCCACTGAACTTTTTGTGGTAGTGGTCTGTTTGATGTTTTCTGCACCTGTTGTTCCTTGATGAGTGGGCTGAACAGTTGTGGCATCAGATTTTGAGTTTACTGCTTCAGTAACCCCACTTTTCAACTTCATTACTGCTGACTTAGCTTTTGGCTGGACAGGTGTCACCTGACTGTGAACTTGTTTAGCATGCTTAACAGATTGGTCACTGTCAATTTGTAAATTTGAACCTGAACTTACATTACCTGCCTGCTGGGATCCTCTTTCTGCTGAAGATTCTACAGTTTGTGCTGAACCCAATTCCTCTTTTGATGAATTAGTAGTTGGCTGAATTTGCACTGTGGTTGTTTGTGCCACAATATTACCATACTGTGATTGTTTGGAACCACCTGGAACCAATAGATTTTTATTTTGCCCAAGTTTTTTCATTCCTTGCTCTTTGCTTGAAAATTTCTGAATTGTTTCCATTCCTACCTTAGCATTCCCAGAGACAATGTATGTTGGTAGCAATATTGGTGTTTGTTGCGGAATGTTTGCTGTTCCCTGAATTAAGTGAGCTATTCCATCTCCAGCACCAGGTCCTTGCATTAAAATTGTAGCAGAACTTTGGGCTTGAGGAACATTTCCTTGGACAAAATAACTAGGTCCTTCAATCAACTTTGAAGCACTTTGAACAAATGCACCATCTCCTTGTTTTAACCCTTGTACATCACTAATTATGCCTTTAGGATTTACTTCACTACTTCGCACAACTGAATTTGTCTTTTGAGCTGCATTTGGCATATTTTGTGTCACAAATACATTTCCTTTGGTGATGTGAGGAGCCAAATGTTCTTTTTTTAGAGGACTCTGTAAAACTGGTTTGGTATCAGTATCCACCATTTTAAAATTTTGCGAGGCTGCTGGTTCCTCCATGTCTTGCAGAACATTTGCATCCTGAGCAACTATGTTTGTCTCAGTTTTCACACAACTCTTGAACATACCTACACCAGGGCTAAAAGTGATCCCTTCAGGTGAGACCTCAGAACCCTCCCCTTGATTTGCTTTCACCTTCTGGCCAGCAAAACTTGGTATTGTCATTTTGCCTATCTTGGCCAGTGTGTCCTGAATCTGCTTCGGAGTTAAGGTTTGGTTGTTGATCTGCACCTTGGCTTTTGGCATTAATTTAAGAACTCCATTGTCCAAAGTGACAGGTACACCTTGGCCTGTTACCAACTGCCCTCCTATGCTAAACAGGGTGATTTTCTGAGCTTTCTCTTTAGGATCATCAATGCTCATATTAGTCTTAATGCTTGCTGATGTTCCGTCTATCACAGAAATAGAACTTACTGTGGTGTTAGCAGACTCCTGGGCATTCATAATAGAAGAGGACACAGCTGAGTCTCCAGGTGACACACTGGGAGAGGAAGTGCCTTTTGCTACAGTGTTTTTGGGCAAAAGAAGGATCTGTTTTGGTGCTGAGATGTTGCCAAGACTGCTGGCAGATTTATCTGTGGAACTGGTATTTCTTATCACAGAACCAAAATTTACAGTAACCGTTGTTGGTGTAAATAATGGAAAGATAGGTCCTTTACTAGGAGAAGTAACAAGGGAATTTTGCCTAAGCACACTGGTCTTTTGAGGTGAGGAAAGGACAAATGTTTGCCCTGCTTTGGAACCAAGTTTTCCTGACTTGGGTGCTATGAGATTAGACGGGGTAATTTTGGCTGGACTGGAAACAGTAGCAGTATTCAGCTGCTGTGATAAAAGCACTGGTTTCACTTCCGGTAAAGACTGTGATGGAATATTAGATTGGTTGAGTTTACTTTGCAAGCTAGAATTGCTAAGTTGCTTTATTAACTTTGAGGCTGTTGTCTGAATTGGCACAGGTGGAGAATGAGTTGTATTTTGACCTTGAACTAGTAGTGAAGGTATTGGTAAAGTTTTAGAATCAGAAACTACACATGCTTTGCCAGCAAGCTGTTGTTCAGTTTTAATGCTACTTTGAGCAACTGAAGTTATGCTTGTAACCTGCTGGTCATCTTTCTGTGCAGCTGAAATCAGGTTAGGAGGAATGAGAACTTTTGTCACTGGGGGTGGTTTCATCAAAGCTTCTTGACTCACAACTTGCTGACTTGGATGAAGAACATGCTGCATCTGCTGAACTGCTGTGAGGATCTGCTGATTTAGTACTGGTACTGGACTGACAGGAGAATGCAGTAGATTCACAGTAGGCTGCTGTAATATTGTTGCAGCAAGGTTTACTGATGGAATTGGCTGAAGAACTTGGCTGGCCAATGGAATTCCTGTGGCACTTCCCTGAAGAATAAACCCTTGGGGGATGTTGACCATTGGAGAAACTGAAGCTTGCATTACATTCTGCTGAGGAATAATCACTGTATTTCCTCCACTTGTCTGAGGAGATTTTAAGGCCAGCACAGTTTGCTGATTTGCCACACTGGAGGAAAGAATAGGCATAGTCTTTGTGTTTGTATATACAACTGAAGCATTGTGTCCTATATTTGATCCAACAGAATTTTGGGATTTCACACAAACAGCCTTTGAAGTCACAGGTCCAGAGACCTCTTTAATTCCAGTCCCTCTGGTAACTGCAACTGCCTGTGACATAATTTCAAAAGTTTGGTTCTCTTTTTTCACAATGCTTTTTCCTGTGATTAATGTATCTGAAGTATTCCTTTGTGATATGGGAAACTTTACTGAAGATTCTGATAATGGCACTGTAGTAGCCTTAGAACATTTCACTGATGCTCCTGTCACTGACTGCCGGAATACAGAAGGGTTCACAACCTGTGGGATAATTATACTAGTCGTTTTGACATCTGATGGTTTCGAAGTTCCCAGTTGACTATGCTGAAGGATGTTTGAGCTGTTTGGAATCAAGCTATTAGGAAGCAGCCTAACTGGGCTCTGTCCGGACCTGCCACCAGAACTTAAAGAAATTCCACTGGGGCTACTACTAATACTACTAGTGTTCATAGACTGCATGCCTATCTGAGCTAACAGATGTGCAGCCCCAGGTTGGGTTACACCCTGTATCTGGAGCTGGGGAGTCTGGGGAACCATGAGTCCCTGAGGGGTCAAAACTCCTTGTAGGATCCCTTGGGAATTTATCAGCACCTGTGGAGAATACTGCACTTGTGGTGTGGATATGTTCTTTGGCTGCTGTGCCATCTGGAGCAACCCAACACTGGTTGGAAGCAGGGTCCGAGTGGTGGTCAATGTTCCTCCTGTCTGAAGAGATACTTGTCCACTGCCAACACTCTGCTCAATTCCAGCTGCAGTAGGCTTTAAGGGAGACTTGGACTCTACTTTAGGAGTTACTGGAATGGGATATTTCATGCTTTGTATTGTCTTTGTCACATTTCTTCTGGGCTGCATGGAAGGCAAAGTTACAGGTGAAGGCACTTTAATGTTTGCTGTGGGCAAGGAGGTATTCACACTGGTAACAACAGCTTGAACTGCAGAGTCCAAGACAGCTTTACTGGGCAGTTTTATTAAAGGTGGAATGGTCTTTGCACCTGCAGCATTTGTTTGCATAAGAAGAGTGTTGAGCTTAGCTGGAGAAATAGTTGTCAGAACACAAGTTGACTGAACTGTTGTGGCACTGGATGGTGACAGAAGTGGCCTCTTTGTAGATATCAGTGTTGGAGTAGAAAGTGACCCTGTTATGGTTGTAGCAGATGTAGTCAATATCTGTTGTGTTCCAGGTTTCTCTTTGTCATCAAAAGATCTCCTCTTCAGTAGAAGATGTTTGACTGTAAGATTGGTTGCATATTTACAAGGCTGCTTCACTAAATCTTTCTCATATAATGTTACAACAACTGGTGCTGAACCTTCAGCATTGGTTAAAGTTGAACTGGAGACACTTGTCCCATCAGAACTTGGTGGGTCCTTTGATTTGCCTTCATTTGTGCCTGGGGATGAAATTCTTATAACTTTGGGCACTTGTTTGCCTGAACTATTTAAAGCAGCTGTTGTAAGAATCTGTGTGCTGGTGCTAATTGCTGAAGGGTTTGCACTCAGTGAAGGTCCTGATATCATATCACTTTGGAGACCTCCTGGAAGACTGGACTTTTCTGGCAACATGCCTGAGGACTCAGATGAGACTGCCCTAATAACAGGATTTACAACAGTAACAGAGGATGAAGCTGGGAGCAAAATATAACCTGTATTCAAACCTACACTACTGGCACTAGTTCTGCCAGAAAGCTGAGTAGCTGTTGTACTGGTCATAAGCGGGCAACTGGAAGAAGCTGGCTGTGGAGACATAACTGAAATGTTGCCTGAAGTCTGACCACCAAAGCAAGGACTGACAACAGCTGCTTGACCTCCAGCACTCAATGAAACTGTGGGAGGTTCTGTACTCTGGTTTGTCGTGACTGTACTTGCAGCAGTCTGATGAGCTGAAGAAAAGAGGGAAGTTGGGATGAACACTACACCCTGCTGATTGGGACCATACTGGACTTTGACACCTTTGGTTTTCATGAGCTGTTTGAGAACACTGAGTGGCAGACTGTTCACATTGGCCATGTAGAAGTTGTTCTTTGCCTTCTGCATTGGTGGAGAATGAAGAACAAGATGGGTTTTCTGAACTGTACTTTGTGGGGTCTGAGATGATACTCCTGCAGTTGATGTAACAGTCTCTGGTGGCTTTGGTCGAATCTGGAGGTTAGCAGTCCCAAGAAGACCTAAAAAGAAATTATATATTCAATATCTGGTGGGTTTTTGCTACAAAATACACATTGGAAATCTAAAGTTTCACAATCTCAAATCTTGCACTCCCTGTGACTCTGGGCTATAACCTTCAATTTGTCCACATGTTCTTTATCATATCTGCAAGATCGAATACTGACAATCCACTGACAAATAACTATTTCAAATATTTGTTCATCAAATTCTAATACTGAATACAAAACACTGTGATATTTTATCTTGCCTCATGCATGCATTATAAATGAGGAAGAATTGCTAGTTGCAATGCCTGATCTAATTTGGATGGTGCAAACATAAGTCTTTCCTTTTTATACAAGAGTCTTGTAAAACATACATTAGTGTATGGAAACACAGAACCAAATGCAACACAATTTCCAATTAATTATTTCTATATTTTCAATGAAGATGGACCAAAAATTGTTCATAATAAGAAGCTTGAAGCATATGAAGTTTAAAGACCTATCAAATGCATGCACAGTTGCCATCTTTGCTTTCATAATTGCACCCCCCCAACACATGGACTTTCCCACTTCTGCACTATTACTTTCATGTAACACCACATTAGTAAATTCAACATGTTCTCCTATCAATGTCAAACTGTATACAAAGATCAAGCAAAAGTTGGATGAGCAAGTGCAGACAATCGTTATTTTAACTTATTTTAACCTTTATTCCTACATGCAAAACTCAGGATTGTTGTTTACAGTCACCAATGCAGTCATTATAAGGTATGACACCATCAGATGAGTGGTGCCAGCATCTCTCTGACCTCTTTGAACTTTACCATCAGATAAGACTAAGAAATATATACTACAGGGTGTCAGCACCATGTGACTCCATGGACTGTATCATAGGTTAACACATGATATTTTGAGTGTGGTGGCAGCAGAGTGACCTCCCGATAACTTCTATGGAAAGCATTGGCATGTACAATTGTGTAAAAGCAATTGATTTCAAGCTAAGAGAGATTATTTTACATACTAGCCATGAATCCGAGTTAACAAACTGTAGTTGCCTAGCTTTCTCACACATAAAAAAACTGACTTGTCCAAGCCATGCCCCTCAGAAAATTTCACTAGCATGACCAAGAATTTCACTTGACCCAAATGTTGAGCTATAGAATATGTTCAATGTTCAAAGAATCCTATTGTCTTCTGTCTGCTGGGTCTTTCAATTTATGGCTTACAGCACTGCAACATCCATGAAAATTGGTACTCCTTGACAACAGTTGTTGTTGTTGTGGGGTTTAACGCCATTTTTCAGCACGATAGGCTATACATGGCGGCCAGTATTAATGGTGGAGGAAGAACCCGGAAAACCCCGGAAAGAACCACCGACCCACGAGAAGCTACTGGCAGGCTTTCTCACATGCCCACATTGGCTGAATCTTAGACTCGAACCGCCGCAGACAGAGGTGAGATGGCAGTGATCCGTAACGAAGAGCGCTTTAGACCACTCGGCCACTCGGGGCCCCCTTGACAACAGTGAATCAGTCCTCAAAATAAATACACTTAACAGTAACTGTAAATCCAAAAGTGTGAAAAAGAAAAGTTGAACTAAATGCATGAACATGATCACAGAATCATTGATAAAATAGCTGAATTGCAATGCAGTTTGTGCATGAAAAGTAGATCACAATGAACAATTCTTCTGATCTCATGCAGTAGTCCTCAAAATGAATCTTTGCAAAAGGGATATTTCACATTTCAGAAATGGTTATCTATCATCTATGCTTATCAGGCAACATAAAAAGAGTACTCTAAATGGTATATTAAATGCCAGCAACATGTTTAAAAGTCCTCGATACAGTGACCTTGGCCATCAACCTTTGGGCCCAAAATCAATTCCTTACCATATGTGTAAGCCATCCACAAATTTTGGTCTAGGTCTGTGATGTATTACTAATGGTACTGTGTGGAAACCATTTTTCTTCTTTCGGTCACAGTAGCCATGACCTGTGACATTTTGACTTTACCTCAAGTATAAGCCATCCACAAAGTTTGGTTATGTTATCAAGAACTGATGTTACTATGCAGAACCCACTTTTATTCTTTCAGTCAGTGTCCTCAACGTTTTATCTTTCTATCCCAAAATTGATAAGGTTCTTTACCATATGAAATGCAAGCCGTTGACAAAGTTCACTAACTATAGATATGGAGATCTTGAGTTATTGTGCAAAAACTAATTTCTTTTTCAGAAAAAGTGACTAAGAACTTTGACCCAAAACTGATAAGTTTCTTTCTTATCCCAAGTGCAAACCATCCATAACGTTTGGTAACTACAGATGGAGGAGAACTTCAGTTATTGTACAGAAACCAAATTGGAAACAGATGGATGGATGGACAAGGACACAACATAATACACTATGCCTTTTGTCAGGCATATAACAAATATAACAGCGCTGCACCTGTGCAGACTTACTTTTGGCTGTGAGGGTCCCATGTCTGGTTGCTGCAGCTGCAGATGATACCTGTTCCATTGTATGCACTATACCCTGACCAGGAGATGTCTTGGACAGCAGCATCTGGATAGTGGGATGTTTGGAGCTGAGAACTGAGTTGGACTGCAACTGATTTGATCCTGCTAAAGGGGAACTTGAAGAAGATGTTGACAATTCAGTTTTTACCTTAATATGCTGACTGGGCATTACTGAACTAGTCTGTAACAGCCTCAGACCAGGAGCATTTTCTGGATTTATTGTAGCTAGGACAGTCTGTCCACCTTGAGATGTTAGTACAATATGCCCACCCACCATGTTAGTGATGGGAACTCCTTTTAATGTCTGGAGTAGATTGGAACAATTTAATATCACTTTTCCAGGAGTCGGGGAATTTTCAGGTCTCTGCAGAATTTCTGGAATATACACAGACTCAGCATTTTGTTCAGATTTACTTATGATCTTTGCTTTCTTTGGTGCAATCTGATCCTCCACATTGTTTGGAATAATTCTTCTCTTTCTGATGCGACCTCTGGAACTGATGTCAGTTTCCATGTTAGAGTCATCTCCCTTTGATACAAGTCCCTCCTCTTGAGAGCCGTCTTCATCTTCTTCTTCCTCATCCTCCTCAGTCTCTGTATTCTCCATGGAGGATCCAGAATTCTCCTCCTCCATTTCCTCTCGCTCAAGGTCCCAACCTTTCTCCTGAAAATGCAGAAATTATTTTCTTGAACTAAATTGCCATAAAATTGAAGAGCCTTAAAGACTACTTAGGGCCAAGGAAATAGAACAGCTGTCCAGAGAAAAAATATAGCAGCCATTAACAAGAAACTAGATTTGTGCTTTTACAAAAACTCGCATGCTTTCACTGCGACTAAAAAAGTCAATCTGACAGTTATAAGAAATTATGAAGCAAACAAAATTGGAAAATTAACATACGGACACAAATATGCCCATCAGATTTCATTTGTCTACATAAAGGTTTAATAAAATCTTATGATGATAATATGGTTTTCATAAAAATCATTAAAAAAAAAATTTTAACTGCTTTTGTGGCTTTAAAATATAGCCAAGAAATGTACATATGCTTACAAACATGCCTGATTAATTTCATTTCTACAGATCAAGTGATTTTTCTCAAGTCCAGTTAACATGCTTTTCAGCAAAGTCCAAGTCCAAAAAGTGCATAAAATATGCGAGTCCCTTGAAGGAATTGACTCATGTCCAAAAACAATTTCCGGGAATTCAAGATCATTTTTCTTTTCTTGTTTACTGTTAACACATTAACCCAGGGAGGTGTTTGTCATTTTCGCCTGAAAATCGAGTAGGAAACACATTTTGAAAGCTATTTCTGAACAGATCTGAAAACACCAAATCCCCGGTGATCTTTCAATAACATACTGCCTAGTTGTGTTAGAAACATCGTTTTTCATTGACTATTTGACTTGCGCATGAGCAGAAATTTTTTAATTTTTTTTTGCTAAATGGAGCCATTATTTTTGTATCGAGACCACTCTTTATTACAAATGCCCATCCTACTTTTTGCAAAAGGCTCATCTGTCTGTTTGCAGTTCATACAAGTCTGCTTTAGATCTGAGACCAAAAAGTCTAAAATTCAAACAAAAATCTGATTCCGACCACAGGCGAATTTTGGGTAGAAAAAAATCGGGTCCAAAAAATGAGGTTTTTCTATCTGTACTTTGCAGTGCAACTTGATATTCCAGATTATTTGGTACCATTGTAGAGCTACATCTGTCTACCTTTCTACAATACCACCACTTTAGTGTATCATGCATGACCATGATGCTACAGAGCTCGGCAGTAGGCTACGACCTCCTGCCCCGTTAAGTCGTTGCTAGAGGTTAATGTGTTAAGCACTGAAACCATTTCCGATATTCTTGAACAAGATATTCTTTGCCAATTTTTTTCTCCAAATTAGCCAATGTAGCAGCAATTTATAATGCAAGATCAGTACCATTTTCATGAAGAATAAACCAGACACTATTAGAAGACTTAAGGTGAAAACCAACTATTGATATGACCATCCATGAAGAAGAATTAAGTGCAAGATTTTTTTATATGTTTGCAGTTGAAGCCATATTTTAGGTCAGATTGGCAATATTTTCATTCAGGACCAACTTGTTTTAGATTCTAGTGAAACATTTTGCAAATATGCCCATTAAGGAGAAGTAGCTATAACTAGATTTTCAAGACTGCAACCATGATGGCCATAGTGGATGTCAGATTGGCACCATTTTTATTTAGTACAAACTGGATATCATAATAAATCATCTATTGAAAACACAATTTTGATTTGACTTTCCATCTATGAATAGTAACAAGATTTTCAAGGCAGTCTCTTTGGTGCCACACTGGATGTCCGCTCAGCATTTTCATTCAGGATCAGTTAAACAGCACAAGAAGTCCTTAGGTGAAAACTCCATGTCAATATGACATTCTGTTAATAGAGTAGTGATAACAATGTGACTTTCTGTTAGTAGGAGTAGTGATAACAAGATGTTCGAGATGGCCACTGTGGTGGTCATATTGGATGTCCAAGTGAAACCATTTACCTTTAAGACCAACAAAATATTGTAAGAAGTCTTATGGTTAAAACCAAATACTGCTATGAATTTCTGCTCCAGATGAGTAACGGTAATAAGGTTTTCATAACTGCTGCCATGGCAGCCATACTGGAAATGAAATTGGCACTATTTTTCCTTAAAACCATCTAGATCTTGGGATGAATGAGTACACAAGTTTCATGGCGATCATCAAAGCAGTTTAGGAGGAGTAACAATATCAAACAAATTCTAACAGATGGACATCAAGTGACAGATGATGGACAACACACCATCCCATAAGCTCTTCTGGTCTGTGACTTGTAGAGATAAAAACTGCTTTAATGACCTGAAAATCCAATTAAGTCATCAACATATATATATATATATATATATATATATATATATATATATATATATATATATATATATATATAACAAGAAAGCCTTAGTCTGCATGTGGAGCCCAGGATCAAAGCATTGTTTTAAAATGTGTGACTGTGACCCCATGATCAAAGTGGTGAGCAAGTTTGTCACCGAATGAAATGTCTCAGCTTCATAATGACTCATCCCAAGTATGAAGAAACGCCAACAAGATTTTAAGAAATACAAGCAAATAAAAAAGAAACTTTAAACAAAAGGCTTATGGAGATTTTCTATGAATGTGACAACAAGATCAAAGAGGCAAGCAAGTAGGCCACAGAATGAATGTGTGTGTGTTTAGAATTTTTAACATAGCTTTAACAATTTTTCAGTCATATCGCTATGATGTCTGCAGTGTGGCAGTTTATAGTGATGTTTAGCACTGGGGCATCATCCCGCAGACATGTAGCATCATATCCCACCCATTCACATTATCCAGACATCAGGCCAACCAGTCCTAACAGTAACCTCTTAATGCTGAGTAACAAGTAAGGCAGCTGCTAGTACCATTTTATAAGTCTTTGGCATGACTCGGTTGGGGTTCAAACCCGTGACCAACTGCATCTGAGGCAGATGCTTCAACTGCTCAGGCCATCAGAGAGTTCTGGCTGAAGAATAATGGTTGACAAGGGAACTAACAATATACAAGAATTCCTGTACCAGATCTAACTTATTATCGTTATGTATATTTTATTTAATTTATGTTTGATTTAATTTAATTGTTTGTTTGTTAGTTTTTCAACAACATTTTTATTCCATTACATGCTACTGTATTGTAACTTTATTTACAGGATCCGACATTGTCCAACAATTTAGTTCAGTTCTGTTTGACCTGACTGTTTTTTTTGTAAACAACTAATAATAGAAACTTTGTATCTAATGCTGACCTAGTTCCTGACCTTGATTCAGAACCAGTTAGAGTTGAACTATACATCTTTTTTTATTTTTAAACAAATTCTTTCTCAGAGTAAGATTCATAAAGTGAAATCAAGGCCATACTTGGAGTACATGACAAATAACATGTATCAATTAGGCTGGGGTTCAAACCCATGACCTCCTGCATCTGAGGCAGATGCTCTAACTGCTCAGGCCATCAAAGAGTTCTGGCTGAAGAATAATAGTTGACAAGAGAACTAATGATATACAAGAATTCCTGTACCATATCTATCTTATTATGTCTAAATCATATGTGTGAATCCCTATTAAGTTTTGTGTGCTGATTACAGGTAATTTGCTCTATTATTGTGTGTTTTCTTCCAGATATTGATTACACTTGTGTGTGTGTCCCATTGAGATGCTTGTATTCTTTAACACCAGGCTCATATTGTACATACCTCTGGCTCTTCCTGAAATTCTTCATATTCCTTCTGCATCTTAGCTCGTGCTTTTTCAGTAGCCTTAGCCAATTTACTCTCCCATGGTTCCAGTTCAGACAACAGGAATGAAAGGCGTTTGTGAAGCTCCACTACACACCTCTTTCGTGGAGGTGGCTTAATAATCTGTGGGTAAAAGTATTCCTGGATTAGATAATTTAATCTAAAGTCTTTTCTCAAAATATCAAATACTATCTATATCATTTAATGAAACATTTGAAAATACATGCCCATTATTCAGTTAAGATCTACATTATCTTGAATGAATGACTGAATGAACTGGACAGCAGTTTTAATAAGAACACCTTCAGCTATGAAAATATGGAAGTAGAATTAAAAATTTTTCAGTCATATTGCTACAATGTCTGCAGTGTGGCAGTTTATAGTGATGTCCAGTACTGGGGCATCATGCCACAGACATGGAGCATCATGTCCCACCCAGTCACATTATCATCACACGAGGCTGACCAGTCTTAATTCTAACCTCTTAATGCTGAGTGCCAATCAAGGCAGCTGCTAGTACCATTTTTATGTCTTTGGTTTGACTTGGCTGGGGTTGGAACCCATGACCTACCGCATCCTAGGTGGAAGCTATAACCACTTAGACCACCGGAGCAGTCTAATGTTATTGTGTAGAAACCATTTATCTTCTTTTTGTTAAAGTGTGTAAACCATTTTACTTCTTTCAGTCAGTGACCTTGACCTTTGAATCCAATATCAACTGGGTTCTTTCTTATGCCAAGTGCAAAAAATGAAGGAGAACTTGAGTTATTGTGAAGAAGCCATTTTTCTTCCTTCTGTCAGAGTGATGTTGTCCTTTGACCTTTTCAGTCCAATATTGTTCTTTTTTTCTCAAAGCGCAAGGAATCCATAACGTTTGATAACTGTTGATGTTGGACAACTTGAGTTACAATGAAGTAATAAAATTCATAACTGACAATGGACTAAAAACTTCATAACATAATATACTTTGCCTTATGGTGGACATGTAAGAACTGCACATACAAACACAAAATATCATCAAAATATCTTTCCCCAAGCTCTGATGACTCTAACACAAAGTGGATGAAGTCTGGCAACATTTATGCAGAGAGATGGGTGTAAGATTTCCTATTTTGAAAAGTAAAGTATTAAAATAACAACAAGGATTATATTCTTGCCAAGATACCAATCCATGGAATCTTAGCATCAACTTTTCAGAACCTACAATGCCTGTTCAGAATGGACATGTTCGGTAAAAGAAAATTATACTGCATCTTCCTACGAGTTTATAAATACTTGTGCACATCAGTCGTAATAAAAGTCCATAATGAACAAAATAGTGTATTAATTCCTGCAAATCTGGGAGCTTTTACAAAACTACAAGCTTAAATTAAAGTTTCATTTACAACTTAATTACATCTTTTTGTCCTCTTCATTTCTGCTGCCATTTTTCACAAATTTAGTCTTATCAACTAATTTTATGTTCACTGCACTGTATTTTACATTAAAAACTATGCAGTCTATGTAGTAATCTATCATATTGGTTTATTTTAGCACTTTTCCATCCCCATGTGCACACAAAAACTTGTTTTCACAATTTTATCCCATAAAATCCAAATTGTTTGGATGGGGTAGGTACTGAAAGGCCTGTTTTTGGCCCAAAAATGCACACATTTTCGAAATGCTGATCGATACTACCATGGCCAAAAATGTATCGACATTTTGATAAACTTAAAATCACAACCGATCTTTAAAAAATTATTTTACATCTTATGCGCATGCTCAGGACTCAAATTTGGTTATAAAATATCCATTATGTGCTAATATTGAAGCTATTAATACATGTAAACGTTTCAGCTACAATAAATGTATAAATGTATGAATGTCTATATACAATAATCTGTCATGATTTTAAGGACTCCACTTGGTGTCGATGTAAAGTGCATTACTACTTCTAAATACCAGTAAATCATGAATCTGCTGTTTCAGCCTCCTACAGATTTAAATGTTTTCTATTTATACCGGTTTTTGTCTATTTTTGTCTTCCGTGTTTTAATTAATTTTCTTCCCCTTGCACTACTTCTGTCTTTCTGTCTTTCCTTCTCATGACATCCAGCAGTCCCAATAGAATTTTCAAAGTAGAAGTCCTGGACTCCTATTCTGGTAAAAATATGAGTCCCACCAGCAAAAGTTGCAGTCCCCATAAGCATATTGGGTATACCTGTATGGCTAAATGTCCAGATGAGAATAATCAGTAGCTGTCATTGAGTTTAATTTTTCAAATTCTTTAGACAACTGACATATAACTCTTGTTGATCCAGTAGAGTGCGACTGAATTTTGCTAATTCAAGCAAAGGCTGTATTCCAAACACTAAGCCAACACCACACAATTTCTTACACTGTTCAATCCAAATTATCAGACCTAGCAACTTCAGCACTCTTCTGAATTTTATTACAATCTTCATCAATTTGCTGTTTAACCACAAAATACTTGTACAATGTTTGAAAATGGCATTTTGTCTAAGTCTCGATGTGTCTTGATTTTGAAATCAAATAATAAATGAACAGTTCAACTGAGGACCCACCGGTTAGAAAAGTCTCCTTATCCTTGAGTAAACAACTTTTTAAAAAAATTATAATGTCCCTGGTATACGTGTGTGTGCATATGCCTGTGTGTGTGCACATGTTCAGCTGCATACATGCATGTGTGAATGTATACATTTTTCTTATGCATGAATTCCATATTAATGCACATTTTTCACACCAGAAATTTTGCCCATTTTTCTGTTTAATTGTTTATTCTAACATTAATATAAAAGTGGTGTTTGTCCTTTCAAGGTTCAGTTCTATGTTTAATGCCTACAAGAAGACAAATGTTACCACTTTTAATTTGAAATTCTATGCCATATGACCTTTTATATTTGAAGTACAAGGGTACGGAAATACAAACTTCATAAAGAGAGAATGCTTTGGTGTATAGCAGAATATTTATAATGGACCATCCTTAATTTCATGTCATTTAATACATGGTAAGAGCTTTTTAGCCTACATATCTATAATCCACAAACATAGGTACCACAATGAAGAAGAAAACAAAAGGCAAATTAATTGTTTAATTTCCTTTGTTGAAAGCAGTCCTGAATACAAATCAAATACATAGTTAATGAAAGGGGGGGGGGGAACATGTTTTATGTATACAAGTTTCATCTGGATCTAATTATGAGCCAAAAATTGACTCTTACAGTACCTACCCCTTTGTCAACATAAACATTTTTCCCAATAATTCTTCAAAATCTGATATGGTTTGCATCTGGTTGTCATTTCCCACTTCTTGCATCTAAGAAATTCTGACTTGTAAAAAAGCTTGAACACAAAATTTCAACACAGAATCTTAATAACGATGATAATGATGACGTGGCCCCTGCCACCAGAAAAGTAATGCATAAGTCTTTACCATTTGCTGATACATGTCTGGCAATAGCAAAATACAAGAAAGACAACAATGATACAATACACTGTGAAGTACCTGTTCTTTTTTACCCTTCTTTATGACCATTGGCTCAGGCTCCTCAAATCTCTGTGTCAGTTCTCTCAATCTCTCCACACTGTCCACTATCAACTCAAATTCCCTCAAATCTGGCACCTGCAGCAGGTAAGTTAGCATTACTTTTGGAGGTGTCCACAATTATTAATGGTTACCTTTTGAATATGTTTCTATTTTGTGTAATGGATTTTAAATATAAAACTAAGCATGTTGATATAAATACTAAAATGGCTCCTGGTACATTTAGCATGCGAAAAGGAGGACTATGTCTCACCTCTCATCGTTTCCTCGAAAAGGTAACTTACTGGTTAAACTCGAGTATTTTTTTACTCTTTCTCAAAAGCTGTTTTGTATGCTTATTTTAATTTTTAATTACAGCATATTCTTATCATAATCTACAGAGGCACGCCAAGGGCTAAATTACTATGCCACAAACTACTAGCACAAATAAAATAATTGCACAGGCAAATGGATCCTTCTTTCATATGTGACTGATTGCCAAGTCAATGCATGTGTTTATTATGACCACACCATGCAAATGAAACACTATTAAAACCACACAAAACCTCCAAATTTAATTCCATTGTTTTTCTTCAAAAGTGACATAATACAGAAGTGTGGTTTCCACTTACCATTTCTGACTCCTCCTCCTCCTCTTCTTCTTCCACCTCCTTTTTCACCAAATATTTTTTCCTTGAATTGCTGTTATACCCCTTCTTGTCAGTATCTATTTGTGTTGAGCACTGTTCCTCCAGGTCATCCTCCTGCTTGTCTTTCATTTGACTCTGTGCTAAAAGCTCTTCTGCCACATTTTCCTTTTTTAAAGTGACAGTCTTTGTGCAACCCAAAGAACTTTCCACAGATGCCATGTCACTACTAAGTATTAATCCGTTTTGAGAAAAATCTACTTCAGGCAAGGAGAAGCTTTCCAAGCCCTGATTAGCATTTTTATAAATAGAATCACCATCCCCATGGGTATATTTAAAGAAACTAGAGTTCCCTCTATCTAATGGCAACTGGTAATTATGTTCAAGTCCAACTACACTATTTGTCTGGAAATCCAATGGTTCCTCTTTCACCCTTATTTCAGCAATGTTTATAAAGTTATTTGAAACCTGAGATTTTTCAGTATCATCTGAGATCCTGGAATCAAGATCTTCATGTTCATTTGACTCTGCATTTTTAATCATCCTCCCTGACTCAATATTTACATCCAATACAGTACTTTTATAACTGATATCATCTCTGCATAATGTCATTGTACTTTCAGATTTAATGACTTTACACATACTATTAGGAACTAAAGAGACAAATTTTGTTCCACTTGCCTGTTCTTTGACATTCAATCCAAATTTCCCTCCATCACTAATTTCTTTTGTCCCCTTTATTTCATCTGTTACATGATTATCCACGCCAGAATCAACAGATTTATCAAGATCTAGAAAACCAGAGTCTGATAAATTATTACCAATTTGAAAATTCATGGAATCTGAAGACTGCTCAAATAATTCTGGATTTCCCTGAGAATTCTGAAAATTGCAGCTAACAACATTTGGAGTTATGGTTCTTTTAGCACTAAATACATCTTTAAAATCCATCCAATCAAAAGCCCTATGTGCATCACTATCATTTTGTAAGGCAGAGTTATTATTTGAATTTATTTCAAATTCCAAGCCTGGTTCGGTCTTGCATTTTAATTCCTTTCCATCAAAGTAAACACCCTCCTTTGAATGAACTTCAAAGTTGCTGCTATTATCACAGATTTTCTTGCCCTCACTGTTCTCACTAAATTTGGAATTATTATCCAAGTAACTGTCATCCTTGGTCTCTTGAGACAATATACTCTCTTCCCCTGACATGTGTTTATGCAAGCTTTCATCATGCAGTTCATCTCTGCTATTTACCAAGGAATTATTTTGAAATTCAAGTTTTAATCTGACTCGTTTTCTGCTACTATAAGGTGAAATATTCAGGCTTTGTCTACTTCTTGGGGGACTGGATTCACGTGAACAGTTTTGTGAACTGCCTGCAAGACTGTTTGTATCACTCTTATCTCCATATGGAATGGTGCTATCACTGCAGTGACTAAGATGGTCTTCTAGAGTCTCTGCACCAGACAAGCGACTTTCCTCTGTATCTTCATCCACTTCTTCATTGCTACTAGAGGACTGCCCCTCCTCCTCATCTTTCTCCCCTTCATCATCCCCCTCTTGTTCAATATTCAGCTGCAGAGGTACTACTGCTTTGATAGTCTAAAAGATATAAAGTAATTTAACTCCTACTACTGATAATACATACACAACTGTATGGAAATGAGAAAACTAACCCAGCTCTTAAATTGAATATACAGAATTCAATTAAGTCATGCAATATGAAAATATAATTCTTGAATCCTAGCTATTTGATTGCCCATGCAATCCTCACAACCTGTAACTTTTAACTTAAAAGGGCACCTATATATATTCCTAAGAGTGATATGAATTTTCTACACAATTAAAGCTTATATCATTTCCATCAAAGACATCTACCTTCACCATTCCCTTAGCATTCATTTCATATTCCAGTCTTGTAGAGAGAAATGCTAAGGCATGTGACAGTATCAATTTGTGATCTACTGAATGCACAGAACTAATTTATGCATCTATTCTTTTTGTTGCAGTGCTCAAAGAAAGAAAAAAGGTTTTAGACACAGGCCAAAGGCTGGTGACTAAAGAAAAAAATGCACCAGCCCTGTCTTAAATTCCACATGCCTGGAATCCAATTTCAGCGTGTCCAAAACCTTTTTGTAGTACTTTTTGTCACAAAACACTGTGATACTACACTTCAAATATGAAAAGACAAAAATAACTCATATTAAACTGACTTGTGTGTTTATTTGGACCTCAAAAAACATTTCATGTAAAGCAATGTTTAGGTCTTTTTTCAGTCATTGTCTAATTGCTCTAACGATGTCCTTCTTAACCAGTGGATCAATGGTTTTCATGTTCATTAGTATCTAAAGCATGCCTTGATTAATGCAGTTTCTATTTACGCTTTTGTTGTTCATAGGTGCCACTTAGTATGTTTACCGCTCTGGTGGCCTAGTGGTTAGAGTGTCCACCTCGTATGAGGAAGTTCATGGGTTCAATCCCTGGCCAAGTCACAGGAAAGACTTACAAAAATGGTACTAACAGCTGCCTTGCTTGGCGTTCAGCATTAAGAGGTTAGTGTTAGGACGGGTCAGCCTGGTGTCAGGATAATGTGACTTGGTGGAACATCATGCCACATGTCTGCGGCATGATGCCCCAGTGCTAGACATCACTATAAACTGTCACACTGCAGACATCGTAGCGATATGACTGAAAAATTGTTAAAGCTATGTTAAAAATCCAAAACACACACACGCAGTATGTTTAACCAGTGTTTCATTACACTAGCATAAGCTTGAGCAAGGGACAGCTGAATTATTTTTCATTCAACTTTTAACTTGAAACATCCTGAACAATGCAACATCACTTAAACAAGACCATTAAAAAATACTTAACTGGTCTTACTGAAATTGTTAGCCAGGCTTTCCTTTTTATCAACTCAGCTAAAGGATGGTCAGTTTTTAATCAACAACTCAAAAACCAACAAGACCACATTTGAACCCATTATTACTTATACCTATAAAGAAATTCCTGCTTTTGGCCTATATATGTATACAAATTACATCGATAAAGAAATCAACTAACAGCTTGTGTAATCACATTAACCCCAGCTGCACTGAGCGGCCATCTACCACTGCACCAGTTGCAACATTTACTGGAACAGTTCCAGTACCCATTAGACTGGTTCTAGATGGTTTCCGGCACATAAATAAGCAAAACAGTATTAATATGCAAAAGGTATATGAGCACTAGTTATAGTGACCCATGTAATCTGCACCCCATTTATAAATCACATACTTCACTTCAAACACAAAGTTTGCAGATTTCGATAAAAGTATGGTAAGTACAGTGTGGCCTCACTATAACATGTTAGCTGGGAGCCATAGAACCCTACCGTGTCATGTATGAAGATGATGCAAAAATACGTGCTTCATTGGCACAGTTACCATCTTAAATTGATGCATATTAAATGAGAAATACACCTGTAGTGAAAACAGAGAAGGCATGTATAATATTTTAATTTATTCAGAGACCCACGCATTGGTACATGTACATGTATACTGTTTATATGTACATATCTAATGTACAGCATGAACAGAGTATCAACACTGTGTTCTCACCCACGAATCTCATCACATACATTGAATCTACAAGTAATTCCATAGAAATTATGCACGCACAAGATTTTAAATATTCAGTAATTTTGTCACAGGTCATATAGGTCTGAATTCAGTGGGAGAAAAAAAATAGTACAATCATGTAACAAGTGATGAAGCACATTTACTTTTCAGTACTTCCCAAGTCGGTAAAAGTTAGTTTGCTTTTTCAGCCACAATTGGTAGCGTTCGTAAGCATAAACTGTTTCCTGCAAAAAGAAAACTTTCATGGCATAGTAAACGTGTTCCTGTCATGTTGGAAAATTAAACAATCCATCAGATTTCATTGCTTTTATTTATGTTCAGTACTGACAGCATCTGAAGAAAAGTTCTTTGTTTTTATTGAAGATTGTAGTCAGCTTTCTTTGATGAAGGGTGCATGCATTATTGAAGTCACTGCTAAAGGACAGCTTTGGAGAACCAAACAGATGACCCTTTCTTATTGTGGCGGCAACATCAAATAACTGTACTGCATGATTGGGACTGATTTTTTTCCCTTTGCTTAGTATGTTTTCATAACAGTGCTTCAAAGGTAATCTGTTTTCTTTGAAATTTCAGCAAACTATTTTATCTAGGTACACTTGTAAAAAAGGAATTGGCCATCATTTGATCGACTGTAGATACTGTACCTCCCTGCCTACTGAACATTTGTGGTAGCAGAGTGATGCATGCATCAGAAATTTAAAAAGGGTCGACGGTCGATAGATACACAGTTGTTCTAGTCTGAAAACAGGGATTACTACAGAAAATGTGAGTGTTCTGAAGGATTTAATTCTGAGTGAAAAGAAGAGGAATTTTACTTACCACCCAAAAACAAATGCCAGTTTATGCAAATACATCAATTACTAGCGAGCGGACAAAAATCAGATGAAAGATGATTATGATATAATTCCTCGTCCAGTTGATCTCTACTACCAGAAATGTCAAAAAAAGTGGGTATCTCACAACATAGAGTACTCATGCTAGAAGTAGCAGTAAGAAACTTGTGCTAATGGATGGAAATACAAGAGATGTCAGACAACAGTCCATCCTATAAACTCTCGTGGTCTATGACCAGTAGAGTGGAAAACTATTATTGTAACCTACCATGAAATAAAAACGATATTGCAAAATCTCAATCTGAGTAAGAAATTACGAGATGTATAGTGAAACTAGGCATAGTAAAAAAATCATAGGTACAAAAATCATTGTTTTAAAATGTAAGTTCATAAATTGTAAAGTTTACCTGCTAAACAGTATACTGAAAGTGCATTGGTTATGTAAGTTTATGATGCAAGGAAAGCTTCTTCTTACAACTGTTTATGTTTATTTACTTTTTTTTAGAAGAATAAGTCTGGTTACGTCTGTAGTACCTGTAGCTGATTTTTTTGTAATTTAAAGAAGAATCTCAAACTGACTTTAATAAGATATAACAAATTTATGAAACACAATTAACTAAGCCACAATATTATCCAATTTATCTCACACATTTCTTATCTAAACAATCCTCATGCAAGATCCTCTATTTACCTGTCGTAACCTGCTTGGTCTCTGTCTGCTTGGCTGTAACACTGGTGCTGGTGTTTCAATCACCCTTCTCTTTTTTTTAAGCTTCTTTGCAGTTGGATTGTAAAGCACAGGGTTCTAAGAAAAAGATTTAATTAAAATGCTCATAAACATAACATTAGGCAGCATTGGGGTGGGGTTTGCAATAAAACCTGTCAAATTGGGATCGTTTCAAAAGTGCAAAAGTTAAATTATATATAAAACAAATGTGGTACAATATCTTACTTTTTCAATGAATTAGGAAAATACAAGATGGGTATATCTTAATTTTAGCACAATTTAGAATGTGACTATGTTTTGAAACACATACTCAACTATAAGCTCTCGTGTAGGTACCTATTCTACACAAGTGCATATTATAATAGAATAAAATTAATATTATAAGTGACAGATAATCAAATATTATCTTTGACTCTTGAGGAAAGTTGTTGTTGTTGTTCTAGGGTTTAATGCCACTTTTCAGCACATGATTGGCTATACATGGCGGCCAATATAACTGGTGGAGGAAGAACCCTGGAAAACCCAGGGAAGAACCACGCACAAGAAGATACTGGCAGGCTTTCTCACATACCTTGAGGAAAGTCAGTGACTCTCAGAGATGTGTATTTAAAAAACCTCTTGGAATATCAACATTCAGTGCAATATGAAAAAGAAATCCTGTGTTCTGTTGCAAAAACGTGAAAATATGATCTAATTAGTACATGGCTTCCACTATGACCAGAAATTTCAAGCCAAAAGTATTCACAGAAATTTGTATTTCATCTACTACTATGTAAGAAAGAATCAGTGTCTATCAACTTCTTTCAAAATATGCAATGATCTTGATTTTCTTACTTAGCAAACCA
This sequence comes from Sinohyriopsis cumingii, assembly GCA_028554795.2. Lineage (NCBI taxonomy): Eukaryota > Metazoa > Mollusca > Bivalvia > Unionida > Unionidae > Sinohyriopsis > Sinohyriopsis cumingii. Next base: position 21,401,341 of record CM068836.1, read on the forward strand.
AATACATATTTGCATCTCATACAAATTAATCATGAAACAGTAATTTTATACATTAATCATGAAACAGTAATTTTATATATTTTTATATAAAACCCTAACACAATCCTACGGTGGGGGGGGCACTTTTAACATACTTCTATTTCTATCATTCCAAGGAAATGGAAGCCTATTTTTCCTATTTTTAAAGCAAATTTAAACAATCTGAAATTTGGATGTACATCAACATATTTTTTCAAGTTATCAATGACACTATGAAAGCAGTCTGATAATAATTTACAGGACTAAACCTGATCTGTCAGAGAAGCATGTACTTTCTGAATACTCCCAGCAAGATATGAATTGTAAATACAATTTGTATTAAAAAATGCAGAGATAACTCATGAAAACATCTCAAATGATTCTGGAAATATTAACCAGACAAAAGTGTGAGAGGCAGAAGATACAATTTGTAATATAAATGAAGATAGAGAATAATATGCAGATGAGAGATCTTTTTACAGGATACATTGTCCAGTCATGATGTAAATGTATGCCAAGTTTTATGAAGGTATCCCAGAGTTCAAGCAATACTTCTGGCAAGTAAAGAAAAGTCTGATGACTAGAAAAGCTGAACACAGATATCCCCCACAATCACATGAATTTCAAAATCTTGGAATAGAACTACCATTTAGTGGCAAAATTTCTGAATTTCAACAACTAGTGTTTGGTCATAAAAAAAGCTCAGTTTGCACCATACAAAGGTTCATTTTTTCTCTCAGGACCACTTAAGCTATTGTTGATACTTTATTTCATAACATTTTAGTGCATTAACATGGGAAAGTCACTTATGTTTGCTAAATTCATATATACTTTTTCATAAATAGTTAATACCAACTGATATCTTCAAAGCCTGATCACAAAGTCCGACATTCCACAACCCAAGAAACCAAGTCCCCAAAGTGTTGCTATTCAATGAAAAGTAATACATACAGTCTATTGTTGAAATTAACATATATACAAGTGGTGTAGCTTGGATTCTTGTAATAGTTATGCAGAGTACAATAAAAAGATGTAATGATGGAATCCAGGACATGCAGCTAAATTATGGTAACAATGTGCACTCACATGACTATTTGCATAACTTATAAAATACTAGAGCTATTGATGATAGGCACATCAAACAGAGCCAGACTCACAACAAATTTGCTTGGCAGGGCTTTCAATATAAGAACTTCTGTCAGAAAGTCAAAATCTGGAAAAGATGGGCATTGAGGGTTTCTAAATCTTCTCAATGATGATGTGGAATGTTGGTTATCAATCTCATTCAAGGTCTCATCAAAGGAAAGGAACATCTTCAAATCCAACATATCTTAGTAACGTTATGCAGCAGATTGCAAACTTAAGAGATGGGCTACCCTTAAAAATGATAATGTAGAAAACTTGAAATTAGACTCATTCAAGGGCTCATCAAAATAAAGTTGCATTCCAAATTTAGCTGAAACCAATAAAGCTTGTTTAAGTAATGATGCTGAAACTAAAGGCAGGAGGATGGATGATTATGGTACACAAGTCCTGTAAACAATTTTTTGAAATGCTAGAAATCAAACTTATTCAAGTTGTTATCCATAAAAAGGTGCATGCCAAACTTGACTGAAATTTATTAAAGCTTAGTAAAGTTGCACTGCAGAAATCAAAGTATGTAGGTTCCACAGCTCCTGTAAATGATAAAACAGAACACTGGAAAATAAAATTTATTCAAGGTCTCATCAATCTGAAGCCACATGCCAAATTTTTCTAAAATCCAAAAACATTTGAAGTTCTCATGCAGATGTTCAAGTAAAGAAAACAAGCAATTAGGTCACCATTACTCTTCTAATTACAATAAACCCATAAAAGTATGTCTATAGTTTTCAAACCAAACCAAACCAAACCATCAGAATATTTTGAATGTTTTCTGAGCTATGCCAATTACAAGCAATATTCCATGGTAAGATACCAAATTCATTGTCAACTATATGGCCAACTATATCCCAAAAAGAGCTGACAAGACAAAATTTACCCAAGTCACAACTAGTCTAGGAGACAATGCAACATTGTACCAAACTATGCTGAATGGTTCCTAAGCTATGATGGTTACAAAGATTCAGTGTAGTGGAAACTTAATAATGATAGAAAAGGGGGAATAACTCTGACCTGAAAAGATGAAACCTAGATTTAGCATCCAGTTACGCACAAGGGTTGCAGAATTGTGGTTGTTAACAAGGATTTTTGGATACTTTTACAAATCGTCAAGGAATGGCTAAATTTGTAATTTATGTACAATGTCGATGAACAAGTGATTAAATACGCAAGGAATATTCAAATTTGGAGACGTCATCAAAATGCACCCATTAACACATTAACCCCTGGAGTTTTTTTGTCATTTTCGCCTGAAATTTGAGTAGAAAACATCAACTTCCTGGTGATTTTCAATAACCTAATGCCTAGTTGTGTTAGAAACATCATTTTTTATTGGCTATTTGGCTCATGCATGAGCAGAAGGGTAAAAGTTTTTTTTTTTTTTTTGCTTAATGGACCCAATTATATCAAGGCCACTCTTTATTCCAAATGCCCATCTTATGCTACTTTTTGCAAAGATTCATCTGTCTGTTTGCAGTTCATACTGGTCTGCCTTTGATCTGAGACCAAAAAGTCTAAACTCTGGACACAAAATCTGGTTCCGACCATGGGCAAATTTTGGGTGGAAAAAAATCAGGTCCAAAAAATGAGGTTTTTCCTTTTGTATTTTGTAGTGCAACTAGAACTTCCAGATTATTTGGTATCATTGTAGAGCTACATCTATCTTTCTATAATACCACCCACTTTAGTGTATCATACATGATCTTGACACTACAGAGCTCGGCAGTAGGCTACTACCTCCTGCCACGTAAACTCGTCGGCAGGGGTTAATGTGTTAAAAGAGATGTGAACATACAAAGTAAAAGTGGACAAACAGAAAATGTGAATTCTTTCCTTTTCTGAGGGTACCCAATTTTCATGGACTCAGTTAAAAATGATCCTCCTGTGAAAATAACAGGATCCCATCCCCAAATCCAAAACATTTAATACCATATATACTCGCGTATAAGCCAAATAATTTAGGAAAACTTTAAGGCCTGGAAGAAGGGGGTGGTCAGCTTATCCACAGGCCAATGTCTAAACTTGACAGTTTTTAGATCTTTTTGTTGACTACTGTAATGGCTGTAAATCCCTGGGACATGAAACAGTAATTTATCCATGTCCTAAGACATAGGCATGTAAAAAAAAACAACTTTCGGTAACCCGAAATTTATTAAACTGTTATAAAGTACTATGACTGATTTTGTTATTATTTTTGCATGTGCATATTTTCGGATTTCTCCAACACGAAATTAAATAAAGGTAAATACAGACTTAATAATTAGTGGGCCAGTTGAGTTTACATGGGAGACCAGGCTGAACTATAATGTACAGTACTTACAAAGTACAAAGCGTGCATAGCATCACTTAAATCCTTACTTATTCCCAAACAGATTATATGCATATTTGGCTTGATTCATTGTTTCGACCAAATTGCATTCTTCCAGATAACATTTCAGCTAGTCCTTAATAGTTGTTTTATTTACGTTGAATCACGCACTCACGAGTTACTCATTTTCAATGATATAAGCGATCCTACAAATTGAGGTAATATTTTAAAAGAAGTATGCACGTTTAATTGTACAAGGCACATAACCAGCATAATTTACATGTTCAGGAGGGGCCCCGAGTGGTCAAGTGGTCTAAAGCACTCTCCGTTACGTATCACAGCCATCTCACCTCTGTCTGCGTGGGTTCGAGTCTCAGATTTGGCCAATGTGGGTATGTGAGAAAGCCTGCCAGTAGCTTCTCGTGGGTTGGTGGTTCTTTCTGGGGATTTCCCTGAGTTCTTCCTCTGCCATTAATACTGGCCACCATGTATAGCCTATCGTGTGCTGAAAAATGGCATTAAACCCTACAACAACAACAACAACATGTTCTGGAAGAGTGGTAATAATAAAGGCTAAAATTCTCATATAGATCAACTAAGATCAACATCAATCAATTTTAGTTTTGTGCTTTGGCTGAACAAACATCATAACTTTCCACACAATGGAAAGCTTGATGTTTCAGTGTCTCCCATGTTGATAGTCGGCGAATTTTTATTTCATTTTGCGACATCAGCACAGGCCAGTTAATCATTAAAACCCTGAAACTGGCTTGTGTTAAGAGGGAATTTTGACCGGCAACTATACCAATACATTGATGTGTAATTCCCTTTCATTCCATAATATTAGCACGATTACCGTAACTTTGTAAAACAGGGTGTAAGGCATACCTATGAACTTTTCAACAGCCAAGCAGGGAGACTGAATAAAAAAAAGTGATTGGGACCTAAAATTGGGAGGTTTTTCGTGGCATTTTTAAAGCCTTGTTTTCACTAAATAGTGATTGATCTGGTCCAATATGCATGAAATTCACAAAAAGACTCGCCATTTCTCCCTGTGACGCAACCTATTTTACCCCAGGTCGTGCCCTATTTTCATATTCTGGTCAGCTGTGGTCAAACTGCACAATAGCTAAAGATTAGTCTTAAATAAACAAGCAAGAAAGCTAGCGTGACTAATTAAGAGTTAATCCTTATGGATGCAACTATGTTGTGAAAACGACTGGCCCACCATCGCAATTCAAAGAAACACTATTGTGTGTTACGCAAGCACAAGCAATTGATTGGCAAATAAAGATTCCCAATTTTGTTGAACTACTGGTACCAAAATAGCCAGCTTCATGGTACCTTACATGTGGCAACTATTTTCCCCTCTTTGAACATTCGACCTTGTTCCCTTATTATCAACTCGTAAAGCATTTAGTATTGTTTATTATAAAACATGTATTCTGAATTAGTTTTTTAATGACAAATTTGCTGCGTGGTAAGTATTTTAATTCCTTCTTTTAATTTAACAATGGTAATTAACAATGGTATATACGGTATAAAAATGACGTGTTCACTCGTATAAGTTTCTTTCGTGGGAATGGCACTATAGCATATGGAGTTACAGCATTGATAGTGATCACTCTTGGGCTTGAAATTAATTGTGGGCGATTCTTTTTGTTCTGGTTTTTTTTTCTTTTGTATTGTTGTTGAATTTTAAAAAATCATTAATTTACGTGAATAATGTTTAAACTTAATATTCTATTTAGTGAAGAAGTGAATACTTTCTAGTAAAGCAATTATTCTGCCACAACAATAATTCACAGGTGATACAACATGTAGGACTTTTCTTGTTTGGAAGAAATGAAAATCGAAGACATGATGTAATAATCGGGAGTTCTCTGCAAAAATCAAAAGATATGAAATCTGGAGGTAGGCGTGGAGCAACCCCAATAATCGGGATTATTTTTTTCTTTTCCTCCTGGCGTGAAAGTTGACAGATACGGTGTAAGGTTGCTTACATCATTAAAGTTTAGTGCAATGGTACCCATGATTTGACCCCATGGGATGTGCTTAATTCAGCGCACAACCAAACCTACAATGTACATGCGGTGGTGCCATTATATAAATACGTTCAGTAGCCTAACTGCGAGCTTTGAATTGAACCATATTGTTGTTCATTGTGTTGTCATACTGTAATTACATTTTAATGAGTTAGGTATTTGCGATTTCAAAGCAAAGTAAAAATGTAAGTACCGGTGCACTGATATAAAATGTCCAACGCAATAATGCATAAACAAAAAATAATCGAGTCAAAAGGGAGAGGTAGTGTTACAGCAACTTGCAATTGCAACATTCTTGTCATTGTTCGATCAGATTATACACAAATCTAAATTAGGCAGAAACAATTAGAAAACAGAAAATTAAATAAGATAAGTATACATGTAATTTTTTTAAAATATGTTTGCCTAAATAAATGCATTTAGAACTTACCTCGTACATCTTGAGATGTCTCGGAGTTGTGGGTCGGCTTATACGCGGGTCATTCACTTTTTAGTGTTTATACCTGTTCAGTTTGAGGGGGGTCGGCTTATACGCGAACAGGCTTATACACGAGTATTTACAGTAATGACTGAAATGTCATTTTACAAAAAAAACTAAGAAAATTTAAATCAGTGAAAATAAATGAATTAATAGCAAATAAAAAAGCTATTACATAGCAATTGGGACCCTAACAGACAAGACTAAACTTCATGTACAAAATAGAGAAAGGTGACATAATAAGCACTGATAACCTCTTTTTCGAGTTTGCCATAAGCAATTTTTAAAAACATGACAAACCTTTCTTTTCTTAGGCATTTCCTCTTTCGCCAACTTGACTTCATATTTTGGATATTTTATCGGAGCCTGTCGATATATTCGGAGATCAGCACCACAAAACTGTGGAAAATGATGATATGTGTAACCATCAGCATCCACTCCAAGGTGATAATCTCGCTGATCTTCCAAGGCATGAGATTCTATCATTTCCCTCAGAGACTCCTGTGTTTCCTGTGTAAGCAATATGAAACTAAATAGTCTAGACTAATACTCCACTAAAATATTAATTACCTTTTACATTGTAAACAATTTATATTCTTCTTTGTGAGGGTTCATCATGCTTCTGTGAAAGTATTTTCTTCATATTTTAAAATCCATTACTCCACATATGACATGTAGCCATTAATTGTTTGTCTAAAAGATTATTTTTGGATATGAGTAATTAATATCTGCATTACATGTACAGAAATTGGAGAGCTCTCCTCTTTTCGTCTGCTTACAGATTTTTAAAGATAGTTTAAACAGTATCAACAATCTAAATAATTAGTCTATCAGAACAATGTATCCAAACATCTTGATTCTAAACCACTTGAATGAAACATCAAATGATACATTTATTTCTATCAGACTTAAACAAGATCCTGAGATGATATGTTCCATGGTCACCAACTAAAGTAAATTCCAAACTAAAAGTGACACATACACCAGCACTCTCAATTTTTATAGTGGTTCCTCATGACAACACTGCACAGTATACTGATGATGCTAATCTTGTAATGTATTTATGGTCATTGAGTGTGTGTGTGTGATTTAGATTTCTAATGCAGCTTTAACAATTTTTCAGTCGTGTCACTAAGATGTCTGCAGTGTGGCAGTTTATAGTGATATCTAGCACTGGGGCGTCAAGCCACAGACATGAAGCATTATGTCCCACCCAGTCACATTATCCTGACACCTGGCTGACCAGTCCTAACACTAACCTCTTAATGCTGATCACCAATCGAGGCAGCCTTTAGTACCATTTTTATGCCTTTGGTATGACTCAGCAAGGGTACGAACCTGCAACCTAACGCATCCGAGGTGGACACTCTAACCACTAGCTACCAGACCGGTGATTATGGTCACTGATCCCATATCATAGGTCCAATTTAGTTTTATCACTGCTACGCAATTTATTCTGTTTATTTCAATTCTTGGTTCATGGAAACAAATTAAAATATGATATCACAAATCGTATAACTTCATCTGCATGTTTAAGAAAGAACCTTTCTAGAATATCACTCGTTCTTAAGTTTCCTCACTCACAATGGGTCACTTTTATATCTCCCATGACATGCCTGACAAAAGAGGACTGAACTACTTATACCAGTAAACTATGGCACATCACTTTTAGTTTTTATACTACTTAATACTAGTAGTGCAATTATGTTTCCACAGTAACAAAAGAAATAGTTAATGAAGAAAATTCCAAAATTACAAGCATTACAAAGATACTTCTACACAACTAGCTTCACAAAAGTACTAAGTTTGGTTAAAATAACTTTGAGTTGTTCTCTGAAAATAAAAATGTTTATGGACTTACAGATAGATAAACATAATAACAGCTATATCCCCCATATAGATATGGAGGGTTGGGTTTAAAAAAGTAAACAAGATGGAGTCATCTACACCCTTGGCACAGTTAAAATGTCTGGTACCAAGAGTTTTGCTCCAGAATGAAAATGGAAATGGATAGGTGAGAGATAAAAGAATAAAATTGTTAAAAATACTGTCTGTATCTGTACACTTACCCCAAGCAAGATACCATGTCGACTTGACCCCTGGTAATTCTACTTAATACACATTTACATTTCAGACTTACCCCAACCCAGATACCATGCTGACCTGGCCCCTTGTAATTTTACTTAATACACATTTAAATTTCAGACTTACCCCAAACCAGATACCATGACGACTTGATCCTTGGTAATTCTACTCAGTACACATTTACATTTCAGACTTACCCCAACCCAGATACCATGTCGACCTGGCCCCCGGTAATTCTACTTAATACACATTTACATTTCAGACTTACCCCAAACCAGATACCATGTCGACCTGGCCCCTGGTAATTCTACTTAATTTACATTTACATTTCAGACTTACCCCAAACCAGATACCATGTCGACCAGGCCCCTGGTAATTCTACTCAGTACACATTTACATTTCAGACTTACCCCAAACCAGATACCATGTCGACCTGGCCCCTGGTAATTCTACTTAATACACATTTACATTTCAGACTTAACCCAAACCAGATACCATGTCGACCAGGCCCCTGGTAATTCTACTTAATACACATCTACATTTCAGACTTACCCCAAACCAGATACCATGTCGACCAGGCCCCTGGTAATTCTACTTAATACACATTTACCTTTCAGACTTACCCCAACCCAGATACCATGTCGACCAGGCCCCTGGTAATTCTACTTAATACACATTTACATTTCAGACTTACCCCAAACCAGATACCATGTCGACCTGGCCCCTGGTAGTTCTGCTTAATACACATTTACATTTCAGCAGGAAAATGACAAAGCATATGCTGTTTAGTTCATTATGCCTGAGTAATATTTTATATTTGTCTTGAGGGGACTGCAACAAGTGAGAATTGCAAAGTACATGTATCTAAAAGTGCACTCAATGAGAACAAATACAACTGATGTATAGGGTCTTAAATTAAGGTACTCTCTTCACTTTTTGACACAAGCCCAGTAGGTCTAGTTCGGCAATTTAAATAACTTTAATTTTTCTGATAAATATTTAATTAACATTGAAAAGGCAGAAAGAAGATGACAAGATTTCATTTATTTATCAGGAATATTTGCATACTGTACAATGGATTCATGCAATGACACAACCAATGCTTGTTTTGCATAAATGGACTCATTTATTTGCATGTACATATTATATCAAACACAACTATCACAATACAACATTGCCCAGGTCCAGTGATTCTTGGCAGTGTTGTCCATCAACAAGAGAGCCAAGTGGGTCTGATATCACTCAACAATTTTTCATCTGTCTAAATTGCCAAATGCAAGATAGCTGACACAAAGTCAGTAAGATATTTTCTGTGTTAAATTGTTTTCTAGTTTTAGTCTCTGTGGCCATGTTTGATGGCAGATCAAAATCAGTTATAAAAAAAAACTCAGAATGCTTTCTGCAAAGTTTGCTCAAATTCTGTTTAGTAGTTTTGGAGAAAAAGTTATTTAAAGGTTTTTGTTTTAAGTAACAGTTACTATATCTACGATTCTTTGACAGACTGACATCATTTGTACAAACTTGAAAGTCATCAAGCCAGGATGCTTTCTGTCAAGCTTGCTCAAATTCTATTCAGCAGTTCTGGATGAGTTGTTTGAATTTTTGGTCTGTGTGTAGTAAGAGTGGCCATCTTTGTTTGTGGATTGCCGTCATATGTATCAAAATGAAAGGTTTTCATGATAGGATTCTTTCTGTCAAGTTGGTCTAATTCTATACAGCAGTTCTGGATAAGAAATAATTTAAATGCTTTATTAAATCTTTTTGTGTAACAGTGGCCATATTGATAATGGATCAGCATCATTTGTTTAAGATTGAAAGGTCATTAAACCAGGATTTTGTCAAATCTGATAAAATTCCACTTAGCATTGTTGGAAATAAAGTTGTTTAAAGGTGTTTCTGTTTGTTGGTCATGGTCACATCTGTACAAACCTGAAAGGCCTGTGTGCCAGGATGCTCTGTGCCATGTTTGGTTGAAATTGGTCTAGCAGGTTCTGAGAAAAAGTTGAAAATGGCAATTGATGTAACCCGATGTTGCTGTATAACAGAAAAGGGGTAGTACAATAAGCACACTTGACCTTATGGCATGCTGACCTAAAAATTAGCTGCTGGTGTTAATTGAGCATTCAAACTAAAAAAAATCCTTCCATTCAAAAACTGACTTTCATCTGACATCAGTTCCATTAAATATTTAAGAAATCTCAAACTAATCAAAAACAGAGATAAGTCTTACCACAATGTGGTCACAAAGGCCTTTGACAATCCAAACTCTGCGATAAAAACTCAACTGATGGTACTTCTTTTTCTCAAGAGGATTTCTGTTACCTGTTTTAGTCAGAATGAAAAGAGACAGTCAAATTTTTTCTCTATAAATCATTTACAGACCTGCAAATACTTTGATAAATTTTAATTATTAATATAAGTTAGAACTCTTGTATATTTATCTTTAAAACATTCAAAATGTTACACTGGAACACACACACACCATATTTACCATGCAACCATTTTAATGAACAAAAAATGTAAGCTGAAAAAATTACAGTGCAACACATCATAAACAAAAGACTTAACCATGTTCTTTACAACTTATCCATAACTTACAGCAATAAGAAATGGTTTCACTCTTAAATGAATACTGACAAAATCTTTAGAGTCTGGGGAAGAATGTTCCTGATAAATTGTTAAATATTTCAACTTTCAAGAAGAATTATAAGAACAAAATTGATGACAAATGAAACAGGCCTCTCCTCTATTCATCTTAGAACTTCATTTAATCCTCTTGTATATAAAATACAAAATTACAATGTGAGATGCATATTTGGGTTACAATAAGGAATACCAAGCAAGTGTACTAAGAAACTTAGTGTTTATCCCTTCCCAGTCTTGCAAAAACTTTTAATACAAAACTTTCACATAAAATATTAATGTTGATGTAGTACTTGGAAAGTGATGTTGTTGTTGTTGTTGTAGTGTTTAACGCCATTTTTCAGCACACGATAGGCTATACATGGCGGCCAGTATTAATGGTGGAGGAAGAACCCTGAAAAACCCAGGGAAGAACCACCGACCCACGAGAAGCTACTGGCAGGCTTTCCCACGTACCCACACTAGCCTAGCCTTGGACTCGAACCCACACAGACAGAGGTGAGATGGCAGTGATCCGAAACGGAGAGCGCTTTAGACCACTCGGCCACTCGGGGCCCCCCTGGAAAGTGATACATGTCATACTATGTTTATGCAGGTGAGACAAAATTGGAAAAATGTCACTCACCAATAACTGAACAAGTGAAAAACAGGCAATCAGACAAAAGTAATGACACAAGTTCTTTCAATTTTAATTTTTTTTAAAAAAGTTATTGCTCAGGAATGTAGATAATGGTTAAGAAAAAAACTTTCTACTTACAACCTAACTGATATATATGAGTAGTCTACAATAAGAAGGCCTATGCCTGCATGTCAAGTCCAAACTCACATAAAAACCTTAAACCAAAATGTTAACTGTAGATAATGCCATCAGAAAAGTGTCTCCTATATCTTGTTTTCCACTTATATGTGCTTGACATAATTTTTTTTAAAATTTGTTCATGGAACATGAATGCCTCACACCAGTGCCTGACAAAACCTAAATGAACAACTAAGTTGATAGACAGTGGGAGAGAGAAGGGTAACACACTATAGCACTGGTTGGGCATAAACAGAACACAATTTTAAGATACTGTGAAATCAAATAATTAATTAGCAATCTGCATCAAAGTTGAACTGGCCCCAATGATTTAGTAAATCATTTGTTCCCTCCTATGATATGACCCCAACTTCAACCACTAGCGGTGTATAAAGAGGCAAATTGTACATCAAAGACCATGATAAATGTATACAAACTAGCCTCAATCATATTCCAAGGTTTTAAGACTGTGTATGAAAACTTGCTAATATTATCCAAATACAGTGGAACCCCACTATGACACGATAAATGGGGTCCCAAAAATTAGATTGCATTAATAGCAGGGTAGCGTTAATGTGGGTTTTTACAGTATTTTACTTTTTTTTCAGAGAAAAACACATTGGCACATATACGTTTATTCATGTCTAATGTATACCATGAATAGGGTATCAACACAATTTACTATCGTGCCATCATGGCATGCAATTCATCCATAATGCAAAAAAGTTGCATGCAGATTTAAAATATTCAATAATTTTGACACAGATCATTGTGCCTGAAGTCAATGTCTAATATACAGCATGAACAGAGTATTAACACCATTTGCTTCCTGTCTGATATTTTACTGTCATGGCATACAGTTAATCCATAATACATGTAATCCCATTGTAAAAATTGCATACATATTTAAACTATTCAGTAATTTTGTCACAGATCATTATATGTCTGAAGTCAATGGGAAAAATTAACAGCGAAATTATATTATGAAAGAAGAAGCACATGTATGGTTCATTCCACTCCAAGGTTTATGTACGGTGTCTGTACAAATTTCATACTGCAAACATTTTCTCATATGCGTTTCCGTGTACCTTTATCCACTGTAAATTCCCAATAATTAACACTTGTGCGCCTATTCATCTGAATGACTACAGCCAGAATAATTAACAAACAACAAGTGCTTTCAGCATGCATATAACATTTACTTCAGATTTTGTGAATATCAAAAGAAACATGTGAAAACTACTTTTACAAAGACTTTTAAGCTGAATGCATATACAATTTCATACCCTTTCAATTTCCCACTAATAAAGTGGACATTATTTACTGGTCAACTGATTGCGTCTAATAACATCGCCAAGCCCAGCAAACAAGTTGGCGGCTTTCGTTTTTTGATGTTTATTAAATTGTGAGAATCTTTTATCAACCACCACACTGTCTGCTGTTTGGTTGTGTATGCAGTTAAAAAAGAAACACATGTTGGTTATTCTTTGAGCAATGACTGTATACAGAATTAGTTGAAGACAATCACAAAGACAACTTACTGGCTTTACTCATGGATCAGAAATAAGCAACATTTTCCATAATGTTTATTTTGGCATAACACTTCAAGAACCTGGTGAAATTGTTAAATTTCAGAAGCCATGCCACAATCGTATTATATTCAAATTCATATGCGAACTCTTCCCCCACAAATGATAATAAACATTTTACACACTACCATATATACTCATGTACAAGCCGCATAATTTAGGAAAAAAATAAAGGCCTGGAAGGGGGGGGGGGCTCAGCTTATCTGCAGGCCAATGTGTAAACTTGACAGGTTTTAGGTCTTTTTGTTGACTACTGTAATACCTGTAAATCTAGGCATGTAAAAAAAAAAACTTTTGGTAACCCAACTGTTATTAAACTGTTATAAAGTACTATGGTTGATTTTGTTATTATTTTTGCAAGTGCATATTTTCTGATTTCTCCAACACGAAGTTAAATAAAAGTAAATACATACTTCATAATTAATGGGCCAGTTGAGTGCCAGTTGAGTTTACCAGGGAGTTCATGCTGAACTATAATGTACAGTACTTACACAGTGCAAAGCATCACTTAAATCCTTACTTATTCCCAAACATAGATGCAGATTTTGCTTTATTCATTGTTTCAACCAAATTGCACTCTTCCAGAGAACATTTCAGCTAGTCCTTAATAGCTGTTTCATTTACGTTGAATCATGTGCTCACGAGTTACTCATTTTCAATGATATAAGCGATCTACAAATTGAGGTAATATTTTTTAAAAATGTATGCATGTTTATTTGTACAAGGCACATAACCATCATAATTTACATCTTCACAAAGAGTAGAAATAATAAAGGCTAAAATTCTCATAGAGATCAACTAAGATTAACATCAATCAATTTTAGTTTTGTGTTTTAGCTGAACAAACATAACTTTCTACACAATGGAAAGCTTGATATTTCAGCATCTCCTATGTTGATAGCCTGTGAATTTGTCGTTCGTTTTGCGACAAGCCAGTTAATTACTGAAACCCTGAAACTGGCTTGTGATAAGAGGGAATATTGACCGGTAACTATACCAGTTTACGATTGGTATATACAGTACAAAAATGACAAATGTTCACTCGTATAAGTTTCTTTCGTGGGAATGGCGATATAGCATATGGAGTTACAGCATTCATAGTGATCATTCTTGCGATTGAAATTAATTGTGGACGATTTTATTGCTGTGGTTGATTTTTTGTTCTGGTTTATTTTTTTATTATTGTATTATTGCAGAAGTAAAAAAAATAATTAATGTACGTGAATAATGTTTAAACTTAACATTCTATTTAGTGAAGAAGCGAACTCTTTATACTAATAATAATTATTTTGTCACAACAATAATTCACAGGTGATCCAACAGCACATGTAGGACTTTTCTTGCTTGGAAGAATGAAAATCGAAGACATAATGTAATAATCAGGAGTTCTCTGCAAAAATCGGAAGATATTATGAAATCGGAGATAGGCACGGAGAGACCCCGAACCTTTATTATTGTATTTTGGAGATATCATAAAAGTTGAGCGCAATGGTGCCCATGATTCAACTCCAAAGGATGTACTTAATTCAGCGCATAATCAAACCTACAATGTACATGCGGTGGTGCCATTATGTAAATATGTTCAGTAACCTACTTGCGAGCATTGAATCGAACCATATTGTTTGTTCGTTGTGTTGTCATACTGGGAGTACATTTTAATTAGGTATTTACAATTTAAAAGCAAAGTAAAAACGTAATTACCAGTGCATTGATATAAAATGTCCAATGCAAATAGGCATAAACAAACAATAATCGAGTCAAAAGGGAGAGGTAGTGTTACAGAACTCATGATTGCTATATTCTTGTCATCATTCAATCAAATTATACACAAATCTAAATTAGGCAGAAACAATAAGAAAACAGAAAATTAAATTACTTTTCAAACAAGATTATACCATTTCTTTTTTCTAATCCTGCAAACCAACCTCGAGATAAAATAAATGCATTTAGAACTTACCTCGTGCATCTTAAGATGCCTTGGAGTTGTAAGTCGGCTCATATGCGGGTCATGCACTTTTTAATGTTTATACCTATTCAGTTTGGGGGGTCGGCTTATATGTGAACGGGCTTATACGCAAGTATATGCGGTATTTCTCATACTTTAAAAACATTATATTTTTCTGGGTACAAGAAACATACACGTACATGTATTAAAAATTTCAGGAACCATGCCACAATCATATTATATTCAAATTCATACATGATCTCTTTCCCAAAATGATAATAATTTCTGATACACTATTTCATGTACTTTGAAGAATATTTTTTTTTCATGTGCGAATGAAAATATGAAATTTTGGAAGCAATACCACAACCACATTATATCTAAATTTGCGTTATCACGGGGCGCATTATAGCAGGGTCGCACTGTATCTATATTTACATACATGCATAGATCAATGAAGGACTGTCAGTATTACAAAAATCAATGTACTTTTTAATAACATTTCTTGTGACTCCATATCTTTCTTCCATCCATACAGCCCAAAAGCAAAGGATTAATCAAATTTCTTAGACAGTTATGCAGATCTATAATTGAACCCCAATACACAATCTCAAATGGGTGATGATCAAATATTAAATTTATGAAACAAAAGTTGAATAGTGTCCAATTTTTGCAAACCGTATTGAGCAAAAGTTGGAAATTATGCAACAAATTTCAATGTTACCAAGAGTTCAGAAGGTGGGGCCAAGGAAAATTCCCATGGTCACAGCCAATCAATAATGAAAAAGAGTATTCACCAAGTTTCAGTAGTGGCTAGAAGATTACAGAAGGTGGAGCAAAGAAAATTCCCATGGTCAAAGCCAATCAATAATGAACAAACTGCATAAATTTGGGCTTATTTGGGCCAATCAGATTCACAGAAAATTATAAGTTAACATAATGGCATATATAAAAATACTGAAGTGCATATACTATAAGTAAAGGGTACCAACTATATGATAAATCAGCATCTAAAGTTTTCATCCTAAATGGTGTTACTGCTGCAAGACATACTATATATATGCAGGATCTAAATTCATACTAGAATGAGCTGATTTTTATTCAGAAAAACAAGTAACAATTATGACAATTAGAATCACTACTCAAAACTTACCAACAACTTGAAAGAACTTTTCATCCAAACCAAGTTTGTAGGCAACCTGCAATTAAAATCATTACATAAACTGTTAGATAAAAAGCAAAATGGTTGCTCAGTGGTTAGTGTGCTGAATTCATGAATGAGAGGAAGCAGGTTTGAACACCACCATCAGATCAACTTGAGTCAGCTACTGTGGTGTGTGCATGTGCAACAAATTTAATTCCAACTGCCTCAGCACTAAATCACCTACTTGGGTCACTGCACCATGCATATTCTGATGTAAAACATTGTGAAAATCAGTATACATACACAGTTTTAAATGTTGCAAATGTAGTTTGAAGCAAATGTTAAAAAAGTTAAAAACGAGATGCTCAAATGGCTGACATTGTCCTCATTGCCAAATTCAAGAGCAGTTGACCAACAAATCTGGGTCAGAAAGATGCTTTCTGTACAAATTTCTTTCACTGATGTTGTAATCAAAATAATCAATCCAAGACTTTCCTATTTTTGGGGTATCTTCACCCTTATCTGATGGCAAAGGCCTTTATACCACTGCCCATAGTGATGAAATTTTCTAAGCACAAAACCTGACCCAATTCTCAATTTCAACCATGTGATGAAATATTCTTAGCACAAAACCTGACCCCATTCTCAATTTCAAAACTTTCTATTTCTGTAATTTTACGCAAGTTTCTATTTAAAGGGCAAGAAAGCTCTGGCATAATCTTATAGCCTACATACCTACATTCATGCCAAATCTAAATGATACAGAGATCTTATAATTATGATATTTCAATCTGACACACACAGACTGATTTTTTTAAAATAGATTTTGGTTAAGTTATGTTGAGCAATGATTTTGGAAAAAGATGTTTAAACATTTTTTTGGTTCTAGTAACATTGGATATATCTGATGCAGGACCAGCATCAAAAGTAAAAATCTGAAAGACCTTCAAACTACCATGATGTCCAAGCTGGAAAAAAATCTGTTGAATATTTTTTGTGAACTGTATGTTTCTCCACTTTAAGTAATGGCAGCAATATTTAAAAGTGGAACAGTATCACTTGTACAAAGTACTTTATGCCATGCTGCTTTCAGTCTCATTTGGTCCGTTTCTGCTGTGTACTCTTTTAGAAGTCATTTAGAGGCTTTTATACTTTTAGTTGTTGTTGTTGTTGTTGTAGGGTTTAACGCCATTTTTCAGCACACGATAGGCTATACATGGCGGCCAGTATCAATGGTGGAGGAAGAACCCAGGAAAACCCCGGAAAGAACCACCAACCCACGAGAAGCTACTGGCAAGCTTTCTCACATACCCACATTGGCAGAATCCGAGACTCGAACCCACGCAGTCAGAGGTGAGATGGCAGTGATCCGTAACGGACAGCGCTTTAGACCACTCGGCCACTCGGGGCCCCTATACTTTTAGTAATGGCAGCCATATTTGATGGTGATTTGTAAAAACCTGAAAGTCCCTGATGCAGATTTGTCAAATTCTGTTTGAATGACTTTTGAACAGCTGTCATAGTTGATGGCACATCAGCATTACTTGTGCAAATCTAAAAGTCCTTCATGACAAGATCATCTGTCAACCTTAGTCAAATTCTAGTTCTGAAAAGAAGTTATTAAAAGGTTTTGCTATTTTTTAGTTACAACAGCATATTTGAAGCCAGACTGACAACATTTGTAATTGTAAAAAAATGCACTTAATGCCAGGATGTTATCAAATTTAGTAAAAACCTGTTAAACAATTTTCAAGAAAAAAAAGTTGCTTAACAATTTTTCTATTTTTTAGTAATGGTGGCCATATGATGTCATCTGTAAAAACCTGAGAGTTCTTAATGCAAAGATGCTTTGTATCAAACTAAGGCAAATTCTATAAAGTGGTTCTTGAAAAGGAGTTGTTTAAGTTTCTGTTGCTTTCAGTAATAATGGGCATATCTGATAGCTGAATAGCATCATTTTGTACAAAAATGAAAAGCAATGCTGTTTTTAATAATAATGGGCATATTTGATAGCAGAGTGGCATCATTTTGTACAAAATAAAAAGCAATGCCGTTTTGAGTAATAATGGGCATATTTGATAGCTAAGTGGCATTATTTTGTATAAAATGAAAAGCACTTCATTCCGTAATGTTTTCAATCAAATTTGTTCAAACTCTGATGAGCAGTTTTTGTGAATAAACCATATAATGATTTTTCTATTTTTAGTACTGACAGCTATCATTTATTTATTATATACAACTAAAAGCCCTTCACACTAGGATTATTTTCAAGCAATTTTCAAGTTGTCTAAAGATTTGTTCTGGTTTTAGTAATAGTGGCCATATTAGACGGTGGATCAACATTATTTGCTTAAATTTAAAACCCAATCATGCCAGGATTCTCTCTACTAAATCTGGTAGAAACTGGTCTAGTGGTTTTTGAGAAGAAGTTTAAAATGGCATTTGTTAATGGATGATGCATGATATACAGCAAAGGCTGGTAAGCCAACCAGTATGACTGACATGAAGTCATCTGACAATTAGTAACAGTACTATGATGAGCATATTATGTGCCCACCTCATGTTTAATAATCTATGATGACACCAGCAGGGCATGGGTGACTCTAAAGATAACTAACCAATGACCCTTAAAAACTTTGTTCTTTGGTCAGAAACTATTGTTTTCTTATTAGTATTATTACCAACTTTGGTCAAGGTATGTGGTATAGTACTAAAATTAAGCAAAAAGTTTTTCTTTTATTTTGGTCAAGGTATGTGGTCTAGTACTAAAATTAAGCAAAATGTTTTTCTTTTAGACCTTGCCCTTTGTTATGCTCTTTGTTACAGTGATTTTATAAAAACATAAAAGGTTAAGTGATCTGTTGTTGTTGTTGTAGGGCTTAACGCCATTTTTCAGCACAAGATAGGCTATACATGCCGGCCAGTATTAATGGTGGAGGAAGAACCCGGAAAACCCCCGGAAAGAACCACCGACCCACGAGAAGCTACTGGCAAGCTTTCTCACATAACCACATTAGCCGAATCCGAGACTCGAACCGACGCAGAGGTGAGATGGCAGTGATCCATAACAGTGAGCGCTTTAGACCACTCGGCCACTCGGGGCCCCTAAGTGATCTGTAAAAGACAGCTCATTAATCATACAAGCTTCACAGACATTTATGACTGATATAGCAAAAAATTCTTATCATGAAGAATGAATCAATATCTGCACATATGAACATGTATACAGTTTTCTATTTATTTTCTATGCAACTGTTAAGTATTGCCTACATGTTAACTATGTGTACAGCAAATGCCAATTTTATGTATACAAGTTATCCAGACATTTTACTCATTTGTACCAATGGAATGTTGTCTTGTCCCAAATTTTGTCCCACACATTCTTATTATTCATCTGGACAAAATCCACATCTATGAATGCATGTGGCTAATCAATGCTTATTTGTATTTTCCAACGGCTTGTTTGGAATCAAATCTGTTAAGACCATAGATATCAATGACTAAGTAGAGTTTCCATTACACATCTAAGTTACAAACCTCTGGTGTATTTCCATTGCTGTCCTCCAAAAGCTTGTACCATGGCTGCAATTTTGTCCTCAATTTTTCTTCCCATACATAGTAGGGCATCAAGTTCTTCAAGTTCAATCTAACAAAGAAAAAAAACTTTGCATGAAAATCATTTGCTCCAGAACCACAATGTTTTGTTATGAAATGTTGACATGTTTTAACTTTATGTTTCACAACCTAAGTAACATTCCAAGGATAACTTACCAACCTACAGCAATAGAAAGTGTGTGTGTGTGTGATTTGGATTTTTAACAATTTTTCAGTCATATCGCTACAATGTCTGCACTGTGACAGTTTATAGTTATGTCCAGCACTGAGGCATCATGCCGCAGACATGTAGCATGATGTCCCACCAAGTCACATTATCCTGACACCAAGCCAACCAGTCCTAACACCAACCTCTTAATGCTGAGCGCCAAGCGAGGCAGCTGTTAGTACCATTTTTGTTAAGTCTCTGGTATTACTCGGCAGGGGATCAAACCCACAACCTCCTGCATCCGAGATGAATGCTCTAACCACTAGGCCACTGGAGTGGTCTCTATTCAAGTTGGTGTGACAGAGTTGCACACTTTGCTTATACGGATAGAAAGCATTAGTATCTTTAATCTTTAAGATAAAAACAATACAACCTATGTCATGGAGGTCAGAAAGGTAATTCAGAATCATGGATCTAGGTCAACTGACTTACACCCAATATATTGGATAATAAAGGTTTTGAAATAAAAGTTCAACTGGATATTTATGATGGAAATCATGCATCTATATAAAATGTGGTTTGAATTCATTACACCAACTCTGTGAAGTTGAAGACTTCCATAAGAAAGAAAATCAATTATCAAGTTCTATTTGTGCTAAATATGTAAAATCACACCTAATGGTACATGTCATAACCATACCTAATGGTACATGTTACAACCATACCCGGTGATGCATGTCATAATCAAACTAAATGTCATATATGTTATAACCCTACCTAATAGTACATGTCAACCATACCTAATGATACATGTCCTAACCATTCCTAATGATACATGTCAAAACAATACCTGATTGCCCAAGCCATAACCATACCTAATGGTACATATCATATCACAGTGCACATTAAGGTCAAATTCTGCTAAAATACTGGGAGATGATTCCTAATGTACAGTCAAAACTGCCAATAGCAGATACCTATGGGAAATGGCCAATCTGGTCTTTCTACACAGTTAAGTCAGTATGCTGATTCACCATTCAAACTTCATTTCTGAACAAATAACATGCATCAAATTCTATCATTAATCTGACTTTAATCTATCCTATAAATTTAAATCATACCGTAGCTTCTTTTGTTACAATGTTACAGGGTACAAAAGTTGCAAACAACAGCATCCAACACAAAGTATATTCCCAGCCAATTTTTAATGTTCACCCAAGCTAGGGCTCAAGACAACTGCCCTTTACAGAGAACAAATTGGTAGCTTTACACCAGGGCAATAGTTTATAGAAACAACAGTTAAGACAAAATACAGACTCCAACCCATATGGGTCAGAATCTTTTACAGTATCAAATGTGAACTAGGTAGTATTTGTTTCTAACATTACCATATCTGACTGCTTAAAATCCTTTCAACTAAAACTACCATATACACCCATGTCTCTTGTCTTAATGATAATCAATATTTATACAATAAACTGGAGGGAAATGTTGAGCATTAATATGATGGCAACATGCACCATAACAAAAAAATCTAATTTCACTACTAAATGATAGCTTACAAATGACAGTGAAAAAGACTGACTCTTTCTTGTAGCCAGCTTAATGGATAATCAAGCTTAGAAAAAACTGTTCTCACTTTCAAAATCAAAATATGGAGTAACAAGTTGCTAAACTTGCCTGTATCAAAAGGCTGTTGGCTTATATTAAAGCTTTGTGATGAATAGGAAATGAAGCAAAACTTAATGTGGCTATTGCTAGTGATACATGAACTGAAACTTTGCCTGCCATTAGAGAAAACTGTATATATTGAATGAACCTTGACCTATTTGAAAAGGGATACAAAATGTATCGCTCATCAAAGATTGTTTTCTAATCAGAAAGATCTTTACATTAAATGCAAATGAAACAAAATTATACAGGACACATTGCCATAAAAGGCAACTCATATTTCTGCCATGACAATAGGACTACTTTTTCCACAATCCAGCAAATGAATTGCTTCAATTCACCTATAAATTCTACATATTGACACATCTGAGTTATACTGACAGTGTGACTGGATTATGGCACGCACAAGCAAGAAAAGAGATATTTACACATTGATTCACATAATAAGATTTTATCTAAACAATATCTTCCTCATGAATCAGAAAGCTTAATTTGCATACAGAGTGGCCACTGTCTATATGCTAAAGTGATGCTAAAAGCAGTGAGAAACCATTACCTGATTAGGAAAACCCAAGCTGCTGATAACAAAATACAGGTTACTGTTATATAAATTAACTTTATGTGAGAAATATGCCAGGGTAAAAAATGGATTGGTTATTAAGACAAGGTGACCATACAGGCAGTTTTAAAACCAAGTTAGAAGTGACAAGCTGTAATTGAATGCAATTTCAATTCTATCCATTTCCCAAATTTCTTAAGACTTTATGTGCTGACAAACTATGTACATCTACAAGGTACAACTATACTATTTACCAAGTTTCCTGGCAATACACTCAAAACTGGGGGACTAGATGTGCTAATGAGATCCTACATAACTGGTGTTATGTTATGACAACATGTAAATTAATGAACTATTTTGACACACATATAAATCAATTATCCCCTCTACTTATGCAACCTTTTTGTCTGTAAATTAACTGAACTGAAAATTAACTTTTCACATATGAATTTCTCAGCAAATGAGTAAAAATAATTCTGAAACATGTAGTAGCAATTCATTAATAATCTGCTTGGTAAAACATGGGTTTCTGGAACATTATGTCTGGCTGTGCTGTAATGTACCATTCCTGTACATCAAAAACTTAACTGTATCTTATCTTAACCATGACAGTGACACCATTATTCAGGTGATACCCAGGCTCAAACTTCCCAACCTGACACAAAAACAAAATAAATGATTGCAGTACCTTGTTCTCTGGAATGGTGTACTAAGTAGGGAAGTCATGATCTGCTGCATGGTTGAACTTTCTCTTGGCATCATGAAACAGCGCTCCAGTTCAAAGTGAGGAATCTCACCAAGGTTCAGAGGAGTTTGGCACAAAAACAAGAAAAGACTTATCTGAGGAATCTGCAAGAGAACCATCATTTTTAATGCATATTTGTCTCTTTCATAAAAATGCATCAACACAATTTATCATGCAATACATAAAACAGTTGTGCTTAAGACTGTCTGTGATCTTGTGTAACTGCATGGTGCCTTCATTTAAAACATGTCTGCCAAGTTTATGGGCAATTCATCAAAAGTTGTGAGATTAACTGCACAAACAAGAATTTTCATATATACGTATAGTATATACCTTTAACACCAAATGGAACATAAATGTGGAAAAACATGGCAGAACATGGTGACAGAATAATATAAATATGCTGACTCCATGTCATTGCCAAGTTTCAAGACATCTGATGGAAAGATTTTGAAGCATGCATACACACAACAATTGCTGGATATACAGATTATATAATATGCATACAGGAAAAGCCTAACACTTTATTCCCCTGCAAAATTCATGGTGGGGGCATAGTAAAAATACATAACAATTTCCCTCAAACATGATGAAATATTTCTTTTCAGTTTTAAATTTCATTAGGCAAATGACAATACTCTTTTATTTTCTGAAACCAAGCTAAAATTAAAACTGCAGTTAAAATCTTAATCGTTCACACAATTTTTTTACATCAACCAACCTCCCACATTGCTTTCATCTGCTCTTTCAGTTTTCCTTGGAACAGTTGTTTTTCCTCCCATTCTAGTAGCTCCTGCAAATATGCTTCCTTCTCTGCTTTCCGCACCTGGATCTGCTGACGACGTGACTCTCGCTCTCTCTGAGCTTCCTCCTCCCGCAGCATATTGAGTAAAGCTGTTGAATCATGAGCAACAACAGCTCTGGACCTTCTTCTCAAACCTGGAAGTCAGAAAGGAAAACTTTTTAGATGCTACATGTACTTTACCTTATGTGAACAATGATTCCTCTGTAATGATGTTTATGGAAGCCATAAAAGTTTACCATATTATAGACAAGCCCGACATATAATAAGGGTAGGTTCTAAGAAAGATATAACACAATCACCAATAGTGCATTTTTCACAAATGTAAAAAAAAATCACTCATAAACAATAATCAGGTTGGATTAATTAAGTAGCAACTTTTTAAATTAAATTCACACAAAATAATGAGATTCACTACCATACTAGTGTGATAAGATACGCATTGTACTGGGACATTTTCTAGTCAGGGACAATTCTACAATTCAAAAACAGAATACCTCCACCAATAACTGTATCCTCAGTTCTCAGCTATCAAAATTTCATGTTCCAACACTGCAATGCAGTCCCAACATTGAGGAAGGGGAGAGACCACACAAAATTCTAAAATTTTGCCTCTACTATCTCAAACTTTCTATAATTTCTTCCAATTTTATGTCTTTCTTTGATAGTGCAAAAGTGTTTCACAGAATGAGACTTTTTATGTGCAGACTGTTCTATATTGTAAATTCACTTCATTTGACTTACAAAGTGTTTCACAGAATGAGACTTTTTATGTGCAGACTGTTCTATATTGTAAATTCACTTCATTTGACTTACAAAGCTCTTTATGGATTGTGAAATGTCAGAGTATTTAACTTTCTGAAAAAGTGATACTCTGACATAAGCAATGGTTCAAACAATCACTTAAAATTCAATAGGTAGGTATGCATTTTCTTGTGATTCTCTTAGAAGAATATCTATCCCCATGTAAAAGTGATTACATAGAAAAGTATGGAGCCAAGAATCCCTGTGAATAATTGCCCATAAAGACTATTCTTAACAGATACCAATACTGAAAAAAGTAAATTTTGGTTAATCAAATTTTCATTATGATAGTTTATGACATCACATTCATTTTCTGCAAAAGTAAGCATGTGTGGCTAACTGTCGCAGAGTCAAAAATTAATGAAGATTGGTGTAGCATAGTTTTTGCTGACTTTATCATTTTCTATCAAGGACCTTTGTTACAATTACTGATACTGAATAATTATTTATTTGTTCATTATTTAATAGGCAAAAGAAGTCACAACCATATTAATTTGCATCCAATCTCATCCTTTTGTTGTTGCTGTTTTGGGTTTAATGCCATTTTTGTCAGTGCATGATATGCTATATATGGCAACCAGTATAACTGTTGGAGGAAGAAACCAGGAAAACCCCAGTAAGAACCACTGACACAAGGGAAGTTACTGGCATGCTTTCTCACACAACCACATTGGCCAAGGTATCACCCAGTGGTAATAAGTGCCACTCAAGTAACAAATGACATCATATTAATGATATTTTAATTTAAGGAAGTTTTGATTTTGCACAAGCCGACATCCTTAACATAAATCTACAACACAGGTTCTTAATATTGTTGCTGCGGATGTTACCAGTGAAAAAATATAGGACAAAGCTATTGCTGCCAGCCGGCTAGTCAAAACTGGGCATACACCAACATATGCATGAAAAGACATGAACGTTCAATCAGTCTCACCATCCCTTCTGACCCAGAAATATGTTCATGGAACACAGATGCCCCACAATTAAAGTGCCTGAAATCCCCTGAACATAAAACTGAACCAAGATGTTATAGACTGATGGAGGGATTAGTGTAAAACCAGATATCCAAACCACTGTTGTGGTGGGACTTAAAAATCCTTAGCCAACAAGGTTGTGCTTGTTATATATAGATGTCAGTATTTACAAGGTGCAGATATAAAACTAGATCTGTGTTTGCAACAGTGAAACATGTGCCCTCAAACCTCCTCCACTACAGAAAAGTTTCAAAAATCTGCAAACCAGAGCTATCGGCAATGGGTGCATTGCTAAGGGCTCCATTCCGTAAAATATGCTATGCTGGGCCTCGGCTAGGTTTCAGATTTGTCGCCAAATGCAAAAGAATTTTGTAATTGGCGCTATCTTTTTTACTGACTGGAAAAAGTTGCTGGTGACAAATTTTTATATAGTAAATTTTTTATTTTTCAATGATATAATCAACTTGGGCCACTTAATACCTGTTTTCACTATCTGTGACAGTCAGTGGATCATGTCGGTAGATGATGAATAAGACATTATTCGAACATGATTGCAGCTAAGTGCAAGATGTCATTTGGCTCTGAGAAGAATTAAATGTGAAAAGTAGGAAATAACGAATGACCGGGTGATATACCCTATTTCTGAACAGGTTTGCAAAAAGATTCAGTGTCATTTGCACGTGTTGTTAATTTATGTTTATTGCAAACAGTGAGTGTGAGACACACTTGGGACTGGTTAGTGTTTTAGGGATTATTTACTTTTTATGTTTTTGTGGTCTGAACTTAACTGAGCAACACAGGATATTGTTACAAGGATGTCAGCCGTCCACTGTAAAAGGCCAGAATCACTTATATCCATGAAAAATGAAAACTTTACTTTATAAAACAAGTCTGTATCAAGCACAAAGAATATGGCTAATCTAGCTCTGAAAAACAAAGAGTATATCTACTCTGAAAAATCTAATGAGAATTTCTAATGATGGGCCCAGTGTTGAGAATTTTGATTTCAGGAGGGCATTTAAGAAATGGTCTGTGAAAAAAATGAGGTAGATATAAATGATACAATGAATTGTCAGTGACATTGTTCATAAAGGATAAGCAGTATTTTGTATTATCAGTTATAAACATTCTTATTCTTCATATGCTATACAATGAACTTCATGTCCATAAAATGGTACTGTTATATTTATTAATAATTATTCTTGTGCTGTGAAATGTAATAAAAACATGTAAAAACTGTTTTATTGTCATGTTTATATAGATTAAAAATAGGGCCGATATAATATTATGCACATATTTAAAAGTCCCTGCATTATGGCATAAAATGGCTCCTATGGATGAAAAGAGGCTCCAAATTTTTAATTTGGTGAATTTCATGGTGCAAAGAAAAAGGGAGGTCCTGCTATGCTGCCTTAAACTGATGAATTTGTGTTGGGAAACAAAGTTAAGAGAAAGAGCAATTAGTGACCATGAATTTCAAGAATCATTGGTAAAGTTATGCACCAAAAAAGGAAAGCTAGAAGGATGGTAATCTGGGCAAACAGGAGGCATAAATCCTGTTAATGTGGTGGAATATTGGAAATCAATATCAATCTAAGTCTCATCAACATAAAGACCTGTCTAATTTGGTTGCAATCCCTCGTTTAAAAAAGTTATGCCAAAGAAAGCAAATTCAAAAAAGTATCAGCATTATTGGGGTATAATTCCTGTAAATGATATGATGAAATCCTGGAAAAACTCATTCCAATAAAACCTACATGCCAAATAAGGTTGAAATCAAGCAAACCTTGGTAAAGATATGATACTTAAAGCAAAGTTAGGTGATATGTAAATGCTCATATAAAATCCTGAAAATCACATCCTTTCATGATCTCATCAACATATATCTAAGTACTAAATCTGGTACAAATCCAACAATTTTTGGTGACATGAAACTGGGGAAAAAGTCAGGAGAACATGCAATAAGGACCATAACTCTTCCACTTAAGACAAAGCTGGATTAAAATCAAACTCTTTCAAGGTCATATCAGTGTAAAGCTATATATTAAATTTGGTTTAAATTCAATAATTCTCAGCAAAGTTATCTTGCAAAAACCAAACTGTTTATGGATAGACAGATATGGATTGCTGGACAGCAACTGGTCAGTTGTTATTACTACAGGGTTCTGCTTACTACATTATGTAGTACCTAAAGAAAGCTTGCAAAAAGCATGTAAACAGCATAAAATTGAATCAAGTCGTATATATATCTACATGAATAAGCATACTGAACCTCACCTGCCAAGGTCAAACAGTTTCTGCACAAGGTACTACAAAGTTTCACCAAAAAGTCAAAATCCATGTTAGAAACACTTTTTAAAATCTCTTAACCATTCAATTGGTGTTAAGATCTTGTCAGATGATCTGCATATGTATAGAAATATGTACACCAAATTTCATTTGTCTCTGTCAAATGGTTTTTGTGCAATAAAGCAAAGTTTCCATTACACCCCCCCCCCACATATGGACAGGAAGAAAACCAAATTAATGTCTGCCCAATTAATACCACAATGACTATCAAGGCAGGCTCAACTATAATGGTATAATTTCATGCAACTTGTACATAAAAATCTGACTGAAGAATTCTTTTTGAATTCTACACCATTTACAAAAATAATGATTCTCTTCCATTTGAAATGAATGAAGAAGTTACAGAAAAAGTAGTTCAAACAAACCCATGTTCACATCCTCTTCCATATGACCAGATGTGGCTGCTATACTTGTTTTGGCTCGCAGCTCTCTAAAGAAAAAAAAATGTTAAAGAATAATTTAAATGTGATAGCTAAAAGGTAAATATTCTTTGATAAACACAGCAAGAATGTAAAAATATCTAAATTTGCTGCACAATCACCAAACAAATAAACACATGGAATCCAGAAACTATCTTCAACGTAAAACATTCTGGTGACTTGAGATTTGATATCTTGTTTCACTATCTCTGTAAAAATATTAATTCCAATATTCAAATGTGACAATTAGCTGAAAATTATAGCAACCGTTGAATAATGGTAATGAAAAATCTTAACATGACAGCCATGAACCCAAATTCAAAGCATTTCTGTATACCAGGAATGGACATAGGCTTCACATATGTCACAGATTGCAACTGTTTTTATTTATTGGTGACAAAATATGCCATCTGGTGATTGTTTTGGTGACCTTTTTTTGGGGCTGTTTAAACTTGTATACGCAATCTTGGGTTTGGGGTGGAAAAATTCAAAGGCACCATGAAAGGAAGCCACAAAATTGGATATAACATGCACTGGAATCTATCTGTTGTTACATAAACAAATTCTTTGTTCATATTGACAAATGCATCTTAACAGCGCATTTTAACATCATACTCCACTTATGCAGACACCTGGCCTGGGCAGTGTATGCTGTGATACCCTCAGATAGTCATGCTACCAGATTAAATATAATCAACCTCTGATGGCAGGAAAAGGAACAGCTACAATCAACCAAATGACCTTATTTTTTAATTTTTTTTAAAAAAATGTACCCCAAAAATATAGTTTTGCTGAAACTTCAAAGAAGCAGCAATTGTTCTGTATAAATACTAAGCATAAGAAAGAAGAAGAAAAAAAATCAGTCTCAATCAATGTCCTACAATTGCTTGATACTACTGATACAATAACAAACTGGCAGGGCCCCAAGTGGCCAAGTGCTCATTGTTACGGATCATTGCCATCCTCACCTCTGTATGTATGTGTTCGAGTCTCAGGTTTGGCCAATGTGGGTATGTGAGAAAGCTTGCTATTAGCTTCTTATGGGTCGGTGGTTCTTTCTGGGGTTTTCCCGGGTTCTTCCTCCACCATTTAGAAAATGTACTGGCCGCCATGTATAGCATATCTTATGCTGAAAAATAGCGTCAAACGCTACAACAACAAAATGGCATCTGTTTGGTCCTCAAAAGCTTGCATTTAGCGGTGACTTCAATAACATATGCACCTTCATCAAAACAAGCAACTACAATCTTTAATAAGAAGAAAATACCTTTCATCAAAGGAAGTCAGCAACAAATTTAAATAAAAGCAATGGAATCTAATTGATTGTTGCCCTTTCCAAAGTGACTGGAACACTTTTATTGTGCCATGAAAGTTTCTGCATATGAGCATTACCAAAGGTGCTTACAAAGCAAATTAAAATTCAAATCTTATGCAACCATATATATCTGGTTGCAAAGATGTTTGTTAAACATTTTTATTTGTTCATGTGTTTTCATTTCCCTATTAACAGCTTCATCCCCTTGGTAGCCTCAGCAAGATGATAGCTGTCTCCAGCTGACCAAATTCTAGGCCATGTACATGCATCTTTGCTAGCCAAGGTTCTGATAACCCTATCTACACCTTGGCATATCATGCTTCGGGTCTGTGAATTTCATTGGATGCGGCAGCAAGCCACTGCATCCAATGAAAATTAAGTTGTTCAAATTTGATCATATGTGATCAAGACAAGGGGAGCACACAACTTGAATGGACTGATAAATAAACAATTTTCCAGTGCCAGTCCATGTTTGCACAAATACCTTTCACTCAAATACATCTGTAATGGCTTTGCTCTTGTACACAGTCATACTTTCAATGTTAAACTTACAAAATATCCTTTTTACGTCAATTGCCACCATCGTTTTTGGCCGAAGTACAATGCACCAAGCTATTGGTTAGTTGGCATTACATTCTAAGGGAGGCAACGCATGAAATCCAATAGATGTCGCTAGGACAAAGCACCAATATAGCTGTTCAATCCACCAAGGTGTAGATATGGTTATCAGAACATTGGCTAGTGAAGATGATGAACATGTAACATGTAAACAACTATAAAGCCATGTGCTACTGACAAAAATGAATATATTTAGTGACAGGTGTTTGTTGACAATGTTAGATTGATCAAACAAGGACTAACTTTTTTTTCACATACGAGTTATTTGTGTTTTCTAACAGGATGTGAATGATATATACTCAAATTGATGGATTTTTCATACACATTACAGTACTTTGCGCATTATGGATTCTTCTACAGTTGTAAATTGTCAATACACACTCTGTGTCACTCCCACTCAATGAGGACAGGTTACCTCTTATAAAGTTCACTCTATGTGAACATTTGTGTAGTCCTCTACACAATAATCTCAAGATCTGCCTAAGTCGACAATATTACCTTGGTAATCGAGATTAAATAAATGGGTAATACTGTATTATGATAATGGCAACAAAATATTGAGGTTGGTGATTTTGTTGGTGACAACTTTATTAATGTCAGTGCCATCCCTTAGAATACAATACAATAAAAGTGTGTTTTGTATGCAGTAATTAATGGCAAGTCAGCACTATTCTGGCTGTATAGTGCCAATTTAAAGTTAAGTTCTATAAATGTATGTATACTGTAATCAGTATTTCCCTTTATGCACAATTGTATCAGGGACATGCGCTGGAGAAAATTGATGCTCACGTTTTGTTGCCGTATGTTTTGTTATGCAAAGTGTACAAGCTTTATGTTTGGACATACAAATGTCTACCAACTGTAATGCAGTACTGAAATTATTCTGGCTTTGCAGGATTATTTATGATGATGGACTTGTCAGTATTTCTTGCAAAGCTGTTTTAAGTTGGAAATTTGTTAGAGCAACTCCATTGTTTTTTTGTTAAAAAAGGTCTCATCCAGTAGGCATCTATTAGGTCATATTTTTTAGGCTGCAGACCTATTTGATCATAAACATTTGCCTTTAAATCTTGGAAATTCCAATGAATTAACGTGTCAAGGTTTCAGTGGGGTGCTATCTTGAGCTCTACAGCTTCTGTACTGTCTAGACTTCCAAATTTATTGAAGAGCTTGACAGTATAGTTAGATTCTTTAAGAAGTCTAAGTGATTCTTTAATTTGCTCTTTGTTCAGTTTTGTGCTGGCATTACCACATGGATTGGTAATTTGCTTCTTTTTGTGGACTTGACTTAACCATTTTTCCATGAATAATATTAGGTTCCTTATTTATCATACTGTTACATTCATTATCTGCTTCCTTTACAGTTATATGGCTGCTATTAAGAGTTTAGGATGATCATACCCTGTTGCCAGGTAATACGTCTGGGTATAGACAGAATTTGTGGAAGGTTTCTTCTCCACCCAAGCCACATTTATGTGAATTTGTTGGTAGTGTTAAATGGAGTTATACCTTCCACAAACATTCTGGCCTTCTCATGTTATATCTTTGGTATTTCCTTCTCTTGCTTCTGGAGTAATTGTCATAATAATGACTTTATTTAAAGAGAAACTCATCTGGTCAACTGACCAATCTTCCATGAGACATTCTACAATTATATGTATGTGAAGTACAATTTTTACAAGTTGTAGTTATCTTTAGATAAAAAAAGGAGTAAGAGTAGTGGTACTGACAATTCGCACACAGGATTTTCCCTGTGCAACATGATCCATAACTATGTTTCTGCCAACGTCTGGGATGGACTGATTTGCTCTGTTACAACTCAACAGTCTTCAAAAAAGTCCCAAGAAAGAGCAAAAGCAACCAGTTTTGCATAATTGAAAAATATAATTTATTTCCCAAAATACAAAGGAAAAAAGTAAAACTACAATATGGTATGGTGAATAAAATCATAAAGTCCTAAATAGTTTATCATGTAATCCAAATGAGTTCCAAAGGTAATCCAAATGAGTTCCAAAGGTAATCCAAATGATGGTCAGTAACATATTGATGTATCCATAGAACAGAAGAATCACTATAATCCCAGAATGTTTTTAAATGATGTTATGTATGCCTATATTTTTAAATGACTGGCACACATATCTGCATAGGATCTATAAACAGATGTTAAGTTTCTAATAATAAACCTATTTATGATTTTGGAGTTAATTATGGTTGGCTAGTTAAAGTCAGGTGGTTGAGAACTGCAATGTAAGTCACATGAATAAGTATTGTGAAATATCAGATTGAGTAGTAAGATCTGTCATGTGGATATATTATGACACAGCAAGTTGTAATATTCTCATGGAGATGTATATAATGATGAACTGAGAAATTCATTCCTATTTTGGATTCTTATCACAATGTTCTTGTGTCAAAATCAGACTACAGATGTGTGTACTGTTGTATTTAGATATAATCTGAGAGGAGACATTTGTTTAGATTATTTGCTGGAATTACAAAGTGCTCATTGAACTAGAAAGGAGTTCTCAACAATACCATTTTGATAATCAGGACTGTTGGCAGACCAGTACATTTGAGGATCTGGAATTCATTCAGAACATTTGATTCTTTTGGACTTAGTAGAGCCTGTTAGGATTATTTGGGACTTAATTCATCATGCTGTAAGTTACTCTTATATTTTCATTTTATAACTCATAATTGAATTGTTTGTTAAGTTTTACAAACCTTGTGGTTTTACTTATTTCTGTTACTTAGTTTATGACCTTCAATTCATAACAATGAATTAACAGCATTTCTGCTATGCTATAAATCATAATGTCCTTAAATGAATTCACAGTAATTACATACAGCTATTATTTCAATTAAACTGAATAGTTTGAGCACTAAAATTCCAATGAATGATCATAAGATAAATGAATTCTTCTTAATATAACTCTTCCGTGACTTGTGACACCAGAAAGAATGTTTAATTCTATGCAATAATTCTCTTATATAAAATGCTAAGTCATAATTACTAAAACATAAAGATGGTCCAATGACTCATTCACATTGCACATCAAACAGGTAAACAAGGGTCACATGGGTTACACTAGCTAATCAAGCATTAGGTCAGTTTATCCTTTTTATAAAACTCATGACCTCCATTCATAGCATGTGATGTTTACCTGGATTCAACACTGGAACTTATGAATGAATCTGAGCACTTGATACATGACTCATCTCCTAAGAATACAAACTCATTCATAAAGGAAATTAGTACTTAAAATGTCATTAACTAAATAACCCTTACAAATTATAATCACGAATGATAATACACATAATACAGATATACATAACACCTCTGACAGATATGTGGTGATCATGTTTCTGGTAGGTAAAACACTTCAACAGATAATATGGTCAAATGGGATGAATAATGATTAAGAACCTGGCTGTGATTGATGAGGTAATGTACATGTAGTCCAATGTCAATATTTAAGTGTTGCTGGAAATCAGCAACTTGCTGTTTTATTGACTATCAATTAGTTCCACATTAAAGACATTCTGAAGTCTGACATGGTCCAGCATTTCAGACTCATTGCAGCCATCAAAATGGAACAATTTTCAGGGTACATCAACATAAGTTCATGTTTTATCAGAAGATACCTTCATGGATATCTTGCACACCACTCAAAGCAAAGCATATTATCAGTCTGTTTTCAGTAATCAATGACAAATTATTACAATTAACCCTGGTTTATTTAATGTACTTACATGCACAAACACACACATAGATGCACAAGGAGGATCAATTGGTCTCAGCAGTATGCAAACATGGATTTAGGATTTACAGACAGACAGGCATATACTGGTAGAGAGCAATGAAAAGGTCAGAAAATTCATACCTAGAAAGAAGGGCCAGTTTTTGTTCCAGCATAGTCTCAAACTTTTGCCCTCTTCTGGATATGTAGTGGTCAGGGCCATTGTACCTGTAACAGTTCTCCAACATCAGCCGAAAGTCTATCACAAACTCAGTGATACTAGCATACTCTCTGTTTTGAAATTTACTCTCCACTGAAACATTAGAAAGGATTAAAATGTATTACTGGCATTGGTCTAAATTTCATTACATGTTCACTGATGCACTTGTTGACTTTTGGAACATTGTTAAATAGAATTTATTTTCCTAGAAATAAAACTTGAATAAGAGAACAACTAGCACAAGCAAACTTTACTATGCCTGCACATTTCAAAGAAAAAGCTTAGATTACAATTTTTCTAGACAAGCAGAAACCAAGTTCAGATTAATACTAATCACCTTTACTATAGGCAGTTGATAACTGAAATTACTAACTGAATTATTCTGACTGACAAACATTTCACATCTGATCATTATTTATATATCTTATATATCATTTTTACAATAATTAGTTTGGCGGACAGAAAGGGTACCAAATTAATTGGTCCATTCAAAGTCTTTTTACAGCAACTGGGGAGGTGGGGAAGCACTATAATTTTATTTTTGGCAAGTTCCCATCAGCAAAAGCATGACTTTCAATAATATGAGGTAAAATAAAAAAGCAACACAGTTAAACTGAAAACAGCTATAAACATTCTGTGAGGTACTTGCATTAATTAAATATGTAATGGACAAGGACCTCGATAGTATTAATTCAGTAATGGCACAAACTGAATATAAACAAACTATGAAGTCTGAAATTAATTAATGAATGAAAAATAACAGTAATGAAAAATATTCAAGACTGATTATCTGCCTGCTTTAGGATCAAGGATACTGTAACCCATTTGTCCTTTTTTTCCTCCAACTGCCCATTTGTCAAACCGTCTGTGAATACATGAAAACTGCAGAGTTAAAATTCACATATCTTGTCTACACAATTGCTATATGCAAGACAAATATTATTTCTGATACACTCTCCCAGGTCTGGAGGATGGTGGTTGGGTGTGGGGGTGATGTGAAAGCTCAAGCCTACAAACATTTTAATTACAGTGACATTTTCATATATTTTAAATATGTAGTACATATAAATGCTGGAAGACAAGAGATGTAACACAGTCATGGTCCACTTGGTCAACATGAGAGTGTGGGGTTGTGTGTGCTGGTGGTACAGGGACATAACAAGCCATCAAAATTGGTATATTCTGAAGCTGAAATTACATTTATCATATCTGCAAAAGCTCATATCCTAAGTGCATCTACCGGTCATTCCATCCATCTGTCACTGTTTTCTTTGTACATGTAACCTGAACTTTATCTACACTGACTGAGGAAGAGTGATCATGTTTGGTGTGTTTAGGAGAATGTGTAGATGATAACAAAGGGGTCAGATGCTAACCATGGAGGAGGCAAGATAAAAAGTCAAAGGTCACATTTTTGGGGTAATATGGCCTCTTCCTTGTAACATGAACACAATCAAGATCATATGATGACCATATATTGCATGATGTTCTAGGAGTAAATGTAGGTTTCAAATGAAGATGCAGTGAAGTCAGATCCAAAAAAGTTCACTTCTTTTACTTTTATATTCAAATAAAACAACTCTGTCTGCAAACCAAAGAAAATCTTGCTTCAAGATCAAAACTTAGGCCAACTACATCACATTAATCATACTCAGGTGCACATGCTGCAGGATTTAAAGGATTAGCTAGGCTGCTTAGTATATGGCTTAATTTATCAAAACTCTTCCCCATTTACATCTTAACTTTTACCCCTGAGCACCAAACTCTGCTCTCAGATCAAATGGAACACATTTTCCATGGCATTAACAGCCATGAGAGTTAGACAAATCCCGAAATGTAATGGATAGACACATACTTAACATAGCTGCCAAGGAAATCTCAACTCTGGTTATCGATATTACATTCCCAAAAACACAGTACCAGATGAAAAGCTCTGGGCCAGTTCATCAATTTTAAGTGGGCTAGTATAACTCCACTGTTACATTTAAGCAAGAAGACTTGTACTTGCATATCAAGCCTACAATTAAACCATTGCTTTAAGACATGTGACCTTGACCCCAATATCAAAAGTCTGAGAAATTGTAATGCAGGATGAATATTCTACCATAATAGAACATTTTGAAGAAGAAAAACAAAAATTAAAAAAAAATCAACCAAAAAAAATCGCAAGAAACACCAGGCAAATGCAACAAGAAACCAGCGATGTAAAGCAAGCAGGACCGTTCCCGAGCTCTCCTTCCCATTAATGACAGCCAACCATTCAACTGTAAGGGACCTTTATGGACCCACAGATTGAGGCCAAACTATCAGGGTTCCTTGAATCCATAAAAGCCTAGGGGATTTGGCACCATCCCCTTCCCCAGGAACAACTAGCAGGCTGCGGTGCAGTCAGAAAAAAGTGGCACATGCACAATTGTGCGCACGCCACTATAATTAAACTCAACAACAACAACAACCATAATGATAATTCAAACATGGCATGAACATAATCCATGAAGGATTCATGGTACTAATTCAGCTGCTATTGTTAACCTATGCAAACACCACGATATTACATATTCAGTAACTTTAAATTTCTGAGTGCGCATGATCAAACCTATAAGTATCAGTACAGATGCATCCTGGATTACAGCTTCTGTGTAGAAAAAAGGATATGAGCTGCAGCATTTTCTGGATATACATGTATTTGACCATGTGCTTTCAATTCCCCACCAAAAAGTCAGGTGCTAATTTCAGTAATGAGTGTCCCAAACTCAAGACTGTTAAAGGACTGAAATTCCATCTATAAAAATATGTCTATATTTTTGCAGCTACATATAGGAAAGGTCTCAAAAGATTCTTTTTACTAAAATCTATCTTTCATTATCAACCAATCCTGGCCAGCTAAACCCATATATACTATATTTTATCTTGTCCCCATTTCCATACTGGCTCCCATATTTCCGTACAATTAGTACCATGTGTCTTGCAGAGATTTAGAAAATAGAAGTAAATTACAACCTTTAACCATAACGTTAATGCAAACGTTTACATGACCCTAACCAACCGATCCAGTGGCCTAATGGTTAGTCATACCAGAGACTTACAAAAATGGTAATAACAGCTGCCTCACTTGGCACTCAGCATTAAGAGGTTAATGTTAGGACTGGTCGGTCTGGTCTCAGGATAATGTGACTGGGTGGGACATCATATACATGTCTGCGGCATGATGCCCCAGTGCTAGACATCACTACAAACATTGTAT
This sequence comes from Sinohyriopsis cumingii, assembly GCA_028554795.2. NCBI lineage: Eukaryota > Metazoa > Mollusca > Bivalvia > Unionida > Unionidae > Sinohyriopsis > Sinohyriopsis cumingii. The sequence goes on from CM068836.1 coordinate 21,438,755, forward strand.
ATAATTTTAGCCAATGTTTTCTCTCAAAGCTGACATTTGTTTGCATTGAGATATCACACAGAAAGAAGAACAATTAATTTAAGGCATATGTATTTTAATAGTTAAAATAGTACAAACTCATTTTTAAAAAAGGTTCCTCTGTTCACATTCAGCATCAAGCCTTGTTGAAGCTTTTTTTCAGGCAGTGCCCACAAGGATATTATTTCAAACACATATTTGTTGCAGAATAAAAACCGAGTGGGTCTTTGGACTAAATGAATAAGACAAACACAGTGTGAGAAAGATGGAAATTTATGAATGAATTAATAAAGATAAATATATGATGTAAAAATACAATGAATCTCTCACGCTCTCAACATATGATTTACTCAAATCACTCTACACAACATTCATACATCGAAAATAGACCAAAAATATTAAATCAAAATGAAGTACAGATCCAAGAAACCTCATGGACTGCACATACGCTTCAAACTGTATTTTACACAATAAAAGATTCACATAATCTTGAATATGAATTCTATTAAGATTCAAAATAATCTTAAGAACACAACTAAGATTCAAAATAATCTTACGAACATAACGAAGATTCAAAATAATCTTATGGACATAAAAAAATGCAATGGAACAACAATTGATCCAAAACTTATACTTCTAGACCCCTTGTACAGTCGCACAATTCCTTGGGTTGGTCCACACTCTTATCGACTGCTCGCACCCTTTATGAATCCACGAGTACAGTCATACGTTACATGTACAGACAGCATACAGCACTTTTTCAATTTTGCTACATCTACGTCCGTGGCACAGACATACGTACATACATACATATGTATCAACAGCACGTAGCATTAGATGTTCTGGAAACTCCAGATAGCTCTAAGCAACTTTAGATGGCTTCGGACAGCTTCAGACCGCTCTAGTCATATTCAGTCACATTGACAATCACACTTCATAGACACAATCACAGCGACAGTTACAACAGTCAGCTACAATAACAGTCAGAATCAGCTTCAAACACAGTCAGCTACAAACACAGTCAGCTACAATAAAACCAAATTGGACATAATAATAGTTTCTGTATAATCTCTAGATATATGATAATACTTTAAATCTGCGTTGTAATAAATACATTATTACGTGATAAGACATTACAAACCGAATAAGCTTCGCATATCAAATAAAAATGTAAATTTAACACTTACCCCTATGGCTGGAGAACAATGGAGAGTGTATACTCCTTGACGTGATCCAAAAACGACCAGTGTGGTTTTAGAAATTGGTCTTACTTAAACCCATAGAAGTGAGTACAAGTCAGGGTAGAATACCCGTGCATATCATGTTAGTCATGTTACCTCGTCACAAATAATCTCTGTTGGCTAGGTACATGTTAATACAGTCGCTTACCTGGAAAAACATATACGCATGTACAACGAGAAATAGTTGAATTGTTTTAAGACAAAACCAAGTTATTTCTTTGCCTAATTCTGTGACAATATTAAATGAGAACGTAAAGGTCACAAATAACAAGTCTGTTATTAAACACGAGATGTCAGTGTATAATAATATTAATACTAATAACTGTACCTTAGAACATACATACAAAGTATTACATAATTTGATATAATAATAGTAAGGCCCAAAAAAAGTTTATTGTTAGCAGACTGATGCTGTTTCTCATTGCCAAAACAAGCACTTTTCCAAACATGTTTTAAAAAATCACATTAAACATATATAATGTTCTTAAAAAAATTACCTTCCTACCCTACTTTTAAAACCAGTGCAAAAGCATGCAACTTGGGGAGGGGGTAAGTTCTCTAATATTACAATCTTTTCCTTTTTAAGATTGTTTTAGATATTTCATCCAATTTACGTGTCAACAAGCACTATAAGTGTTAAGTAAATTGCCTACATTCTAAATATTAAAAACTAAAAATGGCAGAATTGTTTATAAATTAGCTCCAAATAGTGTCGGTAAAGTTTAATAAAATAACACAGCTTAATAACACAAGCTTAAATCAAATGCAAGACCAATAAAATTCTGTTTACATTTGTTTTCAAATGTCTGCGTTCATTGCTTGACAAACATGCCCCAGCTACCAAGTGCAGAGTATCAATTCAAAAGTGTTCTCCATGGTATAAGTGTTAGGGACCAGCTTCGCACTGCTAAAAGAGACCACCATAAAGCTGAGAGGCCCTGGCTTTCCACCAGACTCACTATTCATAAGCAAATCTATGAAGTCGCTAAGAAGAATGTCACAAATATAGTCCATGCAGCAAAATCAGCCCACTACACTACTAAGATCATGGAAAGTTCGAGCTACAAAGAGCTCTTCGAAATTACTAACAAGCCAATGTCAAGGAACAAATCAACACCACTTCCAACTACCTTCTCTCCAGTCGACCTTCCGGACATGTTTGCAAATTTCTTCCGTGACAAAGTACAAACCATTAGAGATAAGCTTGACACCACAATTTCAACTGACTCGTCGTCACCATACAGTTGCGATACAGAATTTGAGCGGCAACCATTAGCAGCATTCGAACCTGTCTCTATGGATTTCGTATGCACAATCCTGATGAAGAGTGCACAAAGTCATGTGAACTTGATCCAATTCCAACATCACTGCTGCTTGAGTGCTTAGATCCAGTATTGCCTTCACTAACTGATGTTATTAATACCTCTCTCTCATCCGGGGAATTCCCATCATTTTTCAAAACTGCCATTGTAAAGCCTCTGCTGAAGAAACCAACACTAGACCATAACTATTTAAAGAACTACCGCCCAAATTCTAATCTCCCATTCATATAAAAAATCTTAGAAAAGATTGTTCTATCCCAGCTTGTATCTCATCTAAATTCAAACAGTCTTTTTAGCAATGTACAATCTGCATATCACCCTTGCCACAGTACTGAAACTACTCTTCTAAAAGTAGTTAATGACATTCTCTCTGCGTTGGATAGCAGAAAGATTACAGTCCTTGATTTGTCTGCAGCATTTGACACAATAGACCATGATATATTACTTCACCGTCTCCAGCATGTATTTGGCATTCAAGATACAGCCTTACTGTGGTTCAAGTCCTACTTGGTCAACAGGACACAAATTGTATCTGCAAATGGAATACACTCCAGCCCAGTTGATCTATGTAGTGGTGTTCCACAGGGGTCTGTTCTTGGACCTGTTCTCTTCATTCTGTACACTCAGTCGCTCTCAAGTGTCATAGATCATCATCCAGTGTCTCACCAATTGTACGCTGATGACACCCAAATATACAAATCTAGCCACCCAACTGAAGTTGATGCTACCATCCAAGGTGTAGAGAGGTGCATTTCTGATGTGAAATCATGGATGACATGCAGATGAATGATGATAAAACTGAGGCCATTCTGATCACAACACAAAGACTTTCTCATTTACATCCTTTACCTCAAACAATAAATATCAGCAACACCAACATTAAATTCACACAATCAGTACGAAACCTAGGTGTTACTCTGGGCAGTACACTCACATTGCACCAACATGTCTTGAAAATATGCAAGGCTGCATATCTTGAGCTGAGAAACATCAGCTCAATTCGCAAATATCTTTCAGTTGATGCCACTAAAACACTTGTGTGTTCATTAGCACTTTCAAGACTGGACATTGTAACTCAATTCTGTCTGGTTCATCTCAATATCTACTCCAGAAACTTCAAAAAGCAGTTGCTCAGATCATGCTTAGAGTACCACGATCAGAGCACACCTCCCCGCTGCTCTGTACCCTACACTGGCTATCCATTCAATCCAGAATCAAACACAAAATTTGTTCTCTGTGCTACGTTTCACTGTCAGACTCTAGTCCAACATACATATCCGATCTCACCCATGTGTACACACCAGCAAGATACTTATGCTCCTCTTCTGACAATCGTATACTCATTATTCCCACTATGAAAACAAAGTCATATGGACAGCGTTCTTTTGCATACCAGGGCCCAGCAACGTGGAATGAATTGCCCACTGAACTTTGACACAAAGACACAGTGATCACATTCAAGAGGGCTCTCAAAACTCACTTTTTTCGACTGCAAGAACAAACTTAAAGACCTAATAATGTTTCCTACCTGAAATATTCTCAGCATGTTTTTTATTTTTTAATGTTTTTCTAATTTCATGGTGTTTGTTTTTGTAATAATATTATTATATGTTTTTTATCTTATAGGTGTTGTCTAATGTTGTAAAGCGCTTAGAGCTTCTAAAGATTAGGCGCTATACAAAGTCCTCATTATTATTATTATGCATTATTATTTTGGGAATCTGTATTAGATGCGCAACATACAATACACTTTGAGGTAATGACAAGGGTTAATGGATTAATTGATATAATGATACTTTTCCATATTAATACCAACACTGATACACGAGGTAAAGAATCAACACAAAACAATACCCTATGCAAGTTACATTAACCTTCAGCTGCTGTGAATAATTACTAGTCCTTTGCTTTTCTTTCTTCAAATTGAGAATTCATTGAAGAAAGCTGAAAAAAACACATGTGCTCATTTCTGTCAGTGAAAAATAACAACTATTGATATATCCACTCACCTTCTATAAATTAACACAAGATGACTAACTCAACTGGCTCAAAATTTGCCTCCCCCAATTCCACACCATTATTTATCCCATAGATCTGCATGTTTAGCCACCAATAATATACCAACAGAAGAAGGCCTGCTGGATTTGTTCACCATGGATGATTTAGAAACTTCACTGAATTTAATAACCACTTTTATCTGAAGTTAATCTGTTGCAGCACATCTTGTCTACTTGCACTGAATTTAAAGGCTTCACTATAGTATGTCATGCAGTGAAATATGTTAAATGCAATTCTGATTGGTGGTTATTGTTTGTTCAAATCCAAAGAAAAATAACCACCAAACAAAATTAACTAGATTGTTCACTTCATGACATACCAGAAGTACAGGCATTCAAACTCGATCAAAAACAGATACAAAGCAACTTAGAAACTTCACACAGAAGAGTCTATTAAATGATCTGTAGTGTACATAAATTGTAATGTGGAATAAGTTTGGAATGTCTCCTTGTACAATGATATAATTACTCAGCAATTAAACATGCCAGCAGGATTAAAACAGCACAGAATCAGCACAGGGGGGCAGATCCCAAACTCCAGGAATTATAGCCACCTTGTCAGTTTTGTAGAAGGGGAGTGGGTATTGTGAATAATTTCCTATTTTACAGAAACAAGAGCCTGTCACTGTGGCAGCTGTTTTGCATTGCAAGAAGTACAATGTGATGGATTTTATTGTTAGTCATCTCCGATATCCCAGATAAGATTTTCCTTGCACAAGAAATTTGCACTATTTCTTCTTCTGTTTTGATGATAACACTGTAATTCCTTCCAAATTTAAGTGATGACATGAAATTAGTAATAAGATCTTTAAAACAACAACCATGCAATGCAGAATAAAGAGCACAGTGACCAGGATGAGTCCTATATCTGTTCAACTGCAGAATTCTGAAATGACCAAAAGGGCTGAATAAAAACCACTGACAGTTAACAGATAGTCTATTTGGAAGTATTTTTATATCTTGTCAAAGACGAAAATGGCATATGAACTGATGACAAGTCATTGTCTCTCTATAATCTGCCTGGTGGAAATATACCCAATATGTCGACACAAAAAAATGGCACCACACTACCACTGACAGACCTTCAAAAGATCAAAAGACAATTTAGTTATGTGTAACACTCATGTATCGTATCATAGGCAGCCCTTAGTGAATCATATTGATATGTGGCAGTGGTGTATCGTTTCACCACTAGTAATCATGGTTATAAATATGTTCAATATGATTAAAATGTAATCTCCACTGTCCTGTGTTAAGATTTGAAAGTAACCACTTGGGGGTCATGTTGGAAATGCAGCTTTCAAAATTATAAAGTGAATCAAATCGTTTGGCAGACACTGGTGTTCTTCAGCCACACTACTCAGTCCCCCAAACACGAAGATATAAAACTTCATCTGATTGGCATATAAAATTACTGATCATGCTAATAACATAGGTCACAAGAACATGATCCCTAAGCTGTCGCTGTCAGATCTTCATGTAGGACAGTGGAGGTCTGATTCTGATCAGATTGTTAAGTATGTCAACCTGTATATTTTTACTTTTTTATTATCACTCTATTCATTCATATATTAACTCAGTCAGTTTACATTTAGATCCAAAAAAAATCTTTTTGTGGGAAATATCATTACCTGTGCAAGAGTGAGGATGGAAAGTAAATATTATACAGAAGACATCACAAATGCTGGAAATATAATAATCCCTCAAACCTGCAAGTTTTTGCTGCTATTATAATTTGATATACTTTGGAAACTGATGGTCCTCGATGCCTTGCCAAGTGGTAAGGAAGCCACGTACCAAAGACAAATACAGGTGAAAAAAATGGTCACTCTTATCAAACTGTTTTAAAGTCCCTAGCCGATTCCAGGGTCCATCTAAAACTGAACATTTTTATGGGAGAAACTTACCTTCTTCATTCAAAAAAAGTTAAATTTTCAAAATACATTTGGGTGTGAGGCAGTAGAATTTAATGATGACAAAACTAAGGCTTGTAAAAAGGATACAAAATCTCTGCATATTTGGAAAAATTTTGATTGATCTCTTTTAGAAATTAGTGTTAATCTGGCAAATGTACATCCATGTATAAACCATAAAACTCTGCTTCTCACAAATCTTAAGAATGCAATAAATTGACAAATACGCTTTCTGTTTTACACTTGTCATTTTCCAATTAGTATTTGCCAAGTGTGCTTTACATTTTTTTTTTTTAAATCCTAATGTCAATGTCTATGAAAATACATCTGATTCTCAAATGAACAGTGTTTACATGGCCAGTCCAAAATATTGACATATAATTAAAGTTTGAGCCAATACAATGAAGGTAGCATAAAAAGAAAATAATGTATTTGGAAGTAAATAATCTTCAATACCCCTCAGCTAGGTTGGGAACAAGTCAGAAGGTGAAAAGTAACAACAAAACAAAAAGTAACAAATAAGCCAAGAAATGATATCCCTAACTCTGAAGGAAATAAGGGATTTGACCTATTATTCAATATACCTTTCAATATCTATGGATCAATACATATTACACACTTAAGTTTGATTGGTGCTTGTTTGAAATGTAACAATGTATTACTTTCAAACTTTAAAAGCACATGATCAAATATTATTGAAATGCACATGACATGGATAATATATACTATATATACATATAGAGCACTGTGTTTCTGTAGCGAAACTTTTGGGATAGTTGCATGGCAATGTACCCCAAGATACTGGAGGAAAATACACAAAAGTTAGATATTTATTAAACGCGATAGAGATATATAAAAAATGTTATGATGGGAGCTGACCTCATTTACATGTATAACTTCAACAATGGTTTAGAAATTAACATTCTGGTAATCCAACTGATTACTGTATTAAAAATATAAAATGAACTAGCAAATATATATACAATCAAAAAAAAGTCAAAAGTTCTTGACTCTTCAAATAAAAATGAAAAGAAATGAATATATATATAAATTTTTTAAAAATTAAAAATAAACTTACTCTTTCTCAGCCACATGGGATTCTTGATTCTTTCATAGTAATCTTTACTGTCAAGTGCTTTCCCATCAACAGGGTCCAAGAAGGGCCAGTTGACAGCTTTATTGGAATCTGCCATCAACTCCTTCAGAATTCTGTAGCCTTGTTGTAATTCATAGTTCAAAGGTTCTCCCGTGTTTGATATTGATTCGTCATCTGAATTATCGTCGCTATTATCATCTGCCGCTTCCGCCGAAGCATCGGTATAACTGGAAGTTTCCATTTCTGACTGTTGCTTTGGAAACTCGTCAACAGCTTCTCCAACTTCTGCAACTTTTAGAAGATTAGGGACGGACGCATTGTCAAAATCACCAATGCGGTACCCTTCGTCCATACTTTAACCAATTATACAGAAAAGCTGCCGTATGATCAAATCAAAACGGTCACTGTTGTTTTAAATCACATCTTGATTAATTTCCAAATTAAGAAAAAAAAGTGAAAAAAGTGAAAAAGCTGCTATTATCGGTCAAGTGTACCATTTCACAAACATTCTGTGCAACAACCGAGCATATTTTATGATTTTATATGCTAAAGTAAAATATGAATATTTTCAAGTTTTAACTTAGCGTGTAGTGCTGACAGAAGTACCAATGAAACTTCAGAAAACACTAAAAATAAAAATACCAACATCACACCTGCATAATAGTCATTTGGGATTCATGGCATATAGTTCGGCCTCATCACAGGAACCACACGTCAAATATATCTATGCGCATATACATCTCAAGAAGACAAGTTACTGTGACTAAAATCAGATTTTGCCATTAAAAATAATTTTTCTGAAATGCTGCTAATTAACACCTAAAAAACAACGATGAATAACGAAAATTGTTAAATTTTACCGTGGAACTAATTTTATGAAATTTGCTGGCGAAAGAATATATGCAAAATAGCAGTCAATAGCTAAAACACTGCACCGCAGAAATATGTTGTTAGCAATTGAAGCTACATAAAATAGAAAATGTAAAATTTGAGAATTTTTTAAATAATATTTTTCTTTTATAATTAGTTATTCTCTATGTTGTTATATCAACTGTACATGAACAATCATAGCATTGACCTAAATCTTGAACCTAATTATGTATGCGCTTTGTTATTAAAAACTGTGTTTAGATGTATGCGTCCCTTGACAAAGATCAATGAGGCTTTGGAAGAGACGATGTAAACGTCGTAAACATCTCTCGAACTAAGTATCCTACGGATACTTTCTAACAGCTGCAAGTATAACGATGACCCGAATGCTACCCATTGCAATTGGTGTAATCCGTGTCGTTTATATAAAGGCTTTATATTACAAAGTCAATATTATTTCTATGATTCCAAAGACTAAAACTTATAACGAACAACAGTGGAGGCAGCACTCCATACCAGACGCATTGCAGATTTTGCTTATAGTGCTATATTTATCTCTTGAATAGCAAGAGACATTTTCTTTAGCTAAGTAATAATAATAATAATAATAATAAACCATTGAGATTGATATCAAACATAAACATTTAGGTTAATATGGATGTGGTTAAACTGAAGTAAGACAAGATACAATAAATTGTATTTAACGTTCGTTGTCTGGGTAAAATACTTCGAACACTTGCTCTGGACGAGACATTTTACCGGCACGACATAATAAAAATATTTCATAATTTAACAGACAAGAACACATGCTATATATTTACGTGTAAAACATTACACCACTACACTGTCAAAAGTAATGACATATTAAAAGACAATAGAAGTTTTATATATATATATATATATATATATATATATATATATATATAAACACACACTTGCCGTTTTTATGGCAGATCTTCGATATAAATTTGTATACAATATCTACTGGAAGGTGTTTTACACAATCCACACAAGGTACTTCACGATCTTCTCTTGTTGAAACTGGATATTTTTTGCATGTCTTTTCAAAAAAATATTTGAGGGTCGGCTTGTATGACCTTGGCTGCGAACCATTTAGTCAGTATCATGCCCACACTTTGTAAAACAAATACTAAATTATTTTCATCTTGAAGGATATAATCTTCGCTACCCAAGGTTCTGTTATAATAACTCTGTCTGTAGATAGGGTTATCACACCAGAACCTTAGCTAGCGACGATGGATGCGTATACGCTATGGAGTTGTCATTAGCGTCATTATACAAAGTTGTAGTTCTGTGAAGTGAAACATTGTTACTAAATACATTAAATATGAGAGGTCCTAGTACTGAGCTTTGCGGTACTTACTTGGAGATTATATCTATATGAAATGATTATTTTCATGACTGATAATAATTAAACACAGGCCAGTGTCGTGGAACGTTGTCAGATAACCTTGAACGTACGTGTAAATTCTTTACATATCAACATACTGTCCAATACCTCGACAGGTGAAAAACTTACTAACAATCGTACCATTGCAGTACTGAATGTGCCCCAGAAGAAGTGATTCGTCAAAACGAAGTGGCTGTGTTTTGTGGATTGTCTGGGACGTCTGAGACATCCTTCAAGAAGGGACAGAGTGACTGGGTTCGCATCAGTAAAACGAATGGCACTTTTGACAAAGGTTGTTTTCCTGGCTGGATGATAGAATTGTTTCGTGTCACAGGACAGTTGTGTGGGCGCCACCCGCCCGATTATAAATTGGACGATATGAACTGATAAACCTTAAAAGGAACCTTTTACTTGTCCGAGTTAGAGTGACCAAAAAATACGACTTGTACAATATGGAAAGAATTCTCGATCAAAGAATATGTAACGTGGGAAAACGAACTTGGTACAATGGAATTTAACATTCCGGATGGACCTATCTGGAAACAATGGTTATCTACTATCCAGTACTCCACACTTGCTGCTCGGCAATAAATATACTGTCACGCTGGAGGTGAGATTTAAGAATTAGTTGTGAATAGACATACGAAAATAAACAATTTGGCCTTTATCAAGTAGTATATTTATTGGTTTTACCAGAAAGGGTCCTTTGTTTGTTTGTTTGTTTGGGGGTTGCCTTTTTTCAGCAGCACTCGCCATTACCGCCATTAATGGTCGTACCTCCGGTGTCAGGTTCCAAAGGCAGCACATCTCTTTTCTGACTTTTTTCTACGCCAGGGATCTATAGAAACAGAGAGTTCAAAGTGAGGCTTGTTAACCTCACGTTCTCAGTCCTCCACTTCAGAGACACGGGGTTGCTCTTGCCGACAATAAATGTGTTGATGCAGTTCCATCTCCATTTCCTTGTCCCAGCCGTCTTCCTGGATCGTCTCCCGCTCTTGTGATAGTCGACATTCTTTCTGCCTTGTCTATTCCCCCCACCCCACTCCATCTTCTCGCTTTTTTCCTCTTCTGCCACATCCGTATGAGCTAATTTCCAATCTTGTAGTGTATAAGTGTTCTTTTTACCAATCTCCTTTAGAGAAAGACATCCATATCTTGATCCTGGTACAGGAAATTTTAGACCTTGTTTGAATGGAAGGTGGCTTCCAGAAGTCTTCCATAAATACTGGAACTCACTTCGCTCATAAAAGTAAACATCTCTTTATACAAATTCAAAGATCCACAAAGAGAAACTGAAAGTGCAAATCTAAAAGAAAAATCTTTCTGAAAAACAGACAACTCAATTTTCTTCAGAAAGGAATATTTTTAATAACCCAAGCTAACTCGAACATCAGTAAAGAATGAAGAGTGATGATTACGGCTAGTGTTTTTTTTTTTTTTCTTCTTCTTCTTTTATTTCTTCTTCTTCTTCATGTGCAACCAAATTTTAAACATTAACGTATCGACAAAACTTTGTGGAATTAGACTAGACTTCCAGCGATCTAGTACAATGTACCATCGATGAACGCAACGTTTATGTGATACATAAAAATGATTGCCATAACGTTAATAAAACCAGCTTTCTATTGTTTCATAGTTTCCAATGAAATCATTCCAAAAACAAGTCAGTTTATGTTCTAAGAGGAAACCAAGACTGACATAGAATCCGATCCTAGTAATCTCACATTATTCAGCTGATACAGCATTTCTTCTCACAGAATGAAAGATACTGAAGTTCCTAGGTATTCATTCTTCACAGATAATGATAAGCAATGAGTTCACCATGACGTTTTCCTTAAAAAGATTTGACAAGTGTTACGCCTCCGTGTTCTTAAACTAGTAATAGAAACAAGAGAAAACCAACAAGTTTGCAAAATTCTGCAAATAATTTATTTTCCTGGAATACAAAGTAAATTTTTTAAAATAACTTACAGTAATTTGAATTCAATCCCAAATAGTCCTAAACGTTGTCAAAAGTCCAAAAGTATTGAGCATTCCCAATGAATTTCAGTGGTGTTCCGAATGAATTCCAACCTTGGAAGTGCTGAAGTACCAATAATCAGGAACAGAACTGGTGTATTGACAGACTTGATATAATCCAAAACGTCTCCTACTGAATTCATAATAATCACAAATGTAGTGATTTAGTCCCAAAATGGTAATGAGCATTTGCAATTTCATTCAATAGTTAAATTAGAAAATCCTCTCAAATATTAACTGAAGCACAAATTATCTTTATTCCACTAAGACTGATGTTAAAATATGGAATGAGTAATTCTAAAGTAATATATATATATATATATATATATATATATATATATATATATATATATATATATATATATATATATATATATATATATATATATATATATATATAAGATACAATAACAGAACCAGAATGATGGTCATTGTCGAATCAAATTCGTAAACAATCTGCTTCTATAACATTCTTAATATTTGAAATAAAAGCTATACCTTGAATTATACATTTGCAAACATGCTTACTTCCATTAAATAGCGATCTTAAAATATTGTATAAAATCAGAGACTATAATTAATTATTTAATATGTTGTTTATAAATTAAATTTATATAAAAAAATTAGGCAGGTCCAACTCCTACCCTCAACGATGGATAAAAGTAAATTGAACAATACAAATTTAATATATACATACTATATAAGTCATGGACAAAATTCAACACACAAGGCACAGTAAAGATACATAACACAAGTAAGCTGATGAAGAAAAAGTATTGGTACTCTGTTCCAAGCTGGCTTCCATGCGTCTCGTCCTCGAAGAAGTCAATGCATTTAGGCAATGGTCACTCAAGTATCTGGAATAGAATATTGTGTTCGCAATCTCTCTTTACACTAATACTTACACTGCCAATATACAATTGACTGACAGGAGTCTAATTCAGATGCACAATCCCCACCCCCCTTTTCAACGTAAACAGCTTTGTCAGAATCGTCTTTCAAAGGAAAGACTCTCTAGAATGTAGTACCGGTATTTCACAATACATGTTACTCGACGACACCAGCGTACACAAATATCAAATTCAGCATTTTGTTCAATTCGATAATGTAGCTAAGCTACTCGAAGGATCGATTGTTGTTGTTGACGTTTTGGTAAGAACGAGAGATGTGTTTCCACACAGAAGAGCAAACAAACTGGGAGAAAATATACTGGACAGCGGTTTGGCGTAAGAAATATTCAATCTGAGACAACGAGAACGGGGATGGTACTCGATCAGTACAAGTCGGTAACGTTTATCTAGTTCTCTGACAAACTGATCGTTGAAAATCTAAAGTATTTTCAACAATATGTCAAGCATTAAAATAATATCATTTAGTTGGGAATTATCTGGTGTTTCCTTTTGGTTTTGTAATGGCCATGATCATTGTTGTCCAGCTGTTCTGGGATTTGTTCGAAAGTGAGTATCTCCCAGGTTATATTCCAGACTTGAGGGAATGAAAGATATCTACCAAAGTCACTTGGCAATCAAGTTATTTGGATAAAGGTAACGTGGCCATAAAACAGCATAATGTACTGTTGGGGAAAAAAATCCATAGAACTGTCACTAGTAAATGTTAGAGAAAATCGATTATTCGTAGTTCGATGGTTTTTATATTCGAAGTCACTCGATGTCAAAGTTTTTCTTTCAAGGAAAGTTGCAGAAGACTGTTGATGTGAATGGAAGAGCCGTGACTGGTGTTGGCGTGGTTAACTTAGATATACGTCAACAAAGGATTGGAAAGAAGATAGCCAAAGTAATTACTGACAAAAATAGCCCACGGCTGTTTATCTGCTTCGTACAAATTTCCAATCGCTACTCAAATGAAAACAATACACCAAACATATCTGGCAGAAACAAAGAGATAGGATGGACACAAAGCCTTTGTCAAAAGTGTTTTGTTTCTCCATCGCAAAACCAATCTGCAGTATCAAACACTTCTTTCTTTTATCTGGTTTTCGACGTTCCAAACAATCGATCAAACACGGCCGCTTCTTTTCAAGGGGGCACTTCTTCCGGAGCGCATTCGATGCTGTGATGTTACTAGGTTCAGTAAGCTTTGGCTAGATGTGTCGATATATCGAAGTATTTGAAAGTGAAAAGTTCCACGTCACTGGTGTGAGTTTCAAAAATTTATTGGTGATAAAATGAATGGTCGTTTGTCCATTCTTTTTGAAAGATATAGTTAAGATTTTCGGTGACTTTGAAAACAAACAAATGACACAAAACAAATATTTATAACCTCGATTGTACCAAGCTAAATGAGAAACAATAACACAATCAGCTTGCCATTCATGCTACTTTTTGTTGTTTCTTTAAAAGTTTCAGCGAATGGGTTTCTATAACGTGTGCGTCGATTAGTTTTAGAACCATTGTCGAACATCTTACAGAAGTAAACCTTTCAGCTTGGTTTCGGCTGCATGATAAATATTTGAATTTCTCAGCGGAAATGTATTTTCTTTAAAAATGAAACATAATGCAAAATACGAAATTGTAGAGCGTCACCTTAGCTGTAACGTCTAAATCTTTCCGAAGAAGCGGTTGGATACGTTGCAAAAATTGTCTATAATGTTGCGATGTTTCTGCTTGTGACAATTCTGTTTGATTCATCTACGATTATAGCTATGTTTTAAGTATGACATCCAGGTGATAATAGGTTTACGATATCAGTGAAGCATCCATTGTTCGTACCAACGAGTTTAATCCACCGTTTGTAAGGAACTCAAGTTAACATGTTTCCTTCAATAAGATCCAAGTGTACATATGTTATATTTTTTTCTTTTATCTTCACCTCATATCACTCCTCCTCAAAGAGGTCCAGCAACCGATCTTAACATTGGCGCAGCGACTTTTAACAACAGTTCTATCAGCATTTGTTGAGATTCTCATCAACGAACGGGAGCATTTTTGTCCTGACTGACTCATTTTATTTTTCACTATTTGGCGAAGAACGTGGATATGCCTTCCTAATTTGATTTTTCTGTATCTTGGTCAAAGAAACGTCTTTTCAAAATGTTCAAACAACATAAATCTGCTGTATCGTTCATTTCTTTGGGTGCTTTTTTGAATGATTTCGTTTTTGCATCTGCGCATTGACTTTGTAAGTACTATCAAGGCATCCCAATGTTTAGATAAATTGGAGGGGATAGCCTGTCTTTTATTCCTTATATAGAAGGGTTTTGTTGGACAATGGTGTGAACTTTGAGAGGAAGACAACCTTCTTTAGAGAAAAACTGAAGTGAATCATGTTCAACGCTTCTATTATAGTGGAATTCGTCTCCCCTTCTTGTCGGCATGTCGTACTATTATACATTTGGGCTGCAACGGACGACGAAGTGTTGTCAACGGACTAAATCGTGCCAGTTCTTGTTTGGATAAATCCAGTCAACTTTGCAAGATACCCGTTCTATTTGGTGCTTTTGTCTTAGGGGATACCAGCGTATCCTCGGTGGCAACAGCGACTAACCCTGTAGAATACGTTGGTGGGTGGAGATGATGTTTGATGTCTCCGTTTTTTTTTTAAAAATCAAAATGTAAAACAGGTTTCGCTAGCATCATAAATAACAATGGAAACAAAGTAGAGAAGGAAGGAGAGACTGTCATTGATCGAGGTGTCCTTAGTATGTATGAGTTCTACCAGCAATACCTCTCTTTCTTTCTATGGTTATTTTTTAGTTTACATTCGTTTCTTCTTCTCTGGAGATAATTTAGATTGAGTACTTGTTGTAACGCGTTCGTTTTTCTGTCTTTTGGGGTCTTGGTTTTGTCTATTCAAGCTTCTGTATTTCAATCCCAACACAATACTGCCAGAAAAATGAAGTGAATGATGTTTGCATAGTTTGTTTTTAGATAGTTGAAACCAAAGAAGGCAACGATAAATAGTTTATTATTCACACCATTCGTTAAACAAATCCGTACGAAATCTAAAAAATATAGTGAGTGATAGAAGTTTTAAATCCAACAGTCAATACGCATTTGATAACAAGATGCGTTTGACTACATTCAGCTACGATTAAATCGTCAGAGCGGCAATGGTGTGCTGCATCGCCAATGTCTCTTTGTTCAGCATCACACTGATTGCGAGTCAAATTTCAGGACGATCTGTGGGGAAATATTTACACACCCAACGATACAACAAACAGACACCAATTTATCTGATTTGTCCTCGATGAGATTCTTCGACTTAGTGCAGCAAGCGCATATCATTAGTTCGTCCTCCAAAAACAAACTGTCGTGTGGATTAAAAGGCTCGATGTAAACCACACTGAAGTCTTAGACTTTGCGTCGAAATTCTGAATCTGCTTTGAAACCCCGATTCTAGTCATGTTCTCACTTGGCGTCTTTGAGTTTCCAAAGAATGGCGTCGTTGGCAAGTTTTATCGCAGAACTATTTTGTGGTGGACTTTAGTATGCGTAGGAAGTTTCTCATTGTGCTGTTCGCTGGGGATTAAAGTAGTCGACTTCAGATAATTACGGAAGAACTGCGTTCGATAGATTCGGTATCGAAAAAAGAAGAAAAATTGCCTTTAACAATTACTGCCATGCCAAACATTTCAGTAATTCTACCCAAAGGCAAGTCCAAAACACTCATGGAATCTTTAAATTGTTTGTTCAAATGATTATGGCTCCATTCATAGTCACTGTCTCAAAACTGGTTAATTGCTTTGAGTAATGTTTAAAGAAAATTGTCGGTCGTATTCCCAGAAATCTTGCTGCATATCTATGACTGTTCTCGAAACCGTGCAACACCTCTTCGCCCCAAGTGGCGTCAGTGCGGTCGCCACTCAATAAAAGCAAAAACAGTATGAGGGAGAAGAAATATCGTTTCACATCCCCTGGAAATTATAAGGCAATAACGACAACGATGAAATAAAGGTCATTTGATAGATTTATTGTAAGAGCGATGAGGCACAACGAAGGTTACGAAAGTTAATTTCACTCTCTTGAGAGCATTAAAAGTTTTAAAAAAAGAAAGATAAAATACTTTCTCTTATTCCCTTCGTCATTCAGTAATTTATTGAGTTCGTTGCCATATCTTTGATTATAACAATGATGATCAAAGCCGACGACTTCGCCATAAAAACGACATGGTATACACTAGTGGAACACATTGTCAATAATTCGCAAGCGCCTTTCTGTTGGTGAAATTGTTTCATGCAATGTCGCTCGTAACATTTCGGACTGACAAATATTTGCTTGCAAGTAGAGTACTGACTACTTTTTCTGACTACTTTTTATGTCCCTCAGGAATGAAAGGCCTATACAGTAATCCACCGCGATTCCCCCCCCCCCTCCATCTCTCTCTCTTATCAATGAATATGTTACTCCCGACTCTTAAGTGTTAAATATCTGAACACATTCGTCACAATAGTAACTATATCTGAGAAATCATGTGATACTCGTAATACCCTCGAAATGATTTGGTTGATGATAAATGTGAATGTACTTCCCGTCTGGAGAATTAGGTCCTTGATGCAAATCTCCGTCATAAATGAATTTTGAAGTAAATTATATTAAAAGCAAGTTTTTATTCTTGTAATGCAAATATGGATTATTTCACTAAAGCTTGTTCTTTTATGTGGGAATTGTAAAATCCCTTGCATTGTATAATGCATTTCTTCTTATATTCTAAGTCAGGAAATTTAGACTCAGTAACATTAGTACAATGTTAGTTATGCAAGCAAATTCCTTTCTTCTTTCGGTATCAGTTAAAAGTTCATGTGTTTCATAAAAAGCTGTTTCAGCAGATTTTAATGTAATGACGTATACAAACCCAAAGAATAGACATCAGAAAAGGTCTAGAACCCCGGAGTTCCCCGGTGGAAGCTGAGAAAGTGTATAGTCAGGAAAACGTATGTCCTTATTTGGTATTCGCCCAAATCGCTTTGCGTAAATTAATTCGTTCGCCAGAACTCATGGATCGTCTTTCTTGCTTGTATGCAAATGTCCGTATTTGTACGATGTTTTCCAGGGTATAGGGATTTGTTATGTTTTAAAATGTTAAGGTGATATGTTTTGTGTAGCAGTTCTATCTGAGATCCACGTGTTTGCAACATTTTTGTATTGTTTTAATACTATTTTATTATTCTCTATTATAATGCATTGAAAAGTTCAATTGTTTTAAGAATTTATATTTACTTGTAATCATGTTATTGATTATTGTAAACGACGAGAGTAGTAAGGTGGGATACATTAGCGTCAATGGGAATTAGCATTACAGAGACCCCTGGGACAGATTAGCGTCAAGGGAAATTTAACATGGAGAAAAATCGTGGGTCAGATTAGCGACAAGGGAAATTAACATGGAGAAAAATCGTTGGACGGTTTAGCGTCAAAGGAATTTAAACAGGGTCGGACTTTATAGCGTCAAGGGGAATTGAATACGGGATTTTTTTTTTTTTTAAATTTTTTTAAAAAGGGGTAGGCAATGGAAAGGCTATCTCTTTTCGAGAAATATGGCTGGCCCTGAAAAGGGCCTTTGGGTTTATGTTAATGTATTCATTAACATAAATGGTACCGCATTGGTCTTCTTCTTGTCCTTAGGCAACGTCTCACTGTTGGTCCGTAAATCAGCACTCTTTTCAGGCATCCTTGTCTTTCTACGTAGATCCTACGTACCCACAGGCTGGTGTTTGTCCTGTGGACAACGGTCCACTTGGATCGGACATACATGGGTATGTCCGTCCGGAACATCATGGAAGACACAAGCGTAGAAGATTGCACATCGGTCCACATCTTGAAGCGACGAGAACAAGTGAATCAATGCACTGAACTGCGCTTATTTATAGGTAGAGGCAGGATTGAAACGGATTGAGTTCATTCACCAATCCAAACACGCGTTACAAAATTCAGTCAGCCCGCATCCAATCCGAAGAGAGTAGTCTGTGACGTCAGTTGGTCTATATAGATTCGCTAGCGCTTGTGTGCAGTCAATCTATGCGACAGTGATTCAACATGACGGAAACTCAGAAAACGATCCATTGGGGTGCACCAGCAGGGGAGACTGCCCAAGGGAACCCGGACTTACTTTCAGAAGAGGTACATTGGGATTTTGTGGATTTTCTTACCTCGCAAGAATTTGTTCCGGAACCTTAGTTACCTTCTTCATTACCGCAAGTGGAGAATTTTAGACAGAGACAGAAAGAAGAATTGGAGAAATTTATGCAACGACAAAAGGAAGCGGAACAAGCTTTTCTCCTACAGCAACAGCAACAGCAACAAGAAGAGGTAAGAAAAAAACAACAGCAACAACATCAAGAAGAAGTAGCAGCAAAGAAACAAGAGGGTGAAAATCAAACGGCTACGGTACTGTTGGACATTTTAGCGGAGTTAAGAAGTCTGAAACAAATGTATCAGACTTCTTTATCACGACCGAAGAGAATACGACCTTCCCGAGCTAAACACGCCAACCCTGTGACTAAGCCTGTCGTACCACCCTTAGTGATTTCAACCCAATCATCAGAAGTAGGCCTTGGCCGTGGCAAAGGCTTAAGGCAGTTAAAGTTGATTGGTTAAACTCAGCCCTACACCAAAATAAAAAGGCCCTTTTCAGGGCCACCCACATTTCTCGAAAAGAAATACAATTTCAATTTGCCAATAACTCAAAAATAAACCCCACCCATTTTACCCTTATAGTACGTGTCTGTGTATGAGTGCGTGAGTGTAGCTTCTTATTTTAAAATCAAAACTCAAAGACACTTACCTTATATCATTCATGTATTCTTTTATCCATTTTTTACAATCCAATTCACAATTCACCACAGAACACTTTAATTAAAAGTTCATTGACTTCTTCTTTCTCCTTGTTTAGTCTCTCTGTTTTTTTGAATTTCTTCACCGTTTTTTCCTCATTTTCTTCCCTTCTTCTTTTCTTCTCCTGTTTCTTTGCTTCTTTTAAATAGAATTGTCTTCTTTCTTCCTCTGAAGAATCCCTCTCTTCTTTCGAAGAATCCCTCTCTTCTTCCGAAGAATCCCTCTCTTCTTCTGAAGAATCCTTCTTTTCTTCTGACTCCTCTTGTTTCTTTTTTGGGCAATCTGGAGACCAATGTCCTTTTTCTTTACAATAATAACAGGTATCTTGACTTTTGTCTTTTTTAGCCCCTGTTTTTTTTTTCTTTTTTGACGGTCTGGACACTCTGAAGACCAATGCCCTTTCTTCTGACAGATATAGCAAGTATCCTGACTCTTATCTCGAAAGGAAGGAGAGTAGTCCGTCGGCTGGTCTGAAGAGAATTTTCTAATGACCCCTCGCAAAGCTCTGACGAAACGTTCCATCTGGGTAGTATCTTCCATCGTTCTCCTCGGTTTGAGAGTGAAATGAATAGTGAAAGGACAAGACACACCCTTTTTATATACGCTGGTTTGCCATGACTATAAATTAGTCTATGGTGTTTGAACTTGAGTCATTTGACGTTTTGCACTCAAGATGAAACGATCCCATTCATTCGAGAAGAAAGAAGAAGAAGAAGAAAGTAAGAGGCAGAAACGTGATCTATCGCCTCGTACCAGGGCTGAAATCTTGGCACAAATTCATGCCAGTGATTTTGAAGAGGACATGAGTGAACCAGAATCCGAACCCTCTAAACCAAGTTCACCACCCTTAGTCAACCCTGAAAAGTACTATTCTATTCGAGAGACGGAAAAGCGCTCCTCTAGAAAATTTAGAACCACGGCTTACACCTACACGGTGAAGTTTAAAGATTTCAAGGCCGACGTACCCTTGGAGAAAGCAGAAGGGTTTATCACCGAGATGTGGGATTCTTTGCTCACCACACTCAAGCGACAATGTCAAGCCAAAGAAGACGATCGCTTGACACTATCCATAGATCACGACGGTTTGAAATCCCCTGTTTGGATCGAGTTTAGCAGACCCGCAGAACTGACCCCTTCCAAAGTCATGGACAAGATACAACAGGTGCAACAATCTAATGACCAGTTTGACATCACCGATGGTAAAGCCACACTGAAAATGGCCCACGTCTCTCCTCCTCAAGGGACTGGACGAAAAAAGATGTTATTGGTGGACGACCTTCGCAACACCAAAAAGAGTCTCGTCCGAATTAACAACCCTCAAGACCAAATGTGTTTAGCCCGTGCCATCGTGGTGGGACGAACCTATGCCAACAAGAACGACACGGTAGAATGGAAAAGAACCTGGAAAACTATTCAACAAT
Source organism: Sinohyriopsis cumingii (assembly GCA_028554795.2). Taxonomy (NCBI): domain Eukaryota; kingdom Metazoa; phylum Mollusca; class Bivalvia; order Unionida; family Unionidae; genus Sinohyriopsis; species Sinohyriopsis cumingii. Next base: position 21,459,913 of record CM068836.1, read on the forward strand.
CCGACCGAGCCAAACAACGAAATGAAGCAGAACTCCTGTTACAACAAGCCGGACTGTCCAAAGACACACCCTGTGGCATTCCTGAGATGCAAAAATTGCAAGATGCCCTAGCTCCACGCTACACCTTGAAAGTGCACCCTCAAGAAATGCGTGGAACTCTGTTGTTTCGAGGCCAAGATTTTAAGGACGGAAAATACATTCATGTCTATCATCACGATGATCATTTCGATACCATTACCAGTATCACTGGATTCCTGGGATACGGTTATTATTGTGAGAAATGTGACTATGGTTATAACAATCGAGAGCAACACAAGCATTGTGGAATGAAATGCCCAGGATGTTTGGCCTCTCCACCCTGTCTGAGCGAAGGACCAGCGCCTTGTTCGACTTGTTTGCGCACGTTTGTCAGTCCTACCTGTTACCAACAACATTTGAAAACACAAGGTTCACAGAAGAAATGTGCTTGTCAACTCCTGAGATTGTGCCCTACCTGTGGAAAAGGCATACTTACCAATAATGCCAAGGCACACGTATGTCGAGGAAAGAAAAAATGTCACATTTGTCACCACATCGTGGACTTGGAACACCAATGCTACGTGCAAAAATACCAACCCCCACCAGAGAAAGAGGACGGTCACAAGAAGAAAGGCAATTTCATCTTTTTCGATTTCGAATGCATGCAAGAGACCGGCATTCACATTCCTAATTTCTGCGTGGCTCATCGAGCGTGCGAGAAGTGCATTCAAGAACCTATCTTCAGTCATTGCCCTCACTGCAGCAAGATTCCTGGAGGACGTGAAAAAATCTTTCGGGGACCGAACACGTTAGCCGATTTTGCCCAATGGGTCTTAGACCCCATCGACAAGACGTGGAGCCAAGAGGACATCGAACGTTACGGAGATTGTCATCGTCATGCCACGGTGATGGCTCACAATTTCTCCGGATACGATGGACAGTTTCTTCTCAGATACTATACGGAACAAGGCACCGAACGTCCTAAAGTCACTTTGAACGGAGCCAAAATCATTTTCATGCAAGTGGGACAAGTACAGTTTAAAGATTCGATGAGTTACTTGGCCATGCCTTTGAGCCGAATGCCTAAAACGTTTGGAATGACAGAAATGGCTAAAGGGTACTTTCCACACTTTTTCAATACGGAAGCCAATCAACATGCCGTTCTACCCCATTTGCCTGAGGCTCACTATTACGACCCCGACAACATGCGTACCGAACAACGAGAAGATTTCTACGCTTGGTACCAGGCTCACGCCTCGGACCCCTTCGACTTTCAGGAAGAAATGTTAAAGTATTGTCGTTCCGACGTGGACATTTTACGACGTTGCTGTGGAAAATTTCGAGAACTGTTCATGGAACACGGAGGGGTCGATCCTTTGAAAGAATCTTGCACCATTGCCAAAGCGTGTTCCTTAGTGTACCGCCAACGATTCATGCCTGAAAACACCGTGGCTGTCATCAGTCCTCAAACGACCCACTTTGTCAAACGTCAATACTCGGTCAAAGCCCTACGCTGGTTACATTACTTGTGCGACAAGGAAGACAAATGGATTCAGCATGCCCGCAACGGAGGAGGCGAAAAGACCATCGGAACGTATTCGGTCGATGGCTGGGACTTAGAAAACCCCAAGATCGTGTACGAGTTTAACGGTTGCTTATTTCACGGATGTCCCGTCTGCTACCCTGACCGTGACACTAAAAATCAGTTTTTACAACGGACCATGGAAGACCTGTACCAGGACACTTGTCAGCGACGCCTAAAGTTAGAACAGGAAGGATACCAAGTGGTGGAAATGTGGGAACACGAGTACGATCACCGTATGAAAACCGATCCCGAGTTTAAACACCTCGTGGAAAGTTACCAGTTCATGGACCCGCTGAACCCGAGGGATAGTTTGTACGGAGGAAGGACCAATGCCACCTGTTTGCTGTACCAAGCCGACGAAGAGAAAGGAGAAGAAATCAAATACTTGGACGTGTGTTCGTTGTATCCCTACGTGTGCAAATATTGTCGCTTTCCTGTAGGGCACCCGCAATTGCTGACGGAACACATCGACCTGAAAAACATTCGACAATACGAAGGCTTGATCAAGTGCAAAGTTTTGCCTCCCACGAACCTATACCATCCCGTCTTACCTCACCATTGTCAAGGCAAACTGATGTTTCCCTTGAGCCGTACTTGTGCCGAAACGTGCAACCAGGACCAACCTTGCCATCACAGCCAGGAAGAACGTGCCTTGACGGGAACCTGGGTCAGCGTGGAATTGTTCAAAGCTCTGGACATGGGATACCAACTGTTAGAAGTGTACGAAATTTGCCACTTTCCCAAGACACAACAGTACCACAAGGGTGACCCTACTCAGAAAGGCATTTTCGCCGACTACGTGGATGCCTTTTTGAAACTGAAACAAGAAGCCAGCGGCTATCCTTCCTGGTGTCACACTCCCGAAGACCAAATACAATTCAAAGAGAAATACTACGAACAAGAAGGCATCTCTTTAGACCACATTGATAAAAACGAAGGCAGGCGATCGTTTGCCAAAGTGATGTTAAATTGCTTGTGGGGTAAAATGGCACAACGACCGTGTTTACCTAAGACGGAATATTTGACAGAACCTTCCCGCTACTTCCAGACGATTCACGACAAAACCAAATACATGAAACACGTGGACGTCGTTCGAGAGGATTTGATCTTGGTCAATTGCGAAGAAGATATGGACTTTGTACAAGACGACCCTTTTGGAAATGTCATCATTGCGGCTTACGTGACAGCTCATGCTCGCTTAAAATTGTACGAAGCTTTAGAACTGTTAGAAGAACGCGTCCTGTACTTTGACACGGACAGTTGCATTTACATCCATCACCCGAGTCAACAGCACCCTGACATCGAAGGAGACCGTTTAGGAGCCTGGACAGACGAGCATCCCGACGACAAGATTCTAAGTTTCGTCAGTGGTGGTCCAAAAAATTACGGCTACGAATACCGGGACAAACAAGGAGAAGTGCACACAACGTGCAAAGTGAAAGGACTGACTCTGAATCATCGTACCAGTCGAGTGGTCAACTTTGGGGTATTGAAAGAAGCCTTGCAATCGGGAGAGGATGGAAACTTTAAAGTGACCACTTATCAACCGAACAAGATTGTACGTTTACCCACTCACCACATCGTCAGTCGGCCCCTGGAAAAAATCTATCAAATCGTGTACCAGAAGCGAGTGAGACTTCCCAATCACTTTACGTTGCCGTACGGTCACATCGATATTGGTCAGCATATAAAAAGGGACAACGTCCAAGACCAATAGTTCATTGTAACTTACCATGTCGTTGACGAAGAAGAAACCAGATTGGTTAGGAGTCAAATGTTGGACATCACCGAGACCAGGGTTTTGTGGCTTGGACACAAGAGGTGGCCCAGTATGCACGAGAGTTATTCAAGGAAAAAAGTTACTTTTCAACCTGTGTTAGTGACGGTGCCAGAAGAACCCGTCACCCAGGACAGGACTGTCGTGGACAGGCCTGAAAGACCCTTTCGGGAGAACACTTGTGTGACCTTACCCCCTACTATAGAACTGGTTAGAACTTTACCCAAAACATGTGGTTGTTGTACAGACACTTGTTTTTTATTCCACGTTCATGTGCCTTTTATTCTTGTACTTAATCCTTTGGCTTTTATGTATTTTTGTCTTTCGTATTCATGTTTGAAAAAAACATTCAATAAACGTGTTCTGAAAAAGTATATAAACTCTTGTCTTGTTTGTTTTTTCGTGTCACAAGTGACATTCCTCACACCATGGCTACCTCTACTGTCTCTGCTCCCTCTTCCTCTACTGTCAAAGTCATCGACGAACACTTAGATCGTGCCAGTTGGGAGGCTTTGTATCTTCGCCATCCCTTTAACATGCTCATTACTGGACCTAGCGGTTCTGGCAAAACCGAATTCGTCAAACGTTTGATCGAACGTAAACATCATTTGATCGATCGGCCCCCTCAACGGATCGTGTGGTGTTACAAAGAGTGGCAATCGGCGTACAGCCTCTTGCGAGAAAGTCAAGGCGATTCCATCGTGTTTGTGGAAGGCATTCCTAAAGAAGACGACGGCATCGTCTCTGACTCCCGTCAAACCCATTTGGTCATTTTCGACGACATGTTAGGAGAAGACGAAGAAGAAATTAAACTGTGGTTCACGCGCAAAGGGCATCACCGTAATGCCAGTGTCGTTTACATCACCCAAAATTTGTTTCAACAAAGTAAAGCCCATCGCACCATCAGTCTCAATGCGCATTACGTGGTCTTGTTTAAAAGCCCTCGAGATAAATCGCAAGTGCAAGTCTTAGCCAAACAGTTAGGAACGCCTTGGCTGACTCAGGCGTACGACGATGCCAATCAAACGCCACACGCCTATTTACTCGTCGATTTGAAACCTACGACTCCCGAGGATTTGCGATTTCGTACCCACTTGTTTCACCACTGGTGCCAAGACGGAGGGCCTGTCCTGTACACGTCTCCGTCCTCGACTTCATTTCACTCCCCATACAAAAATCTATAAAAACCTCAGACCCTTTTTCGTCTGTCTCACACAGTGCGAACATGACGTCCCTTCAGTCGTATCTTCCCGTCAAATTGATTCGTGCCTTGTATGGCATCAGTCGAGAAAAAAATCCACAAACACGAGCTCGTGTCTTAGAAGCTAGTCTCAAAGAAGTCTTACGATGGTTCACGGTGACGGCACGTCAATTACTCCAAGGAATCATTCAGATTCCTCATCAAACCAAACGCTTTTTTGATCGAAACAAAGTCGCTTTGGTCCAACTGGCCGATCCCCGCATCGACACTCAAACAAAAAAACAAATCATTTTGAAACCTGGAGGGAGCGGTACTCTAGGAGGGGTCATCATTCGCTCACTCTTAAGATGGGATCCTAATGCCCCCAAAGTTATACCCAAGACAAAAGTCCAACGAAGCCCCAAGAAGAAAAAGACCAGGTCCCCAAGGAGAACTTCTCCAGTGGCAGGACCCTCCTCTGACCAGACACCACCACCACCCCGGAAAAAGAAAAGAAGCCCCCAGAAAAAGAAAAGTCCACAGAAAACTAGTCGCAAGAGAGGCACTTCGGCCAGGACGCAACCTTACACTCGCAAACCACGACCTGCCACGGCGGTGACTGCGTCTCCGTCAGCTTCACGTTTGTCCACTTCTCCGTTAATGACACCCAGAACTGAAGAGTACTTGGAGACGTTGATCACACCAAGAACTTCTCCGTTGATGACCCCCAAAAGAACTTCCCCAGTGGCAGGACCTTCCAATTTAGTGGCAGTGGCTGCTGCTCACAAAGTACCTTCTCCCAAAATCAAAGTTCAAGAAAGATCGGGCATGTTACAAAGTTTACTGGATTTGTCCAAGCAAGAACTGGCTCGATTTAGTCCGTTACGTACCCCTGCACGACGTGTCATGCCTGTCCTCAAACTAATACGACGTAAAGACAATCAGTGGCGACGCGTTCCAGTATAAAAAAGGCCTGTGACCAAGTCGGGTATCAGTGTTTTTTGGTGCTCCTGAAGACTCAAAGATGTCACCCTCCAGAAAACCCCAAGGAAAGAAAAGGAAAGGACTGCCACCACGTTTAGCCAAACATGGGGACATGTTATCTGTCCTGTCCAAAGCTTCTCCACCCCTACGAAAAAAACTCATTCAAACAGCCTCCAAAGAGGTCATCGATACCGTGTGCGAATGTTGTTTGAACGTTTTGAAAGGCACGATCCCTTTGTCCAAACACCAGAAACAATGCTTAGGCAAACATCGTCACGTTCTTCGCCAAATGGTTCAAAAGAAAATTTCCATTCGTCAAAAAAAGAAGATGTTAGTGCAACGTGGAGGTATTTTACCTCTCTTGTTAGGCCCCATACTGAAAGGAGTCTTGGGAACCATGTTGGGAGGACTGGTGGGAGCAAGATAAAAAGGCCTCGGAAGTTCCAAGATCTCAGAATCGACCCTTGACAACCCCATGGAAGGACGAAAACTAGCTTTAGTGCCTTACAAACGATGGATGGAATACCATCGGTGGCAAGAACAACACACCCCGCATTTACCTCCCAATCCCCATTTGAGCGAGATGTCCCAGTTACAACACGAATTGCAGTCCTTGATGGATCGCCAAGATTTGTCCGAAACAGAAAAATCGCAAAAGTACGGTCAACTCTTGCAACGACTGCAACTCTTTCACCAGAAAGCTTTAGACGAAACAGCTCTACCCACTCTGAAAGATTTTAAGACCTTGATGAAAAGTCCAGCACCATCACCAGTACCAGTACCAGTACCACCAGTACCCGTGACCAAGACAGAAAAAGGAGAAGAAGAGGAAGGGTTTCAAACTCCACCAGAAAAAGTACGCAAGTTAACAACACCACCTACCTCCAGAATTGGATGGATTAAAAAGATGATGGCCACCCCTTCTTCCTCACAAGAGAAAAAGAAAGTGAAGACAGAAGTGAAGACAGAAGTGAAACAAGAACCAATATCCCCCGCTCAGACATCCTTCTCCTCTTCGACACCTATTGCTGGCCGCACACGCAAAGCATTGCAATCCAAGAAAATACCCCAAGAGAAAAAGAGTAGCATCCTCCAAGAGTGGGTGTCTTATTAACACAAAAAATAAAAATGGAAAAAGTCTTAGCCAGCATTTACTACGATCTCTCCCATCCTGCAGGTTACGCAGGAGTTCAAAAATTGTATCGTGCTGCCAAAACTCGACTGAAAAGTCTCCGTTTACCTCAAGTGCAACGATGGTTACAAGAACAAGCTACCTACACTTTACACAAACCCATTTGACGCAAGTTTGCCAGAAGTCGCACTCGAGTGGAAGGCATCGATCATCAATGGCAAGCCGATTTAGCCGATGTCTCTCATTTGGCCAGCTACAATCGTGGCTACAAATATTTGTTTTGTGTCATCGACGTCTTTTCCAAATTTGCTTGGGTCGTACCCTTGACTTCCAAATCGAGCAGCGAGTTAGTGCGAGCCTTGCAACGGGTGTTGAAACAAAGCGGTCGTCACCCTCTTCGATGGCAAACGGACAAAGGCACCGAATTTCTGAACCAAGCTTTCCAAAAAGAATTAAAGAAACGTGACATTGATTTTTTTACCACCGAGAATCCCGAAACCAAAGCCAGCATCGTGGAACGTTTTCAACGCACTTTGAAAGAACGCATGTGGAAATATTTTACGCATCACCACACTCTGAAGTACATCGACATCTTACCGTACCTGGTGCAAGCGTACAACCAATCTTACCATCGAAGCATCGGACGTGCCCCGCAAGACGTGACTCCCGACAACGAAGTGCTGGTGTTTGAGCGTCTGTTTGGTACGTCCCCGACGAGGGCTGTCCCCAAGAAAAGTGGAGAGTTGGCCGTAGGAGATTGGGTGCGCATTGGCAAAACCAAACGCACTTTCGACAAAGGTTACTTACCTAACTGGACGACCGAATTGTTTCGCGTCACTGGACGAGTGCATGGCCGTCATCCTGCCGTCTATAAATTGGAAGACATGAACGGAGAAGTGCTCAAAGGAACGTTTTATTTGCCCGAGTTACAACGTGTCACCAAAAAAGAAGACGACGTGTACGACATCGAAAGCATTCTCGAACGCAGAACCCGTAAAGTGGGCAAACGACGTGTCAAAGAAGTCAAAGTACGTTGGAAAGGATATCCACCCAGTTTTGATTCTTGGATCGACGCTTCGCAAGTCATCGACTATAAAAAGAAGTGACCATCATGCCCTTTCACACAGCAGACGCAGCTACGTCGACCACTCCTCCTTCACCTAGTTCTTCTGTGCAAGATTTACAAAAACAACCCTTGTGGGTGTGGTGTGGAGAACGTGTGCCTAAAACGCAAATCGTCTTTTTCTGCCAAATCTTCGTGGTGTATTGTGTCATCGGGGCAGCCATCGCCAATTTGAGTTTGCAACAAGGAGACAAACAATTGTGGACCATTTTATTGAGCAGTTGCATCGGTTACCTGCTTCCTAATCCCTCCCTGAAATTCACCTCGAACGGGAACCCCGGGAACCTTGTGTCCAGTGTCAGTGCCAGTCACCACTTCAATCACAACCAGAACCCCATTTTAGACGGAGACACGCCTCTGACGTCCAGTAACCCCTCGGACAGCCACAGAACTCTGGAATTATGAGTCACCAAAACCAATTTTACTTAACTTTACCCAGTGACAGTTCCATGGAGGTGTTTCCCAAGAACACGTTGTGCTGTTACACGGCCAAATTACCTCAAGCCATCCAGTTAGATCACGAAGCCCATTGGGAAGTGGCTTTAGTAGAAATGATTCACCCGACCCAAGTCCTCAATGTCCTTCCCAATCAAAATTTTTTTGATGTGGAAGTTCATGACGAGCAAATGCAACAGTGGATGGATAGCAATGTCAAATATGACAAGAAAACCCGTACACAAAAGTACACCACCTATGACTTGTTCATTCTCCCAGGCTATTATTTTAGTGGTCAACATTTGGTCAGCACCATAACCTCCAGGTTTAATGTCGTGTTTCTGAAAGCTTTGGAGCATGTCAACAAAAGTGTCACCATGGAGTACCACAAAGCAGCTCGTCGCTTCTTGATGAAATTTGAACGAAGTAAAATCCTGTCCATTTTATTTTGTCCTGAATTGTTTGACATGTTGGGCGGAGACATGGACATGAGAAAGACCATGCTCAAGAAAAACGAATTACCCATCGTTTACGACAACGAGTCTTTTAGCAAGTTATTTCGTGCCCCGGTAGAACTGAACCAAGGACTGAATTTGATGTTTGTGTATTCCGATGTGGTGGAGTAGAACGTGGTGGGACACACCTCCGTACCGTTACTGCGTGTCATTCCTTTCAAAGTGGATTCTGCCACGGACGCTGACGAGGAAGGTGGAAACACTTACCACGTCCACCGCGAATTTGTACATCCTCACTATTTACCTGTCAGCAAGTCGTATTTGGACACGGTCAACATTGCTATAAAAGGAGATCTGGGACAAAATATTCCATTCACCAAAGGAAAAGTCACGGTGAAACTCCATTTTCGAAAACGGTTCTCTCACGACTCGTAAGTAAGTCATGTATCCAGTGTACCAAGGGGTTGCTCGACAGCGAGGACACGGTTTAGGAGACATGTTAAAATCGGCCTTTCGTTCGGTGGCCCCGGTGTTGAAATCGATGGTGACACGCGGATTGCACGCCTTGAAAGATGCGGCACTGACGCAAGGCAAAGAATTTCTCCAAAATGTCATCATCGACAAACAAAACCCTAAAGAAGCCTTCATGAGGGCAGGCAAAAATGTCTTGCTGCAAACGGGCAAAGACATTTTAGGTCAACGAGAAACACCTATAAATGCCCTGCACGCTACCGAGTCAGGCACTCAGCAAGGACAAGGCAGAAAGAGACGACGAAGAAAACACCCTTTCACCAGACTTCAAGCGAGAAAGGCCAAGAAAAGAAGAACCGTTCGAGACTTAGACGTTTTCGATTATTGAGAAAAAAGAGACAAAAAAATGATGCACCGAGAATCTTGCGCTTGTTCCAAGACGGAACTGGATCTGTTTGCCATGCCCCCCACGATGATGACGATGCAAGAATCACAGTGGGTGGAATTTCACCCCGTCTCCTCACTGACCGATTCCGCTCCCATCGAGTTTGAAATCAAAGGAGAGCCCGAAGATTACATCGATCTGAATAGCAGTTACTTGTACCTGAAAGTCAAAATTCTAGATAAGACTGGAGGTCCTATAGACGATGAAGCAGTAGCTCCCGTCAACAATTTCATGCATTCCTTGTTCAGTGGAGTGGACTTGTACTTGAATAACAAACTGGTCAGTAGCAGCATGGATACTTACCCTTATCGTGCCTACCTGGAAAATCTCTTGACGTACGGAATAGATGCCAAGAACACTCATCTCAATGCCTGTGTGGTATGGGAAGCTGACGAACCTACCAAGTTTGAAATATTGGAAACTGATGAAAAGAAAGACAACAATGATGGATTTGTAGAACGAAGAAAGAGAATCACGGGAGCCGACACAAGTTTAGAACTGATGGATCGTTTGCATTTGGACATGTGGTTGCAAGAAAAGTATTTGCTGAACGGGGTGGATGTCCACCTGAGACTGAATCGTAGCAGTGCCGCTTTCCATTTGATGGCTGATAGTGACGGTTACAAAACCAAAATCCTAGAAGCCAGACTCTACGTACGCCGTGTGGAAGTGTTACCTAAAGTGGGAAACGACATCAGTCAGACGTTGAGCAGAACGACTGCCAAGTATCCCATACGACGCGTGGAAGTGAAAACCTTCACCATTCCCAAGGGACAGCGATCCATGATCGAAGATCATCTGTTCCAAGGACAGTTACCCAAACGTTTGATCGTTGGTATCGTCGAGAATACAGCCTTCAACGGAGCTGCCGAAAAAAATCCTTTCTACTTTCAACACTTTGGCGTGTCCAAAATCGAAGTCAGTCGCGATGGCAAGACCTTGTGTACCCGACCTTTCGAACCTGACTTTACCAAGAAGAATTACTTGAGATCGTACTTGTCCCTGTACGAAGCCACCGGACAGTTAGGAACCAATACCAGTCACGGTATTACGTACGAGGATTATGCAGGAGGCTACGCTTTGTGGGCTTTCGATTTCACTCCAGACCAAGGCAGCGACGAGGGACATTTCCACCCTATAAAATCCGGCCAGATTCGTGTGGAAATTCAGTTTAAAGACCGAGACCCTGATGAAACGGTGAACGTCATCCTGTATGCAGAATTCGATAATACCATAGAAATCAACAGTTTGAGAGAAGTCATCCTAGATTACTAGAAACCATGGAAGACTGTTATCCCTCTTTACCTAGTGGAGAAACTTTTAGTGTTGCATTGTTGTTAAAAAATGTTAGAGTTGTTGTTTAGTGTTAAGTGATTTTTGAATAAAAAATGTTGTGTTTTGAAAAAATTGTTTGATGTTATATTGTTGGATTATTGTTAAAAAATGTTAGAGTTGTTGTTTAGTGTTAAATGATTTTTTAATAAAAATTGTTGTGTTTTGAAAAAATGCCTTTGTCTTTTGTTTAGCTATAAGAATGTTGGATTGATGCTCTTTCATCTCTTACTATCCCTCTCATGACACTCACTAAACGTTGCGACTCAAAAACCGTGTGGGGGATGTTTTCCTTCACGTCCGCGCTTTGACTTTAAGAACCGGGTTGTTTCCAGTCTAACCATCCATTGTCGACTCATCCTCCTAAGAAGATGTGCTCCAAACTAGCTAAACTCAACGAAGCCTACGTGAATTTGCATAGGGTCAGACACAGTCTGATACCGAAGCCAGAAGAAATAGAGAATGTGAGAATGTTAAAAATCACTGAAGACCTGATAGAAGAGCTCTTCAGAGAAGAAAAGAACAGGGAAAAAGAAGAATGGACAGAGAAGTACAGACTTCAGAGACAGCAGCAACAACAACAACAAGAGCAGCAGCAGCAACCTGAAGCTGACAGAGGCTTTGTCGATTGTCGTATCGACACCAAAGAGTTCTTCTTCTCTTTCCGAAGAAGCAGACCTATCGCCAGAAAGTCTATCCTCAGAGGACATCGCATTCTTAGAAACTAAAAAGAATGTCATAGCAAAACGAAAAAAAAAAAACAGCCCTTTTCAGGGCTACCCAATACTCTAGAAAAGAAATAACAATCGATTTGCCAATGTGTGTAGGTAGAGTAGTGTGAAAATAAACACTAACTCTTTTTTAAAAAAAATGTGAGGGTATGTGTTTGTGTGTTTGTGTTTGTAAGTGGTTAAGTAAGTTGGTATGGATAGTAGATTAAAATGATGTCTTTTTTTTTTTTTGGTGTTTGAGGTGTAAATTTGGGGTTAGATTGGATTGCTTTGCGTATGTGGATAGTCTATTGAAGTGATTTATAAAAAATTTTAAAATAGTGATGGGTAGCATAAAAAAGTGAGTGAGTGTTTCTTTTAGGTCCGCGCGTTGTTGTTTTTTTTGGTTATGATCTAGGTAAGATCAATTTTATGTTTTTAGGGGGATGTTTTCCATCACGTCCGTGCTTTCACTATAAATTGAAACTCGTTCGGCAGTCCAGCTACCCTTGTTGATTGATCAACACCAAAAATGAACACGAGACTGGAGAAACTGTTGGAACTTCATGTGCATCTGGAATATGCCAGGCGCATATTAAATGAACTGGCCGCGGAAGCCATTGTGGAGGAGGGAAGGATAAGAGAGGAGGAGGAAAGAAGAAACAAAGAAGAGGAGGAGAGAAGATATAAAGAAGAAGAGGAAAGAAGATACAAAGAGGAGGAGAGAAGATACAAAGAAGAGGAGAAGGAGGAAAAGGAGAGAACAAGAAAAAATTTCAGAATCCCAGAGAGCGAAAATTGGGATTCTGAAGCGACATATCCTGCCTCTGCTCTCTCCCCCAAAAAGGTAAAAAGTAACTGGGGGACAAGATGTGTATGCAGCGCCAGGCCTGGAAGGTGCCACCATTAACCAGGTGTCCATGAAGTTCCAAACAAAAAAAAACAGCCCTTTTCAGGGCTACCCAATACTCTAGAAAAGAAATAACCATCAATTTGCCAATGTGTAGGTAGAGTAGTGTGAATATAAACACTAACTCTTTTTTAAGATAGTGTGAGGGTATGTGTTTGTGTGTTGGTGCTTGTAAGAGCTAAGGTATGTTTGTGGGAATAGTAGATTATGGGTTTCTTTATTGTTTCTTAGCGTAGGTGAAGAGTATAGTTAGGGTTCTGTAAGCGCTCACGTACGATTGTGTGGATAGTAGATTATGGATTTTGTTTATTGTTTCTTAGCGTATGTGGAGAGTATAGTTAGGGTTTTGTAAGCGCTCACGTACGATTGTGTGGATAGTAGATTATGGATTTGTTTATTGTTCTTAGCGTATGTGTTTGTGTGTTTGTGTTTGTACCCGCTCACGTACAATTGTGTGGATAGTAGATTATGGATTTGTTTATTGTTTCTTAGCGTATGTGGAGAGTATAGTTTGGGTTTTGTAAGCGCTCACGTACGATTGTGAGGATAGTAGATTATGGATTTTGTTTATTGTTTCTTAGCGTATGTGGAGAGTATAGTTTGGGTTTTTATTATATGAAATGAGAAAGTATAGTTTGGGTTTTATTATATGAAATGAAAAAGTAGGGGATGTTTTCCTTCACGTCCGCGCGTTGTTTGGTCATGATCTAGGTAAGATCAATTTTACGTTTTAGGGGGATGTTTTCCTTCACGTACGCGCTTTAAGTATAAGAACCCACAGTATTCGTCGTTCAAACCATTCTGCAAAGAATAAAAAAAGAAGATGGCTTCTAACCAAATGGACAAAATACAAACATTACAAGACGTTTTAGACAACTTAGGAATGATGGAGCAGATGTTGATAAGACTGGTTGAAGACCATTATTCCTATAGTCCCCATCGTGTAAAGATGGAAATTAATAACTTAAAAAAGGTAAAGGACAAGATTAGTGGTGTCATGAAAGAGATAAAGGAGGAGAAGGAGGATGAAGAGGAAAGAATAAGAATAAGCAAATGGAACGAAAAGATTGAAAAAGAAGAAGAAAATGAGAAGAGGAAGAAAGAAGAGGAGGAAGAGAAGAAGAAAGAAGAGCAGGAGAAAAAGAAAGAGAAGAAGAGAAAGAGTGTTGGAGATAAAATAAGAACTTGGTGGAGAAAAAGAAGAAATTAGAAGCAGAAGAAGAAGAAAACCCAAAGGCCCTTTTCAGGGTCAGCCATATTTCTCGAAAAGAGATAGCCTTTCCATTGCCTACCCCTTTTTAAAAAAATTTTAAAAAAAAATAATCCCATATTCAATTCTCCTTGACGCTATAAAGTCCCACCCTGTTTAAATTCCTTTGACGCTAAACCGTTCCACGATTTTTCTCCATGTTAATTTCCCTTGTCGCTAATCTGACCCACGATTTTTCTCCATGTTAAATTTCTCTTGACGCTAATCTGTCCCAGGGATCTCTGTAATGCTAATTCCCATTGACGCTAATGTATCCCACCTTACTACTGACGAGTTCACTACCATCTTCATGCTCAGTAGTAATTAATTTATAAATAAAATATTTTTTAAGTAATAGGCATAATATTTTGTTTTTTTTTTCAGTAAAATTTAGTGAAATACATTTCTACAAATTGATTGCTGTATTAGCCTGAAATATTTAATTTTTACACGCTTTTGCTATCGTTAATTTATTCAATATTCAATTATTTACATTATATTCTAAACGACAGAAATTTTAGAATTGTATGAAGTTGGTAAGCTTGAAAGTATATTGTAATTTCATATGCATTTCTTATATCTAAAATGTAAAGTTATGTAGATGTATTTATATATCTAGAATGTAATTTTATATATCAATTATTTCAATAATGTTCGTTCGCCAGAACTCACGGCTTGTCTTTCTTGCAGCGAACCTGCACCTCTCTCCCCAACTGAGGGTACACTTTCAACATATAATGAAGTCTTGAAATGTATGCATTTCAGTCACTACAGACATGGTCTCTTTCAAAATTTCTGCTTGTTCCAAATGGATTTCTGCGTCTCTTCGTTATTTCGCTCTGCCCGTTTACAGTTTGGTGATATGACCCTTGACAATCTGAACATTACGAATGAAACGTTTTGCGTTTGCCCGAGGTGAACAGCTTTGATGTGAAAAGTGTTGTTGTTGTTGTTGTTGTTGTTGTAGGGTTTAATGCCACTTTTCAGCACACGATAGGCTATACATAGCGGCCAATATTAATGGTGGAGGAAGAACCCGGGAAAACCCCGGAAAGAACCACCGACCCTCGAGAAGCTACTGGCAAGCTTTTTCACATACCCACATTGGCCGAATCCGAGACTCGAACCCACGCAGACAGAGGTGAGATTGCAGTGATCCGTAACGGACAGCGCTTTACACCACTCGGCCACTCGGGGCCCCTCATGCGAAGAGTGGCTTTTTTTTATCGGTCATGTTAAACTCATAGTTCGATGGTTGAACGTGTTGCATTTTGTGCAAGATTTTGGAAGATGTTAATTCTGCAGTTGATCTAAACTCTACACAGGAGATTTCAAGGCGGCTTAAATTCCTCTAAATCGACTCGACAAAGTCTGTAATGAAGCTGTTTACTTTTTCTGCCAGGACTTGAACTCTTGCAAGTGTAAGCATTTGTCTAAACGTTATGGTCATCACTTTGTGAGTGACTCCAATGTGAAAATATTCTTCGGGGGCATCCAAAACGGATTCTTTCCTTGCTGATTTTGACTCCCTCTGTCTTACGGAATAGGTAGATGACAGTGTATCAGGATCGCTCACGTGCTCTTCAAAACTTCTGCTGATATTTGTCTGAGTGTATGAGGCAACACAGAACGCCGTCGACGCTTGGGATCTGGTTTCTCTTTGGAAAGATGTGATCGTTTTATGACAATTATTGATTTAAATTTGACTTGACTAGGGTACGTCTCTCTTCCCATATACAGATTATCCATTTAGGTATGAAGATGAAACAGTCGCAACAGATCACACTTCTTATCAGCTACACCCACAACAAGACGTCTGACTAATCAGATATAGATAAAATTTTGTATATCTCTAATATTAGTCAAGAGAAACAATACTGTGTTGCAGAATGTCAACAACGTTCAAGAAAATGAACCTCAAAGACAGGCGAAAAGAGAGACAAAATGAAAGATACAAGTCCGCTAAAATTCGAAACGTGCGACTTTCGCGAATTTTTACTCTGAGACAAGTCTGAGCTCATGTGATAATAAGTATAATCTTTTGAGCCAATCATATTAAGGCGTTGACGTGTATGCCGCATAGTTTACCTATTCTGAAAATAGAGTCGCATGTATGCGATGTCTGTGCAGTGAAGAATAAAATGTAAAATTCTTGCATGGAACAAGATTCCTAAAGATTAATCGAGTTAATGGAAGCTAAAAACATACTTTTCCATCTACCACTGTTCTGTGATTCAAGAAGGGACGCATCGTAGAGTCGTAAACATGGTACATGTAGCTCTTGTCACCGGTTTTCACATGTGCACGCACTTGTCTCAGAGTAAAAATTCGCGAAAATCGCATGTTTCGGAGCCTGTAATTTCAGTTTGGTACAACGCAGAAAAGTCAATAATGGCTTGACGAATAGAAAAATATCTCAGGAGTAAAACAAGCCATATGGTATGGTCGTGATAGTATGGTCGTGTGCCTTTAAAAACGGAAATAGCAGAAGGAAATAGAGTGTCATGGGTGGAACGAAGTATTTGAAGTTCACTACCTTCTCTCTTATATATTATGATAGAGAGGGTCATATGTCAGAACAGGTCATGGGGGTAATCTAAGGTATTTTTGTCACTCTGTATATTTTGTCCTTTAGATTACTGTGTTTTGTTTTTCTTGTCAACATCAAGCTCGCGTCGAGCACCTGTGCTTCAGCTCACAATGAGTCTGGAATCAAAGGGAAAATCGAAGATTACATCAGTCTGAATTACAGTAACTCCAGTTAGTAATTTCATTCATTCTTTGTTCGGTGAAGTGGATTTGTACCTGTCACTGGCAGCATGGACACTCTCACCGAGCTAACCGAGAGAATCTCACGATTTAAAGATACGATACCAAGTGTACGCATCAGGGGCATATTAAAGAACATGCGCGCGCGTGTGTTTGTGTTTAATAATGTAGGCAACGGGTCTATGGGATGGAACCAAGTGAAGCGCGTATATTTTAAGCGTGTCCGAGGCTGACTTGTATCTATCTGGCTGTAAAGAAAATTTACTTAAATTCTGGTTGTTTCGCGCTCATTTTAGGTGGGGTGGGGCAGGGGCGCCAGCTTAGCGCCCCACATCCGTCCTCTGACCCGCGTCAGTTTGGAAGTGGTATGTAAACGATGCATATTGGCTGCATTCAATGACACAGAGCTGACAATGGATGGTAACCCTCATAATGAAATGTTTAACAACTTGCAAAAGAAATCAAACACTGAAAATTTAGATGAGATGGATTGCTTGCATTTGGACCTGTGCTTGCATAGCAAGCATTTGATGAATGTTGTGGATGACCTTTTCGACCTAATTTTGCCCAGAAGATTTAACTGAGATATTGTTTGACTGTGTTTTAATGTACATGACAATTATGGACGAATAGTTCCCACGGTATTTAGTACGACGACTACGGAATTTGGTGGATTTGATTTCGCTCCAGACCAAAGAAGTGAAGAGGGACATAAAATCAGACCAACTCAACGAGTAGCTTAAGTTTGCACTATCCCGCAAGAAGATGAAAGGAGAGAAAAATTTGAAAGAGTGGTATGAAGAATTGAGAGCCAATTCGAAATCTTCATTGACCTGGAGATAACACGTATCGAGCCTCTCCTGCAGAAGAGTACCAATCATTTTCATTATTCGACTTACTCGACAAACAAATTAAAGAGTGAAATCATTGCTTATCACTACCTGTGATAAAGAAAATTAATACCCGAGAATTTCATTGCATCTTGATCCACAGTTTGTATACAGCTCTATTGAATCCAGTGGTTTGTGACTCAAGATGAACTTCCGTAACAAAAACCTAAAGATGTTTGAGGTTATGTCATCAACACGGACGACAATCGTCGACCGGGAACTCCTTGGGTGGAAGTCTACTTACCCAACGGCATTAGTGTGTAAAATTTTGATTCGTATGTTTTACACCCTATCGAGGACAGTATCATAGACTTATAGGAAGAAATTCCTTATCCACTCAACTCAGTAATTTCAGATTACAAAAACATAAATAGAAATGTTGTTCAGCGATCATCATGAGATTTATTTTCTTTAGCTCAAACGCAGTGTCCATCATTGGCTAACTAAAACTACCCCAGTTAATTGGAAGTCAGGTCTTATTACCCATCGTGTCACTATTGTAAATACATTCATGTTTAATATTTCTGCATTTGTATTTGTCATCTTAATATGCTGCACATGAAGGCGAGAGACTGTCCTAATCCTCCATCTTCATTTTCTTCTCCATGAATGATTTAGTAAGGCTTCTTTTTTATGTGTTTCTTTTTGAGAGGGGGTTTGAAGAAAAAGGAAATACATTTAATGTTCTTTAGCTTCTTTCATTCGATCTTTTCTTAGACCTTTTTGTAAGGTTGGGGTGGGGCGGAGGAACAGGCCAGCACGCACTTTTGCATGCTTGGCAGATTATAACGTCTAGTCCTAGAGCTCATCCTTTCAAGAAATTAATATTGAAAACACTTTTACAATCTTTTTGTTTAAATAAGGTTTCACGTTTGAACCTGACAATATAAGCACAAGTGTGTGCAACCGTTGTATTTTTTTTCAAAACTAATTTGCACGCAGGTTAGATGTGACAATAATTATAAGGTACTTACAGTGCGACCTTCAAAATCTCTTCCGCAATGACAAAGTGAAGAAACAAAATGTTTTTTTTTTTTCTTTCGATAAATAAGTCTAGTAGCAAAACAATGAACAATATATTTTCCATTTCTTTTAAAGAAGCACAACAACTGCAACAAAAAGCACAAAACACAACAGCAACACCCCCAAGAGAATGTAACTCTTATAAAGTGAATGAAAACCTTATCTTACACCATATTCTGGAGTAGTATATGGGGTCACCCTAGCGTCAAGTGGACTTACCATGCAAAAACAGTCGATTCACTCTGGCGTCAAGGGGAATTTAACATGGGAAATTTTAACATGGATGGAACTGTAGAGCGTCAAGGGGAATTGAACATGGAAATTGAACAGGACCGGTACTTTAACGTCAATGGGACTTTAACGTTAAAATATGGGGTTTGCACTTTGTCGTAAATGGAAATTGAACATGGGAATGTCACCTGGATGTCAATGGGAATTGAACTTTGGGTGACGTCATGAGGTTCATAGGGTCAAAACATTTTATAGGGATTTTAATGTATTTGTAAGGACAAAGGGTAGATAGGGACAAACATACAAATACACATTTAAACACACAGAAAAGACGACAGAAATGTTCTAAAACAAACCTCACAGAGAGAATAATGGCTCAAAAAAGAAAAGTCTATTGTATGGGTTCAAAACATTTATTCAAGTATATACATGGGCTCTCTGGCCTGTGCTTTGGTCTAAGCACTATCCATTTAATGCATAAACATTTCTACATCAAACAAACCTATTTACTAGTTATTTAGTTCTTGGCTCTAGTAAACCTGTTTACATTTAATGTTCATTTATAAGAAAAAGCTAACACAAAACAAGTAACATGCAATCAAATAGGACAAAGTTCATGTTTCTCTCTCTCTATTCGTCTCACACGTTGTTAAAAATCTGGTCAGCTAGCACTTGTGTCCCAGCGTAGATATTTCCCATCACTTAATCCGTTTCATTCATAAATCGGCTGTTATATCCATCGTGCTAGGTACACTTATCAGTAAGCAGATCAAGTGCAGTCATCGTCTTCTTCCCATGGAGGTACAATGTATACCATATGAATGGTTACTTTTCCTTCGTTGATGTCAAATTTTCCTCTCATCGACTGCACGTCTTCAATAGCCCTAAAAAGTTTGGACGAAGTTATTTCTGCAGGTGTGCTAAATCCGAGACATACAGGTGAGTTCAAACTGTCGCGATACATAGATAGGCTCAAACGACCTCGATCTTTGACTTGGCAATGACATTTGAGTTCCTCTAACAGTGAATCAAGTAGGTCCGTAATGAAACCTGCTACTTCCTCGGCTGAAATGTCAGACGAAGTCTCTAAATTTCACCGTGTAGGTGTAAGTTGTCGTTCTAAATTTTCTTGAGGTCGCTGTCTGAGTCATTTGGATGCTAAAATACTCCTGTAGGTCTACTGAATCATTTCCCTTCTTGGACGCACTTTGCTGTGACGGTATGGTAGTGAAAGAGGTCAGTGATGTTTGTTCCTTCTCTTTTTTCATCTGCGTAGAGTGATTCATCTTTCTCGTTGCTTGTCCTCGCAATGAAGTGTCGTTCTTGGAAGTCGTCCCTTTTTATACTGGGTGATATCAGTATGTCCATAAGGTAAAGTTTTGTGGTCTGGAAGTTTCACTAGCTGCACGTAGTTTGTCATGGCGTTAGTACATAAATAACTAAGATGTGTTACTGCATTGGTGATGTGATAGTGAGGCAAAGAATCACACCCGAGTTTCTCGTTGGACTTGAGTCTTACGCTCTATACTTGCTGTTTGAAGGGATTCATTTTTTCTCAGTTGGTCTTAGTAGTGACAATGAACTGTTGGTCTTGGACGTTGTCCTTTTTTATATGCTGACCAATATTGATGTGACCGTACGGCAAAGTAAAGTGGTTGGGAAGTCGCACTCGCTTCTGGTACACGATTTGATAGACTTTTTCCAAGGGTCGACTGACGATGTGGTGAGTGGGTAAACGTACAATCTTGTTCGGCTGGTAGGTGGTCACTTTAAAGTTTGCATCCTCTCCAGACTGCAATGCTTCTTTCAATACGCCAAAGTTGACCACACGACTGGTACGATAATTCAGAGTCAATCCTTTCACTTTACACTCCGTGTGCACTTCTCCTTGTGGGTCCCGGTATTCGTAGCCGTAATTTTTAGGACCGCCACTCGCGAAACTTAGAATCTTGTCGTCAGGATGTTCGTCTGACCAGGCTCCTAAACGGTCTCCTTCGATGTTAGGGTGTTGCTGACCCGGTCGATCGATGTAGATGCAACTGTCCGTGTCAAAGTACAGGACGCGATCCCCTAACAGTTCTAAAGCTTCGTACAATTTTAAGCGAGCATGAGCTGTCACGTAAGCCGCAATGATGACATTTCCAAAAGGGTCGTCTTGTACAAAGTCCAGATCTTCTTCGTAATTGACCAAGATTAAATCCTCTCGAACGACGTCCACGTGTTTCATGTATTTGGTTTTGTCGTGAATCATCTGGAAGTAGCGGGAAGGTTCTGTCAAATATTCCGTCTTGGGTAAACACGGTCGTTGTGCCATTTTACCCCACAAGCAATTTAACATCACTTTGGCAAACGATCGCCTGCCTTCGTTTTTCTCGATGTGGTCTAAAGTGATGCCTTCTTGTTCCCGGTATTCCTCTTTGAATTGTATTTGGTCTTCGGGAGTGTGACACCAGGAAGGATAGCCGCTGGCTTCTTGCTTCAGTTTCAAAAAGGCATCCACGTAGTCTGCGAAAATGCCTTTCTGAGTAGGGTCACCCTTGTGGTATTGTTGTGTCTTGGGAAAGTGGCAAATTTCGTACACTTCTAACAGTTGGTATCCCATGTCCAGAGCTTTGAACAATTCTACGCTGACCCAGGTTCCCGTCAAGGCCCGTTCTTCCTGGGTGTGCTGACAAGGCTGATCTTGGTTGCACGTTTCGGCACAAGTACGGCACAAGGGAAACATCAGTTTGCCTTGACAATGGTGAGGTAAGACGGGATGGTATAGGTTCGTGGGAGGCAAAACTTTGCACTTGATCAAGCCTTCGTATTGTCGAATGTTGACCAGGTCGATGTGTTCCGTCAGCAATTGCGGGTGCCCTGTAGGAAAGTGACAATATTTGCACACGTAGGGATACAGCGAACACACATCCAAGTATTTGATTTCTTCTCCTTTCTCTTCGTCGGCTTGGTACAGCAAACAGGTGGCATTGGTCCTTCCTCCGTACAAACTATCCCTCGGGTTCAGGGGGTCCATCAGCTTGTAACTTTCCACGACACGTTTAAACTCGGGATCGATTTTCAAACGGTGATCGTATTCGTGTTCCCACATTTCCACCACTTGGTATCCTTGCTGTTCTAACTTCAAGCCTCGCTGACAAGTGTCCTGGTACAGGTCTTCCATGGTCCGTTGTAAAAACTGATTTTTAGTGTCACGGTCAGGGTAGCAGACGGGACATCCGTGAAATAAGCAACCGTTAAACTCATACACGATCTTGGGGTTTTTTAAGTCCCAGCCATCGACCGAATACGTTCCGATGGTCCTTTCGCCTCCTCCGTTGCGGGCATGCTGAATCCATTTGCCTTCCTTTTCGCACAAGTAATGTAACCAGCGTAGGGCTTTGACCGAGTATTGACGCTTGACATAGTTGGTCGTTTGAGGACTGATGACAGCCACGGTCTTTTGAGGCATGAATCGTTGGCGGTACACTAAGGAACACGCTTTGGCAATGGTGCAAGCTTCTTTCAAAGGATCGACCCCTCCGTGTTCCATGAACAGTTCTCGAAATTTTCCACAGCAACGTCGTAAAATGTCCACGTCGGAACGACAATACTTTAACATTTCTTCCTGAAAGTCGAAGGGGTCAGAGGCATGAGCCTGGTACCAAGCGTAGAAATCTTCTCGTTGTTCGGTTCGCATGTTGTCGGGGTCGTAATAGTGAGCCTCAGGCAAATGGGGTAGAACGGCATGTTGATTGGCTTCCGTATTGAAAAAGTGTGGAAAGTACCCTTTAGCCATTTCTGTCATTCCAAACGAAAGATTTTTTCACGCCCTCCAGGAATTTTGCTGCAGTGAGGGCAATAACTGAAGATAGGTTCTTGAATACACTTCTCGCACGCTCGATGAGCCACGCAGAAATTAGGAATGTGAATGCCAGTCTCAGTTTACACTGAGGATAGGACGAACATTGTTACATTTTTTCCTGAACCCATGTTTTGACTTTAGAATTCAGAGTTAACCATAGGCAGGGTTATACAGTGCAATGTCATTTGTTTCATTCTTAAAAAAGCCGTGTGATTGTCTTTTTTCTGAAAAACTGTAAATCTAACGTTAAAAGAAAAAAATTGCGTGACATATTGCAGTTCCAAAACCGCATAAAGTTAAGATACCAGAATTGTGCAAACTCAAGCTTTTATTTCATACAAAGATTTACTGATGGAAGAAAAAAAATCGTTCTACAATTTTTTAGAGTGTAAACTTTTGAAAAAAATGACATGACGAACAGTTCACGTAATTATGGTGACTACTGATCACAATTTTGGAGAGGTATCTTCAAACGGGAACATATTCCATTAGGGTATAAATCAAAACTACAATGAGAGAGAGAGAGAGAGAGATCATGTATTCCTACTTTAAAAATATGACGACACGTACGTTTGTTTTTATGGCACATTTTCCTTATGAAAGTTTCAAAGAAACACATAATTCCATTTACATAAGATAAGATAAGAATTCTTTATTTCAGACTACATAGTCTATACATCTAAATTAAAATACAGATATAAAGTAAAATCACTGAAAACATAAAAGAACATATAGAACATAACACAGTCACATCCATAGAAAAAATACACCCTTTACAAAAAATGTCACAAGAGTGAACTGAAGACGCATGTAATTAAAGAGTGACCACAGAAAAGTATTTCCAAACAAGTCGTGCTATATTTCGTAACATGACTAACATAATTTCCATGAGCCGCTCATGGCGTGATCATTTGTGTTTTAGTTTTATTGTTTGTGAAGTGACTAATGGTCAGGTACAGAAAAACGTGTCTGATCATCTCACGGTGCGAATAACATGTGAAACCAATTTGAAGCTAAGGCGGTGGAAAATATCGACTGACCAATGAAGTCACTTACAATGTGTAACACACTGTTTGATTGTAAATTCAGGGCAAGTAGAGTAGCGACCAGCCGCAGAATAAAAAAACACGTCCGATCTTGTCGCTGTGCGAAAAGGTACTGAAGTCAATTCGAAGCGAAAGCGGTAAGAAAATAAGTATAGCCAATGAAATCGTTTATGATGAGTGATGCATTGGGGTTTTATTAAAGGTAGTGTGGCAAAATAATACCAACGCAAGTGTGCTATTACCATTGCAGTGCAGACAGATTGGAGTGTAAACGTACAAACCCTTTGTTGCGTATTGTACCATTTCTTCTTGCCACGTCAAATATTAAACGGCCACAGTACTGGTTCGCGTTTTGAAACTGACAAACATTTTTAATCTTACTCAAACATTTCGACAAGCACACTCACATCAATAGAGACAGAATTGTAAAATATCGGTTAGCCAATGAAGTCACTTACAATGTGTAACACATTGTTTGGTTGTAAATTCAGGGCTTGTTGACAGTAGTGTAGCGACCAGCCGCAGAATAAAAAAAACACGTCCGATCTTGTCGCTGTGCAAAAAGGTACTGAAGTCAATTCGAAGCGAAAGCGGTAAGAAAATAAGTTTAGCCAATGAAATCGTTTATGATGAGTGATGCATTGGGTTTTTTTTTTAAGGTAGTGTGGCAAAATAATGCCAACGCAAGAGCGCTGTTACCATTGCAGTACAGACAGATTGGAGTGTAAACATACAAACCCTTTGTTGCGTATTGTACCATTTCTTCTTGCCACATCAAATATTAAACGGCCACAGTACTGGTTCGCGTTTTGAAACTAACAAACATTTTTAATCTTACTCAAACATTTTGACAAGCACACTCACATCAACAGAGACAGAAGTGTAAAATATCGGTTAGCCAATGAAGTCAATTACAATGTGTAACACATTGTTTGGTTGTAAATTCAGGGCAAGTAGTGTAGCGACCAGACGCAGAATAAAAAAACACGTCCGATCTTGTCGCTGTGCGAAAAGGTACTGAAGTCAATTCGAAGCGAAAGCGGTAAGAAAATAAGTATAGCCAATGAAATCGTTTATGATGAGTGATGCATTGTTTTATTTAAAAGGTAGTGTGGCAAAATAATGCCAACGCAAGAGCGCTGTTACCATTGCAGTACAGACAGATTGGAGTGTAAACGTACAAACCCTTTGTTGCGTATTGTACCATTTCTTCTTGCCACATCAAATATTAAACGGCCACAGTACTGGTTCGCGTTTTGAAACTGACAAGCATTTTTAGTCTTATTCAAACATTTTGACAAGCACACTCACGTTGTCGAGTAGCGTAGTTTTCTGGAGTACGTACGTACGTGTCCCAGCGACACAGTGCCGTCTCTAGCTCTCTTGAAGACACCAACTGTCTGTTTTATTTTTCTTGCAACTATTTTCTTTCGTGGTAGGGTTTGAATCGAAGGGTCGTCAAGATGCATGAGGTGTTTAAGACGCAACGCTGTCGTTGGGTTCCTATATGCTTGGCTTTCACTTGCCTTGTGAAATATACCAAGTCATTGTCACAACGAGAGGTAGAGAGGGTATATATGGAAAGAATGAACTTGGTTAAATCATTTCTGAATCAGCAATCGAGATGAAACGATCGCACGATTTCAGTGAGAGAGAAGAAGAACGTAAGAGGCAGCGAAGTGACGTATCGCCTCACACACGAAAAGAAGTGTTCGCTCAAATAGAAGACATGAGCGAACCTGAACCAACACCTTCCACGTCTGCGACCAGACAGAGAGAGTCTACTCCAAACCAAAGTTCACCAGTCAACCCTGAAAAGTACTATCACATTCGAGAGACGGAAAAGCGCTCCTCTAGAAAATTTAGAACCACGGCTTACACCTACACGGTGAAGTTTAAAGATTTCAAGTCCGACGTACCGTTGGAGAAAGCAGAAGGGTTCATCACCGAGATGTGGGATTCTTTGCTCACCGCACTCAAGCGACAATGTCAACCCAAAGAAGACGATCGCTTGACACTATCCATACAACACGACAGCTTGAAATCCCCTGTTTGGATCGAGTTTAGCAGACCCGCAGAACTGACTCCTTCCAAAGTCATGGACAAGATACAACAGGTGCAACAATCCAATGACAAGTTTGACATCACCGATGGTAAAGCCACACTGAAAATGGCTCACGTCTCTCTTCCTCAAGGGACAGGACGCAAAAAGGTCTTATTGGTGGACGTCCTTCGCAACACCAAAACAAGTCTCGTCCGAATTAACAACCCTCATGACCAGATGTGTTTAGCCCGTGCCATCGTGGTGGGACGAACCTATGCCAACAAGAACGACACGGTAGAATGGAAAAGAACCTGGAAAACTATTCAACAATCCGACCGAGCCAAACAACGAAATGAAGCAGAACTCCTGTTACAACAAGCCGGACTGTCCAAAGACACACCCTGTGGCATTCCTGAGATGCAAAAATTGCAAGATGCCCTAGCTCCACGCTACACCTTGAAAGTGCACCCTCAAGAAATGCGCGGGCCTCTGTTGTTTCGAGGCCAACATTTTAAGGACGGAAAATACCTTCACCTTTATCATCACGATGAACATTTCGATACCATTACCAGTATCACTGGATTCCTGGGATATGTTTATTATTGTGAGAAATGTGACTGTGGTTATAATAATCGAGAGCAACACAAACATTGTGGATGGAAATGCTCAGGATGTTTTGCCTCTCAACCCTGTCTGAGCGAAGAACCAGTGCCTTGTTCAACTTGTCTGCGCACGTTTGTCAGCCCTACCTGTTACCAACAACATTTGAAGACGCAAGGTTCACAGAAGAAATGCGCTTGTCAACTGCTGAGAATGTGCCCCGCGTGTGGACAAGGCATACGTACCAATAGTGTCAAGGCACACGTATGTTCAGGAAAGAAAAAATGTCACATTTGTCACCACATTGTGGACTTGGAACACCAATGTTACGTGCAAAAATACCAACCCCCACCAGAGAAAGAGGACGGTCACAAGAAGAAAGTCAATTTCATCTTTTTCGATTTCGAATGCATGCAAGAGACTGGCATTCACATTCCTAATTTCTGCGTGGCTCATCGAGCGTGCGAGAAGTGTATTCAAGAACCTATCTTCAGTTATTGCCCTCACTGCAGCAAAATTCCTGGAGGGCGTGAAAAAATCTTTCGAGGACCAAAGACGCTAGACGATTTTGCCAAATGGGTCTTAGACCCCATCGACAAGACATGGAGCCAAGAGGACATCGAACGTTACCGAGATTGTCATCGCCATGCCACAGTGATGGCTCACAATTTCTCCGGATACGATGGACAGTTTCTTTTGAGGTACTATACGGAACATGGCACCGAACGTCCTAAAGTCACTTTGAACGGAGCCAAAATCATTTTCATGCAAGTGGGACAAGTGCAGTTTAAAGATTCGATGAGTTACTTGGCCATGCCTTTGAGTCGAATGCCTAAAACGTTTGGAATGACAGAAATGGCTAAAGGGTACTTTCCACACTTTTTCAATACGGAAGCCAATCAACATGCCGTTCTACCCCATTTGCCTGAGGCTCACTATTACGACCCCGACAACATGCGAACCGAACAACGAGAAGATTTCTACGCTTGGTACCAGGCTCATGCCTCTGACCCCTTCGACTTTCAGGAAGAAATGTTAAAGTATTGTCGTTCCGACGTGGACATTTTACGACGTTGCTGTGGAAAATTTCGAGAACTGTTCATGGAACACGGAGGGGTCGATCCTTTGAAAGAAGCTTGCACCATTGCCAAAGCGTGTTCCTTAGTGTACCGCCAACGATTCATGCCTCAAAAGACCGTGGCTGTCATCAGTCCTCAAACGACCAACTATGTCAAGCGTCAATACTCGGTCAAAGCCCTACGCTGGTTACATTACTTGTGCGAAAAGGAAGGCAAATGGATTCAGCATGCCCGCAACGGAGGAGGCGAAAGGACCATCGGAACGTATTCGGTCGATGGCTGGGACTTAAAAAACCCCAAGATCGTGTATGAGTTTAACGGTTGCTTATTTCACGGATGTCCCGTCTGCTACCCTGACCGTGACACTAAAAATCAGTTTTTACAACGGACCATGGAAGACCTGTACCAGGACACTTGTCAGCGAGGCTTGAAGTTAGAACAGCAAGGATACCAAGTGGTGGAAATGTGGGAACACGAATACGATCACCGTTTGAAAATCGATCCCGAGTTTAAACGTGTCGTGGAAAGTTACAAGCTGATGGACCCCCTGAACCCGAGGGATAGTTTGTACGGAGGAAGGACCAATGCCACCTGTTTGCTGTACCAAGCCGACGAAGAGAAAGGAGAAGAAATCAAATACTTGGATGTGTGTTCGCTGTATCCCTACGTGTGCAAATATTGTCACTTTCCTACAGGGCACCCGCAATTGCTGACGGAACACATCGACCTGGTCAACATTCGACAATACGAAGGCTTGATCAAGTGCAAAGTTTTGCCTCCCACGAACCTATACCATCCCGTCTTACCTCACCATTGTCAAGGCAAACTGATGTTTCCCTTGTGCCGTACTTGTGCCGAAACGTGCAACCAAGATCAGCCTTGTCAGCACACCCAGGAAGAACGGGCCTTGACGGGAACCTGGGTCAGCGTAGAATTGTTCAAAGCTCTGGACATGGGATACCAACTGTTAGAAGTGTACGAAATTTGCCACTTTCCCAAGACACAACAATACCACAAGGGTGACCCTACTCAGAAAGGCATTTTCGCAGACTACGTGGATGCCTTTTTGAAACTGAAGCAAGAAGCCAGCGGCTATCCTTCCTGGTGTCACACTCCCGAAGACCAAATACAATTCAAAGAGGAATACCGGGAACAAGAAGGCATCACTTTAGACCACATCGAGAAAAACGAAGGCAGGCGATCGTTTGCCAAAGTGATGTTAAATTGCTTGTGGGGTAAAATGGCACAACGACCGTGTTTACCCAAGACGGAATATTTGACAGAACCTTCCCGCTACTTCCAGATGATTCACGACAAAACCAAATACATGAAACACGTGGACGTCGTTCGAGAGGATTTAATCTTGGTCAATTACGAAGAAGATCTGGACTTTGTACAAGACGACCCTTTTGGAAATGTCATCATTGCGGCTTACGTGACAGCTCATGCTCGCTTAAAATTGTACGAAGCTTTAGAACTGTTAGGGGATCGCGTCCTGTACTTTGACACGGACAGTTGCATCTACATCGATCGACCGGGTCAGCAACACCCTAACATCGAAGGAGACCGTTTAGGAGCCTGGTCAGACGAACATCCTGACGACAAGATTCTAAGTTTCGCGAGTGGCGGTCCTAAAAATTACGGCTACGAATACCGGGACCCACAAGGAGAAGTGCACACGGAGTGTAAAGTGAAAGGATTGACTCTGAATTATCGTACCAGTCGTGTGGTCAACTTTGGCGTATTGAAAGAAGCATTGCAGTCTGGAGAGGATGCAAACTTTAAAGTGACCACCTACCAGCCGAACAAGATTGTACGTTTACCCACTCACCACATCGTCAGTCGACCCTTGGAAAAAGTCTATCAAATCGTGTACCAGAAGCGAGTGCGACTTCCCAACCACTTTACTTTGCCGTACGGTCACATCAATATTGGTCAGCATATAAAAAAGGACAACGTCCAAGACCAACAGTTCATTGTCACTACTAAGACCAACTGAGAAAAAATGAATCCCTTCAAACAGCAAGTATAGAGCGTAAGACTCAAGTCCAACGAGAAACTCGGGTGTGATTCTTTGCCTCACTATCACATCACCAATGCAGTAACACATCTTAGTTATTTATGTACTAACGCCATGACAAACTACGTGCAGCTAGTGAAACTTCCAGACCACAAAACTTTACCTTATGGACATACTGATATCACCCAGTATAAAAAGGGACGACTTCCAAGAACGACACTTCATTGCGAGGACAAGCAACGAGAAAGATGAATCACTCTACGCAGATGAAAAAAGAGAAGGAACAAACATCACTGACCTCTTTCACTACCATACCGTCACAGCAAAGTGCGTCCAAGAAGGGAAATGATTCAGTAGACCTACAGGAGTATTTTAGCATCCAAATGACTCAGACAGCGACCTCAAGAAAATTTAGAACGACAACTTACACCTACACGGTGAAATTTAGAGACTTCGTCTGACATTTCAGCCGAGGAAGTAGCAGGTTTCATTACGGACCTACTTGATTCACTGTTAGAGGAACTCAAATGTCATTGCCAAGTCAAAGATCGAGGTCGTTTGAGCCTATCTATGTATCGCGACAGTTTGAACTCACCTGTATGTCTCGGATTTAGCACACCTGCAGAAATAACTTCGTCCAAACTTTTTAGGGCTATTGAAGACGTGCAGTCGATGAGAGGAAAATTTGACATCAACGAAGGAAAAGTAACCATTCATATGGTATACATTGTACCTCCATGGGAAGAAGACGATGACTGCACTTGATCTGCTTACTGATAAGTGTACCTAGCACGATGGATATAACAGCCGATTTATGAATGAAACGGATTAAGTGATGGGAAATATCTACGCTGGGACACAAGTGCTAGCTGACCAGATTTTTAACAACGTGTGAGACGAATAGAGAGAGAGAAACATGAACTTTGTCCTATTTGATTGCATGTTACTTGTTTTGTGTTAGCTTTTTCTTATAAATGAACATTAAATGTAAACAGGTTTACTAGAGCCAAGAACTAAATAACTAGTAAATAGGTTTGTTTGATGTAGAAATGTTTATGCATTAAATGGATAGTGCTTAGACCAAAGCACAGGCCAGAGAGCCCATGTATATACTTGAATAAATGTTTTGAACCCATACAATAGACTTTTCTTTTTTGAGCCATTATTCTCTCTGTGAGGTTTGTTTTAGAACATTTCTGTCGTCTTTTCTGTGTGTTTAAATGTGTATTTGTATGTTTGTCCCTATCTACCCTTTGTCCTTACAAATACATTAAAATCCCTATAAAATGTTTTGACCCTATGAACCTCATGACGTCACCCAAAGTTCAATTCCCATTGACATCCAGGTGACATTCCCATGTTCAATTTCCATTTACGACAAAGTGCAAACCCCATATTTTAACGTTAAAGTCCCATTGACGTTAAAGTACCGGTCCTGTTCAATTTCCATGTTCAATTCCCCTTGACGCTCTACAGTTCCATCCATGTTAAAATTTCCCATGTTAAATTCCCCTTGACGCCAGAGTGAATCGACTGTTTTTGCATGGTAAGTCCACTTGACGCTAGGGTGACCCCATATACTACTTTCTGGCATTGTTTAATGTGAAGAAATGTGTTGGAATAACGCATGTTGGTTACTGTTTTAAAAAAACAATCATAAAATATAACAACCTTCAATATAAAAACCTTATTTTACGCAAAATCTGGCTTTGTTTAACAGTGTAGCAATGTCTTCCTGTTTTCACCAACTGCTTTCTCGATAAATCTGCAAAGTAGCCGAATAAATTATGTTGTAACAATCTTCTCGTTTGAGAAAATAATCTTTTCTGATAAATTCTGACTTTGCTTGATAATACATCAGTGCCTCGCTGTCTTTTTCACAAACAGCTCATTGCAGAATTGGAATAGTGTCTCATATGAAATGTTTGTCTGGTCTGACATTGTATTGTGAAAGTAAGCCAGTGTCTTTCATTAAGTGTGCGTTTGTTCATTTCTCCATTTTGTTCAATGTCGGTAGAATGCTAATTTGCACCTCAACATTTAATTTACATGGGAGTGCGTGCCAGTAAGTGTGGATGTTGATGAGTAAAGGAAAGTCATTGTCAGTAGAAGAGAGTTGGGTCAGCAGGTGTGGGTGTTGGTTGCCTGTTTATCAGCAGAACTGAGTGTTGACTAGCAAGGCGGTGTGTTGATCAGTTGCTGTGTTTTTTCACATTATCTTTTCCTTGTCGCTAGAGGTCATTCTTTTAAAATGGCGGCCGTAATGTTAATATGTTCGTATCAATGGACCTCGATTGTAGCTTTTGTTGGCATTACTACCGATACTAAAGTTTGTTACTGACACATCCTAACCTTCAATTATTTATGTAGGGGATTAATAGCAAAAACGATGTTTTGTATTTAAGTACAGTGCGTTATACACCGTTTAATTTCAATAAATATAAATTAAAAGCGTGTCATACATATGCAATACCATTATCTGCGAAGAAATTAAACAAATCGATGAAGTGATCAAGACCGACCTATCAATATAGAAGGGACGATATCTTCAAATGCCAGAGAAGAAAGGCGTTGTACAGCTTGTAAGATTGTAGATGAATGCCATTTAATTTCATACGATACAAACTTATTTCTTTTTCGGTCAAATTAAAAGTAAGCTAATGCCGAATTTAAAAGTTGTAAAGTGTTAAAGAGAACAATGTTAAACGCAGCAGTCTTGAGTACTGCTCGACTGTGTGGAACCCACATAATAAAGATTTAATAATTAAGATAGAGATGGTTCCGAGGAGAGCTGCTAGATTCACCACAAATAAATATCGTAACACTAGCAGTGTCAGTGCAATGTTGAACCATCTCCACTGGGAATCAGTCGAATCCAGGCGAACCAAGGCCCACCTGACCATGTTGTACAAGATTGCGAACAACTTAGTGGACATACCAGCGGACAAATACCTGATCCTGGCATATGGACAAACTAGGGCAAACCACAGGAAAAAGTTCCAATTAAAGACAGACGAATTGTTTCAAGTTCAGCTTCTTGCCATGTACAATAGAGACTTGGAACAAATTACCATCAATAATTGCAGAAGCTCCTGACTTGGTATCTCTCAGGGAGGAGCTTTCCAAGATGACATTCTAACGAACTAGTCAGCTACAAGTCAGACCTAGTGATTCTCAGGGCTATGCTGGTTCAGGTTCATTATCTCATCACTGCTATGGTAGCCGGATTGGTCTGAGTACGAAGGGACGAAAATGTACACTGATACTCTTTTACTTATTTATGCCTTTCTTATCACTACTCTTCTGACTGTCCTATCACTTCCGTCTTTACTTTATCTTGATAAGCACCACCCGTTGCTTAAAAGACAAGCATGACTGCGTCGACGGATAGATAGATAGATAGATAATAAGGTCATTTTGTGTTGTCACAAATTTCGTTGTATTTTATTGATAAAATGTCAGATTCATGGGGTTATACTTATTTTCTCAGTGTGATTATGAACAAGCGCCTGAGAGTTTAGTTGTCTGTTTGAACTTGTGTATTAAGTGGACGGATATATATTGCATGGAGATGGTTCGTTTCCCTTCACCGGTTGAACGTCATTTCCTACCCGTACGTTACACGATGCGACGGATACTGCAGGTCTCGAGTGTAATCTGTATGTTTTTACTGTTTTTTGTTTTGCACATTAGTGCATTGGAGACAGATTTAACGGTAGATGTGGGTGCTGGGAAGCAGGAGTGTTTCTATCAACCATTTAAGTCAGAAACTGAGTTGGAAGTGGAATATCAGGTACTATGCCTCACACACCGCCCTTTTCCGTTACTGCTTGTCAAGTACCTACCGTAGTGAATAGAGTGAAAATCAGCAGAATCTGACCCGAGGTTTGGACTTGGTTGTTAACACAGGGCTTTGTTATAGTCCTACATTGTACAACATATCACATGTTATTTATGTTTTAGTGCTACGTCTTACTAACCAAATAACGGTCTTGTATAGCGTGTTCCGATGTCGGTTGACATTGGAATGAGTGTCAAAGTTTCATGAATATCTCACACACTAGGCCGCATATATCCACAGGTGCTCGACGCGAGCTTGATGTTGAAAAAACAACAACAATAATTTGAAGGAAAACAATCATACAGAGTGACAAAAATACCTTAGATTACCCCCATGACCCGTTCTGACAATGTCATAGGACCCTCATAATATATGAGAGAAGGTACGTAACTTCTAAATACTTCGCTCCACCCATGACTCTCGATTTCCTTCTGCTATTTCCGTCTTTAAAGGCACACGACCATACTATATGGCTTGTTATACTCCTGAAATATATTTCTATTCATCAAGCCATCATTGAATTTTCTGCGTTGTACCAAACTGAAGTTATGGGCTCCAAAGCGTGCGATTTTCGCGAATTTTTACTGTTGATACAAGTCTGAGTGGGGCCCCAAGTGGCCGAGTGGTCGAAAGCGCTCACTGTTACGGATCACTGCCATCTTACCTCTGTCTGCATGGGTTCGAGTTCAAGGCTCGGCTAGCGTGGGTATGTGGGAAAGCCTGCCAGTAGCTTCTCGTGCGTCGGTGGTTCTTCCCTGGGTTTTCAAGGGTTCTTCCTCCACCAGTTATACTGGCTGCCATGTATAGCCTATCTTGTGCTGAAAAATGGTGTTAACCCTAGAACAACAACAACAAGTCTGAGCTCATGCGATAATAAGTATAACCTTTTGAGCCAATTATATTTCAGCATTGACGTGTGTGCCACATAGTTTAGCTATTTTGAAAATAGAGTCGCATGAATACGATGTACTTGCAGTGAAAAAGACAATGTCTAATTCTTGCTTGGAACATGATTCCTAAAGTTGAATCGACGTAATGGAAAGTAAAAACTTACTTTTGCATCTACCACTGTTCTGTAATTTAAGAAGGGATGCATCATAGAGCCGCAAACATGGTACATGTAGCTCTTTTCACCAGTTTTTGCATGTGCAAACACTTATCCCAAGAGACAAAATTCACGAAAATCGCACGTTTTGGAGCCCGCAACTGCAGTTTGTTACAACGCAAAAAAAAGTCAATGATGGCTTAATGAATAGCAAAATATCTCAGGAGTAAAACAAGCCATATAGTATGGTCATGTGCCTTTAAAGACGGAAATAGCAGAAGGAAATCGAGGGGCATAGGTGGAACGAATATTTGGAAGTTATGCACCTTCTCTCTCATATATTATGATAGAGAGGGTCCTATGTCAGAATGGGTCATGTGGCTTAATCTAAGGTACTTTCGCCACTGTATGATTTTTTTCTTTCTGATTATTGTTTTTTCTTCTTCTTTTTCTCAAGCTCATGTCGAAACCCTTTGCCTATATCGACACTAACACTAATTAATGCGTAATTAGTATACTTACTGTGCTGTCTTTATTCTGGCGGAATGAAAATATGACACTAGCAAATAGATGCATTTTCATTTTCCATTGACATATATTTGAATTTGTTTCAGTGCGATGGTAATCGAAGTATGTTTAAGTAGGTTCATGTGGTTGATATATTTCTTGAACGAAATGAAACATTGCTTATTGGTTGCCAGTTGTGTGTGAAAATTTGACTTTCGTTAGACTGTTAGTCGGCATCAAAACACGCTACACAGCTGTTAGTTAGGCAGTAAGACCCATCACACCCCCCAAAACGAAAATATCGGGTGATGTGTCTTACGTTGTAGGACTACCCATATCCACAAATTGATTTGTAATTATTATACTTACTGTACTGTTTTTATCCTGGTGGAATCAAAATCTGACACTAGCAAATGGACTCATTTTCATGTTCTGTTGACATACATTTGAATTTGTTGTAATGCAACAGTAGTCAAGGTATGCGGAAGTAGGTTCATGTGGGGGGTATGTTTCCTGAATGAAACGAAATGCTGCTTACAGTTCCAATAGGCATAATATATTTTTATTCATTTCATTAAGGAATAATATTTCAACTTAACCCAATTTCGGCATTCCTGGCTTTTAACGCTTCCAGCCAACTGAAATAAAGGCCAACAAAACTTGAAATCAGGTCCATTTCTTTTGTGAGAATTTGAATTTATTACAGAAAATACATCAGAGTAAGTAAAGTCTGACTAAAACATTATGACTACTTTGTAGAAAAGCTACATTATTGGTTGCCAGTTGTGTGAGATATTTCTGAAAATTTGACTTTCGTTATCAAAATGTGCTGCACAGCACCGTTAGTTAGACTGTCAGAACCAGATGCCCAAAACATAAATATCAGCGTTGAGGTCTTGCATGTAGGACTAGGCTTCGTTAGAAAGAAAATTAGGAGTATCCATCCATGAATCAAGGGATGGGGGGGATTAACCTGTAACAATATAACACAGGTTACATCCCTCATCCCTTGATTCATGGACAGTTACTCCTAATTTTCTTTGTAATGAACCCTGTGGTTGTTAATGAGAGAGAGAGAAGTTGAGGCAGGGAAGGGTACATCAGGCTGATTTGGACCAGGTTTTTCAGACATTTTACAGACTGATTTATAGTACAAGTCACATTGGTCATGTATGTAGGCATTCAACACAGACTATTTCAGTAATGTGTGTCATTTTTTAGAATTTGATCCTACATATCTTTAAGTGGCAAGTATTCACTTCATTTGGATTCATGTACATCCATATTCCTTTGGAAGGACATTATTTTGACGTCCCTAGTGGTGCACAAAGCAAAATCAGTGTTAAAGTACATGGATATTTTTGGACATAATGAACCTAAAGGTGTGATCCAGTACAATCTGTATTGGATGTCGTGCACTGTGATGTCACAATGAAAACTACGCATATTGATACACAGATTCGTACAACCCTCGATTATGACTCTTCCACTCGATGAGTTCTTATTTTGACCCAAGTTTAGTACATGACCACCATTGTAAAAGATCATAGCGATAGATAAATTTCAGCTGGAAGTTTCTTGTTTAAAGTGCAGAGCATTCTATAATCAGGATTGAATAGACTCTGGTTCAATAAAATCAGTGTTAAATTTTAAAAAGCATTTTATATTTAATTCAAAACGAGTAAATTTGCATACATGACCCACGTGAATTGTACTTTTGACATTCTTACCATGCAGTATATTAAGCAGAGGTCTTGCTAGGATTTTAGAACTAGGAGTCCAGGACTTCCATTTTGATAAAAATAGGAGTCCCACCATCAGAAGTTGCAGTCCCTTCATTCCTACAGAATCAACACAGACATGAGTGCATCTATTTTTAGATGGAGAGGTTTTTGTAATGTAATCACTCACTTTAATATATCTTCATTACAACAGTCCATTGACAGGATTGCAAATTTGTGGCTTATTTATTTGTTTATGTCCTTGTAGTAATTTTAGGCCATGGTTAAATAGTGTATGATTTGCTGTTTTTTTTCCCCGCATTTTCGCAAATACGTGTCAAGTGGGAAAATAGCTTAAACCTTAAAGCGCATCTTGCAAATTCCACAACATAGCATTGTTCTATACATTTCTGACCTACATAATTTGCAGTTTAAAGTTAAGTCTTTAATAAAATAATACCTTGTCTTTGCTTTCAATGATTTGTATATTTTTCTGAAAATATTTGCCCAATGATTTAAGAAAACAGACAATCTAATAAACTGTTACATCCCAGACTTAGCGAAGTCTGCCATTATTTCCTGTAAGGTCTACTGATTCACTTACAGTTTCAAACAATTTTTTATAACGAAATAGTGTACAAGAGGCAGTTAATATATATCCATATCACTGATTCTGATCTTAAAACACATGTTTGTATGTTTCATCATCAAATGATATCATGCAGGAAATTGATAGTTGCTACCTTACTTGGAAAAGGGTTAATGGTCAATCAGCTATCAAAACATAATGATTGTGAATGGGCAAGAGTTTGTTTGTCAACGTAATTGATATCAAAACTAGGCCTAGCTACTGATCTTGGGCCTGGGGACATTTCACCTGTTGCATGAATGTATTGAAGACACTGATTTTGTTTTTGCAGAATCAGTGCAGTGATGCATTGTGTTTTAGCAAACACAACCCAGAGTGTCAACTTGATGATTACAATCTTATCATTGATACTAGATTTTGTTGCTTTTCTTTGCCAATCACAATGGGGGATGATTGCACACTTGAGGATGCTTTAACATCACTACATCTGATCATGGCAGTTCAGGGTCTTGACACAAATATCTTGTTGGTGTTCTTACCATATGATGGCTAAACTTGGGCCATGGTAAAAACTTAACCCAGGTATGTACAACATGGACTCATTCAGAGATGAGGCTTGATGAAGGATTTCTTTGATGACTGGCAAAGATTGTAAAATTTTCATATGTCATCTTGATTGAATCTTTACAATATATAGATAACATTAGACATTCGTTGTTGAGGACAGTTCTTAGTTGACCCAAAGAGTGTAACATACTGTTTAATTTTTCGCCAACTGTGGAGCCAGGTGGTCTGATATTGATGCCAACCCTGTTGCATGTCATAATGGTTGGTTGACAGATTTACCCATGTGGATCAGGACAGGCAGTGAGACCTTAATAAAACTGTGCAAGTGGTCAACCTGATGTTTAAATATAATGACAGTCATATTTGGACATGCTCATGGCCCTGACCTTGAAGGCTGCACCGGTTGCAAAAAACTGCAATACAAGTTGTTTATAGCAAGAAAGACATTGCTGTGAATTTGTTCAATTTTCTGGGATTACAGGTGGTGCAGTCGATTTGAGATTGACTCTGATGATTAGCATCAACAGTACCAGCTCTGATGATTAGAATCAACAGTACCAGCTCTGATAATTAGCATCAACAGTACCAGCTCTGATAATTAGCATCAACAGTACCAGCTCTGATGATTAGCATCAACAGTACCAGCTCTGATAATTAGCATCAACAGTACCAGCTCTGATAATTAGCATCAACAGTACCAGCTCTGATAATTACCATCAACAGTACCAGTTCTGATAATTAGCATCAACGGTACCAGTTCTGATAATTAGCATCAACAGTACCAGCTCTGATGATTAGAATCATCAGTACCAACTCTGATTAATAAAATTCTCAATGAAGCTGCTCAGAAACATTTATCTGAGTTAGTGATTCCAAATATGGTAATGGGCAGCAGATTATAGTTCTCTTGCAAAAGGAGTTAGATGAAACCAGTAATATAAAAAGAACAGTAGCAAAAGTCTAAGATATAGCTGATACTATGTGAGATATGTGTGTGCCTTTGAGGGCAGATTGCAGCACTAAGAATTTCACTATCTAGCTAGGAACTTTGGGCCATTAAAAAAATAAAATCACAATTGCAGGACACATCTGTATATTCTCTCATGTGAGGTCTTTTTGAAAATTGAGGGCAAGTTGACAATGATAATGATTACATTGTTGACAGAGTTGCATTGTAACAAGGTTAACATGGCCATGCTTGTTTTGTAAGGACTCATCCAATTATACCATATACCAATACCAATGCAAATATCGGAAATAGGAGATTGATCAATTATTGCTGTAATTGGCCCCAAACAATTTTAAGATTGGATTTTTACAGCCACGACAACAACTTGATGGAGGCTCATTTATGTTTTCATGTGCAATCTCTCTCAGTCATATATTTGTTTTTTCCAGAGATATTTGCAAGGTTATTTTTAGTGCCAAACACTATGTTGTATTAATCTGGCATGATGTAGTTGTAACTTTTGGTAGGGTTTTCAGCATTACCATTATGTATTACTGCACTAATCCTCTCACTGACCACAGAATGATTTTTTTTTTTCATTTGTCTTGCACACCTCAGACTGGAGCAAGACAGTGTGGTCTTGGCACACCAAAACATGTTCTTGGCATTTCAACCCGGGTTGATAACCAAGCCCATAGTGCATTGATAATTGATAAGTTAGGTCAGTCTTAAGTTTCTCTCAGGTTAAACATTCATCAGGATCCCAATGAAGAGGTTCTACTTTCATGACAATCAAGTTACACTTGAATATTACACACTAGGGTCATGCATGATCCATCATCAAGTAATTGACACCAGCCTGCATATTTCCCATCATTACTTTCTTACATTTTACCCAATTTATTACTTTTCATGGGAACAGTTTACATAGTACATGGTTGACATGTACTTTCATAGATGTGTTACATATCTGGCTGATTGCCCCACTTTTCCCAATTAAATATATATTGCTTTGATTTTGTCCAGTAAGTGTCTTTTGTTAAAGGGTGTATGTGGTCAAATGAGGGTCCTTGATAGACATAAAGAAAACTCGTAACATAGTAATTAAAACCTGTTGCATTTTCCAATAATAATGTCCTATCATGAAGTTAAAGTTGGCCATGGGGCCCTGAGTGGCAGAGTGGTATAAAGCGCTCTCCATTACAGTTCACTGCCATCTCACCTCTGTCTGCATGGGTTCGAGTCTAGGATTCGGCCATTGTGGATAAGTGAGAAAGCTTGCCAGTAGCTTCTTGTGGGTCGGTGGTTCTTCCTGGGGTTTTCCTGAGTTCTTCCTCTACCATTAATACTGGCCGCCATGCATAGCCTATCTTGTGCTGAAAAATGGCGTTAAACCCCACAACAACAACAACAACAAAGTTGGCCATAGCAGCTTGCAGAAATAAAGAGCACAATGAGAACAATTATGGGTTGAAATTGAAACTTTTTTCTTGAAAAGTTGACAGGAGTTATCCACATGTGGTTGACCCAAACACATATTGACTGATTTGACTTAGTCAAAAAATAGAACATTGCAGTGACCATAAAATTATTCCAGCATTGTTAGCATCTGTGGCATCTGTGGTTGCAAATGCAGGTGCATTAGGAGCCATCTGAACTTGATCCATATTAGCTTCGAAAAAAGCTGTTGTAGGCCACATAGCATCTCATAAATGGATAAGAAAGGAAAAGGCATTTGATTGCCTGAGACAATTCAAGGAACACCCTCATGTAGAGGTCTTTGACTGCCTGGTATGACTCTAGCGAAAGGCAAAATTTTAATCTAATCGCTATTGCAAAATAAATATGTTAAATTTTTGGGTAACTGTTTTGAGCCAGTTGGGCCCAAAAATATTGTTTCCTATTGCGCTGGTTTTAAAATTAGGGTTGGTAAGTATTTTTTTTTAATTTTAAAAAACCATATTATACTGATTAGTATATATTATGTACTAAGCACTTGAAGTCCTTCTCTAAACTTGCTCAGTTAGATGAGCAAACCAATTTTGGGATGATTTTTAAAAATATGTTTTTGTTTTTACACCATTGGTAAAAAAAATAGTGCCTTGATTGGCAATGAAAAATGGGGACAGTCAGCCTGCCAGAAATACACATTTGTTTTTGGCCTCCAAGACCTTAATTCTTATTAATATGGTATTTAATATTCCCATACACATATTCTGGTTCTGTACCTTGTAAAATAATCTTGGATTTTAATAGTTCATTTCACATAGGCTTGTTCAATACCTTGAAA
Organism: Sinohyriopsis cumingii; assembly: GCA_028554795.2. Classification (NCBI taxonomy): domain Eukaryota; kingdom Metazoa; phylum Mollusca; class Bivalvia; order Unionida; family Unionidae; genus Sinohyriopsis; species Sinohyriopsis cumingii. Next base: position 21,500,774 of record CM068836.1, read on the forward strand.
ATAATAGACTGTATATTAACTAAAACCAGCTTTTACAAAAGAAGTATTTTGGCTGCTATGTGTGTGTATAGTGTATGGCTTAAACTAAATGAATTATGACACACATTTCAACAGGACTCTAACAAAGGGAGATAATCTCATGAAATTTGTGCAATTCAACAAATTAACAACATTGAATGTGCTTACATAATATTTGTAGCATTTGCCTTTCTTCCTAAGAGGGAATCTCTGGCAAATGTACACTTCAGTTTTCACAACCTTTGAGAAACCAAGTTGTCCTTTTTTGGCATTATTTAAATCTCGGGGATAAAAATGCTGTTCGTTATAAAAGGAAGCTGTTTTCTTAACCATTTGCATAATTTTACCTAAGGCAGAGTGATTTCCACTTGTAATAAAATCAGGCCAACAATCGAAAAAAATGGGTGATATAGGGAAAAATTAGAAAAGATGGTCAAATAATAATGGCAAAGTTACAGAAGCAAGATACCAAACCTAACATATAATGATCGTGTAACCTCTTTTAGCAGTCAGGTTTTTCCAAGTATTTGTACCCTGTTTGACATACAGAGAAAAATGCATTATTGATCAACTGTCTTTATTCTGAATGCTATACATTTTTTATCCTTACCTATAATAATTACAATCATTTATTCAGCTTTCAAAAGTCAGAAAGTGTTACTCATACATTTATGTATTCCATTTTATGACAGTAGAATTTTTTGAAAAGTGTTATTGACAGCTGCTCCCAGTTGCATTATATAGCCTTAAAGATACTTTTTTTAACACAGTGTGTTGAAAAATTGGTACTAGAAGTGAAAAATTGGTGCTAGAAGTGAAAAAAATAATTTTTTGTTGAAAACAAAATCAACTTAATTGGCCAATAAAATTGGTGAGAAAGAACATGTATTTGTTGCCATTAGGTACAAAGAACTAATTCTGTTCCCGTAGATGGAAATTTTAAGGTTTTGCAAAATGACTATACAGCAAAGGACACTGACCTAAAATGCATGATATATCCAAGACTAAACTTTAAAATGATGAAAATGTTATGCTCAATGACTCCTTTGTACATGGTAGTACTTGCGCAATGACAGAGGTAAAATGAAAAGGGTTTTACATTAAAGCCTGATAATGTGAAAAAGTACCCATAACAGATATGCTTCACGTGGGAAAATTGCGTACATTGTTATTTTATGGTAATTGTTTTCAGTGAATTGGCAATCTTGGTTATTTTAAATATGATATTTAAAATTTTCTACCACATATATGTTTGTTTCTTTCCTCAAAATAGTTGTCTTTGACTGAATAAGATAAGTAATGCATATATGAATATGATGCTTTAGCATGATATCATGACTGACTGGGAAAATCGCTCCTAATCAGCAAAGTGTGAGTTATTAAACATCTGGGTAATGCCTCATTCTGCTACGAATTTATGTATAAAATTTGGTCAAGAAATATTCAAATTGGTACTTTAGTTGCAATTCTTGTACATTTTGACTCTGGACCCTCTCCCAAGGATTGGAGGGTAGGAACCCAAAAATTATATCCCTCTTTCAAGTTGCAGACGGTTCTCAAATGGGCAACTTGTGTTAAGTTTGGTAGATTTCCACCCAGGAGTTTAGGACTAGATAGGCTTACACACAGATGAATACATGGATAGGCAGGAGATACCAAATATCCTCCCATACAGCCAATAATAATAATAATGATGATGATGAAAATAACAAAGTAATAATAATGATATTAACTGGAACAACTGCGGTGGCTCACCATTTCAAATTGACATGCGTTTCACACCATTTTGCACCCAACTCAAACCTTATCAAGTGTGACCCAGGAGCCATATTGCAATATGTGTCACATAAATGTTTCATCTTCACGCTGTAGGTACATGTGTGACATTTAGTCAGAACATTTATGAAAATGTCATACCAAATTTAAATTGTTGTAAATTTGACCTTTTACCCCCCTCAAGAGGACCCCATATGAGGGCTACAGGTATGACATGTCTTGCAGATGGTCACCATATGGACCACATAAGCAGAGATTTGTTAATTTCCAACAGGTGGTTTAGGAGGATTGTTGGTAAAACTTTGTAAAATGCATAGCGATAATGACTTCATATAAGTATGGTAAAATACTTATCACGTTATGATTAAAGGAAAATTTGTCTTTGAATGTATATATTTGCCATTGTACACCATTTCAAGACTATATTTTATAATAAATTGAGTTACTAATTTAAAAAAAGGGTCTGTACAGTCGGCACAATTTAAAACCTAAAATCTGCATCAAAGCAAGATGCCCTTTTAATTAGGCTTTTGGTATTGATAATTTCTGGTTCTAGGACCTGCAACTCATATTACTTTGGACTTAATAAATTTGTAAATTGTGTTGACAGTATTACAATTTTATTAAAATTATTTGTATCATACATTACTTTGTGAATAATCTAAAAACGGAGAATAAAAAATGTGATTGTAAAACTTGTTCTCTGAGATACAGAACTATTTCAAATTTGGTTTTCTTTTTTTGTGTTGTAGGTCATAGATGGAGGTGACTTAGACATCAGTTTCTACATTCAGGCACCTGATGGAAGAATGCTTGTTGCCGAGAATAAAAAGTCAGATAATGTGCACAGGTAATAGAAATATCTGAATGAATATGTGACCAGAGGGATTCTTAGTACAGTGCAACCCCCGCTATAACGTGTCTCGCTATAACGCGAATTCAGATATAACGCAGTCGTGGTGTGGCTCCCGAAATTTCCTATATTCATTCCCACATTAAAAAAAAAATATTTTTTGATCAAACTACATGAAATAGTGTATAAAAATGTTATTATCATTATGGGGAAGAGATCGTGTATGAATTCGAATTTAATATGATTGTGGCATGGTTCCTGAAATTTTAAATACATGTATGTGCATTTTTCTTGTAGGGGGAAAAAATATATTTTTAAAGTACGAGAAATAGTCTGTAAAACGTTTATTATCATTTTGGGGAAGAGGTCGCGTATGAATTTTAATGCAATACAGTCATGGCGTAGCTTATGAAATTTAATAATATCACCAGGTTCTTGAAGTGTTATGTAAAAAAAAAACACTATCGGAAATGTTACTTATTACTGGTCCATGAGTAAAGCCAGTAAGTCGCCCTTGTGATTGCCCTCACTTAATTCAGTATACAATCGTTGCTCAAACAATAGCCGACACGTTTCTTCTTTAACTGCATACACAACCAAGCAGCAGACAATGCAGTGGTTGATAAGATATTCTCACAATTTAATAAATATAAAAAACCGTTAGCCGCTAACATGTTTGCTGGGCTTGGCAGTGTTATTAGATGCAATCAATTGAGCAGTAAATAATGTCCGCTTTATTAGCTGGATATTGAACGGGTATGTAATTTTACATGCGTTCAGCTTACACAAATTTATAAAAGTGACTTGTGACCATTGCAGGCCTACTGCACTTAGTTCTCGGGTTTTACATGGGTATGGTGTTTCTTTATGAACTCGTTGTTTCCTATTTTTTTTGAAAATATTTTATTGTTATTGAAAAGCAAGTTCACAGATGCTTGTCATTCTCTGCACTTTGCGCAATGATTAGTATAGTAGTTTTCACACGTTTCTTTTGATATTCACAGAATCTGAAGTAAAAGTTATATGCATACTGAAAGCATGTGTTGATTGTTAATTATTCTGTAGTCATTCAAACAAATAGGCATACAAGCGTTAATTATTGGAAATTTGCAATGGATAAATTTACACAGAAACGCATTTGAGAAAATGTTAGCAGTATTAAATTTGTACAGACACCATTCATAGACCCTGGAACGTAATGAACCGTACATGTGCTAGGTCTTTCTTAACCTAATTTTGCTGTTAATTTTTCCCATTGAATTCAGACACATAATGATGTGTGACAAAATTATTGAATAGTTTAAATATGTATGCAATTTTTGCAATTGAATTATATATATTACTGATTAATTGCATGCTCCCATGGTACCATATCAGACGGTAAGTAAACGGTGTTGATACTCTGTTCATGCTGTATATTAGACATTGAATTCAGACACAATGATCTGGGAAAAAATTATTGAATATTGTAAATTTGTGTGCAATTTTTCAATGGAATTACATCCATTATAGATTAACTGCATGGCACAATGACACGATAGTAAACAGTGTTGATACCCTATTCATGATATACATTAAACATCTATACACGTATATATGCCAATGAGTTGTTCTCTGAAAAAAGTAAAATACTGTAAAACTCCGCATTAACATGACCCCGATATTAACGCGATCCAATATTTTGGACCATAATTATCGCATTATAGTGGGGTTCCACTGTACATATGACAAAAGGGATTTTAGTGTGGGAAAAAGTAAAATATATAGCAGTACCAATATCAGGTTTCTAACTAGTAATATGCTGGGTGTGTGAATTATGGAATTTCATAGACAGATGTGAGGGAAGCAGTGATAAATCTGGGTAACTAGGTCAGCATCATAGAAATTAATGTTAAGTTGGGCATGAGAACACATCAATAGCAAGTAAGATTTTTGGGTTTCAGGAAGGCTTTGACATATCTGGATAACTGGGTCATATTCCTGATGTTTCAGCACCATTTAGTTATGGTATGATCTGGGGGGAAGGCAGCTGTCATTCATCTGGTAATTTTTGTCCAATCATATTCTGTATGGGGGGAAAGGGTGTGGGATTACGATATAGATAGATACAAGATATATTGTGGGCTCGAAAGTGGAAGGCAGAAGGATGCAAAGCAGAAAGAGAGAAAGAAAAAGGGACAGCTGAGATAAGATGTAGTTGTAAATAAGAACCAGACAGAGATATACAAGATGGACCGTTAAGAGAAAGGATACCTAATAGACATATGGAGTGATAGATAGATAGATATGCTGAGTGGACAAATATAATGAGAAGCAATGTAGATGATGATTAGTATAGAATTTGGAGAGGTGGACAGAACTAGTTTGTATATTGGATATAAACAGTAGATCACAATATGACTTTAATTAGTATATCACTGGTCCCCACTTCACCCCAAAGTCAACAGAAAGACCCAACAGGCCAGACCGATCACACCTAACGGGTCAGAAATACAGTGTTGTCACTGAAAGAGAAATTTATGTCATGCTCTAGGTGTTTTATCTTATATTATTTCTTATTGTACTTTATGTTTACATTTTTTGCAAGCATTTATCTTCCTGAAGTATTTTGCATTTCTTCATTTTGACATTTTACAGATTTTACCTTTTATTTGTACCATACAGCAACCATTGTGCTGACTTACCCTTAATCACACTACATTCGCTTGGGGTAAGGAAGAGGTCTTTCAGTTATTGGGTCAAAAGATCAAAGATCACAATCACTGTCACTGAAAGAAGAAATATGGTTTCTGTACAGTAACACAAGTTCTACACGAAGACCTGGTCAGAGCTGTGTCGATGGCTTACATTTGGGTTAAGGAAGAAGGTTATTCATTTTGAGGTCAAGGTGAAAGTCAATGGGACTGAAAGCTGATTTGGTTTTGTTGATTTTAATAGCACTTTTAACACATTATTGGCTATATTATGCTAAGGAAATGGGAGTTAAGTGCCCTTCACTATGGCAGCTTACCCAGGCTGGCCTGGGTGTGTATCATTCCTGCAACCCTCAGATTATGAGTCTGATGTTCTACCAACTGAGTTACCGTGACTTCACTAAAAGAAAAATGGTTTTTGCACAGTAACATTAGTACTGCATACAAACCGGCACCAGACTGTGTGGATGGCTTTTACATGGGATACAACCTATTGATTTTGGGGTAAAAATGTAAGTCTTGTGTCACTGCAGCTGAATGACTCAAAATCATTTTTCATCATAACTTTAGTTTTAATCACAGGCCAGGACTAAACTTTGTGGATGGCTTACACTCTGAGTAAGGTTGAAGAACGTTGATTTGTCAAGGCCTTGTCACTGAAAGAAGAAATAGAGTTTTGGGATAATAGCTTTACCTCTAGACCAGATACCTTTGACGGAAGTTTATGGAGGGTTTAGGTAAGGAAGAGGCCTATTCATTTTTAGGTCAGACATTAAAGGGTAAATGCAGTTATGACTCAGAAAATGGCTTTGTTTCTTTAACTGAACATTGTTGATGGCATGCACTTTGGGTACTAAAGAAACCTGTGAAGAAAATAAGTTGAAGACTGCGTACCTTTGGCAAAGGTCTGGGTTGTTGACCAACATTAGTCGATAATCTCCTGAGGCAATCATGCCCTACTAGTGTCTATATAGAGGGTTGTTAAAAATGGTGGATATATGATGGTAATCACTTAGCTGTGACAGAAAAAATCCTTATTATACATATATTGATGGCTAGACTATTCAGAATATATTTCAGAGAACAATGTTGAGACTGTCTCTGAGGAAATATGGCTACAAGAAGAGCATTTGGGGCATTCACTCAGAATGCCTCACTTGTTCAAAGTGCCAAAGATATAATAGTTGTGTATTTTGTAAATTATGGAATGTAGCAGATTTCAGATGCACATACTGAATGCAGAGGAAACATCTCTGCCCTCTACTCTTCAGTTTTTCAGGTCTCTGTCTTGTAGAAACTCAGTTGTCTCCCTGCAAGATAATTGCCTCATCAGGTCAGACAAGCACTCCCAGGTCCCAGGAGATTACAGGACCAAGATCTTTGGAGACACATGAGGCCCCTCCAGAAGGAGGGACTGAACTCTCAGGGATTAGATAGCCTTACACCCTCCCCTTCAGAGTATCTATGCAGTACTTACCCATCACTATTGCTGAATGTCCTCCTTCCACCCTGTCTGATGTCCTGGTGTAATCTTCATTTTGTAAAACATGACTTTTCTTGCATGGGTGTGTTAGGTGCATGAGTGGACTTTGTCTCATTGACAGTTCTTTATGCTGTAGGAGGATGTATTCATATCAGATGGATAGGTTATTTTGCACGTAAAACTGTGTCCCATAGATAAAATAAGTTTTAGCTCTCCCCAACTCTCTGCCATTTTCTTGCTATATGTGAAGTTTCTTAAATTTTACAGTTTTGACATTTTAGAACTTACCTTGTAATCAGCGCTCTATACCTGTATTGTGCTGACATGCCATTATGTGTGTGTGTCCATGTGGGTTCCAGTCTCATGCTTAGCCAATGCAGGCATGTGAGAAAGCTTGCCAGTAGCTTCTGTGGGTCAGTGGTTCTTCCAAGGGTTCTCCCAGGTTCTTCCACCCAATATACATGCCGACATATATAGCCTACCATTTGCTAAAAAATGGTATTAAACCCATAGCAACAATAGCTCTGCAAACTCACAACAGTAAATACATCAGCACCTCAGTTTAGCATTAACATTTGCTGCATACTTCTTTTGCATGCATCCCTACAGTTTCATTCATCTGTCAGTCTTTTATTTCATGATACTCTGTCATGGTCTGTCCTTTCAATCTTGCAGTCTAAGTCAGTCTCAAATTTTCTTAAGGACCATTTAAGTGGTTAAAGCATCTGCATTGGATCTGATTTAGAACCCCGGCCGAGTCATACCAAAGACTTATAAAAAAAATGTTATTAGTAGCTGCCTCACTTGGCTGTTAGTATTAAGAGGTTAGTGTTAGGACTAGTCGGCCTGGTGTCATGATAATGTGACTGGGTGGGACATGGTGTTACATGTCTGCGACATGATGTCCCATTGCTAGAGATCACTTTAAACTGCCACACTGCTGACTTCATAGCGATATGACTGGAAATGTTTTAAAGTGATGTTAAAAATTAAAAACACACACACACATATTTTCTCATGTAGACATGATAATATGATTATGAATGCTGATTTACATTTTTAATCATAATATTTGTCAGTATTTGGGATTTGTGGATGTGTAGGTTCATCCCTATTCATTATGCTGACCAAAGGAACAGCCTGTCACATGTGCTGTGCTTGTTGACTCAGAGATTGTTAAGATTATTTTCTTACCTGTCACTGAATTCAAGCTGACATAACTATGAGTAAATTCGTATACATGACCCACGTGACTTTGGACATTCTTACCATATTAAGATTGATCTTACTATACCAGTTTATAAATTGTGTAACAGTTGTTTCAGGTATGATATTTCTCTAGTTCTGCAGTGTAAGACCTTGACTCTAATATTTATGTTTTGCGGGTCGAGGTCTTAATGCCCATATAACGACGCTGTGCAGCATGTTCCGATGTCAATTAACAGTGGAACGATAAGTCAAAATTTCAGGAATATCTAACACACTTGGCAGTCCATATTGGCATTTTTCTTCAAATCAAAGTCATAATGTCAGACTTTACTTACTCTGATATCTTTTTCTAGTAAATTCAGATTCTCACACAAGCAAATGGACATGTTTTCAAGTTCCGTTGGCCTACATTTCAGTTGGCTGGAATGTGATGGAAGCTGGAAATACTGAAATCAGTTAAAAGTTTGATGAGAATCTTGAATTAAATGAAGCTATCTAAACACTTTCTTTAATATTAGAGTGCAGGGGACAGTTTTTATGCACAAATTTCATGTTGAGTACACTTGCCTAATATAAAAATCCATCAAAAATGAAACACACAAGTGAGATCAAAAAGGTCCAAACCAAAAAGTCAGGGCAACATTGCCATGTATGACAAAATGATTTTCCATTAATATTATAGGCATTTTGTATTCATTGGTTCTGAATAAGTGATCACCAGTCTTCATATTTATCAGAGTCTAAACAAAATTAGCAAAAATTCTGGATCAAAATTTTATTGTATTGTTCTTGTTCTTTGTAGAATACAAGTGAAGTTATTGGGAGACTATAAAATATGTCTTGACAACACGTTCAGCCATTTCTCCAGCAAGTTAGTGTTCCTAGAACTTTTAACAGATGAGGATGACGAGGATGAAGATGATAATGATGGGGAATGGGCTGGTGCCAAAGAAGAACTCGGAGATCTTGTGGACATGAAAGTTGAAGATTTTCAGGTATGCCAGTAACTAATTTTCTTATTAGGCTTTTATGGTCATTTTTCTTCTTTGTCTCATTAACCTTGACTTTTTTTTACTCTAAAATCAGTAGGCTTCCTTCTTACCAAAATAAATAAGCCCTCCACAAATTTTGATGAAGGTGCATGGTCGAGAACTAAAATCATTGTGCAGAAACCATTTCAGACCTGCCAACTCTTATGATTTTGCCGTAAGTCTTATGAAAATGACTCTTAAAATACAGATTTATAGAATTAAAACATAAATTATGGAAATAAGATTGTTGGAGTAAAATTCTGACAATCAGCTCGTCTGTGTTTAATCTGGATCTGGGTTTTATATTAGATTTGTGAAGTTAGTGATTGAACTTAAAAATAGGGGGTCAGTGAAGCAGTCTTGAAGTTAGATGGATTTTAATTTTAAAAACTCTTTTGTAATCCCTAAGTTTACCTATATCCTATATATAAAAAACCCCATATAGAATCCCTTTTATTGTCTAAGGGACAATCCACCACATAAATTAGCATGGTATCAAAACTTTTGTAAAGTACATTATTACTACTTTTTTTCTTCTATACATTGTTCCATCAGAAGACAGCAATATTATGGGATATTTAGATAGTCTTATTATCTTTTTTTGTATGGCTTGATTTCTTTCACTTTTAAGCAATTCTTTTTCTCTTTCAGAAAATAATAAACAATATGAAGGCTAACCTGGACAAGACAATGCAGTTGCAAAATGCTTTAAAGTTGTTTGAAGCAAGAGATCGCAATATACAAGAAGGAAATTTTGAGTATGTTAACTGGTTTTCTGGTATTCAGGTTTTTGTGATGATCTCTGTAGCATTAGTACAAGTTATTTTGATTCGACAACTTTTTAATGATAAGGCAAATGTATCAAAAACAATGAAAACCAGAACATAGTTCTGTTTCTGTTTTATTTCCTGCCATTTGAACAAATGCATGATGTTGTATGCATTTTATTACAAGACTAAACATCATCTCAGTTGCAACCTCGTCCAAAGTTTACAACAGTATTAATGTCAGTGTACATCTTTTTTAATCCTGGTATATATTGTAAATAAATGTACTCTGATGTTTGGTTTGGAGAAATTGAAATCTCAGCATGCCTGTGGCAGAGTGTCCATTCTCTTACACCAAATATAGTTTGTATTACTAATAATAGGAACAAACTGTATGATTGTATAAAAGTTTCTAACAAAGTATAGATCAACTGGCCTTTCAGGAATATGGCATTTGTGATGGGAAGCAACTCAAATTTAGGTAAATGATTGGACAGAATAGTAAGTAGCAACAATGGACATCTTTCTACTGATGGTAAGATTTCAAACACTAGTCAAACTTTTAAAAGCAGTTCACCACAATAACTCCACAGATAATGTTTGAAACGATATCAGAATTCTCTAATGACATATTTAGAGCAGTATATGTAGAATAGTAACAAAGACCATGAATAACATTATTTTTTTAATCGTATATAAATAGTATCATTTCAACCTTTCAAACCATCACTATTCTCAGTATTTCATTTATTTACAAAACAGAACAATCTTTCAACAGTGTGACTGAAATGTTGTTATCCTGTCTTTTTCTGTCCCTTTTCTTGATGTACTGTTTACAGTCTACTTTTATTTTACAGTTTTTTTCTCCTTAGTAATTCTTAATTGTAAGAATTTATATAAATGAAAAAAAGATGTAAATAAATATTTTAAAAAATCTATCTATGTTAAACATGTGATTGTGCTTATATCTTTAAATATCCACTGGTTTCTTCTCTTGATATTAAATTTGCCTGTACATTGTTTTTAAAAAAAGTGCAATTATACAGATATGAAGACATGTATTGGCTTCATTAATAATATAAACCTAATCATTCAAGATGATGTGTTTAGAGCATATTTAATTAAGCCATCCCAAGATTAAAGGTCCAGTTGATAACAGGATTTTTTAAATCCTTGTAATATACATTACAAAGTAACATATATATTCGCTTACAAGTAAAACTGCATATAGTGTACACCCTGATTTGCCATCACATAAAGTGTCTGCAAATCAAGGAGTAAGTTGTTTATTCTACTGATTACTTCTAACAAATTGCATAGACCCAGATCTTTAGGTGCATTTTGCAATGGCAGATTAGGGTCTGTACAGTTTGTTGGATCCAACTTAAATGCAAGTATTGTTTTATTGAGGATTCTTCTTTTCCATTTGTTTTCATTATTTTTCATTTATAAACAAAATTTGTTTTGAATTGAAATGGCATTATGATGACATGATGATTTACTTCACATGTCATGACTTCCCAAGCTTGATACAGTCTTTACAGCTTGTGATGGCTTAATTAGGAAATGTTTAGAAAGGTTCAAAAATATGTGTACCATACCACCAAGTCTGCATTTATAAAGGTAACAAATATTACTTTGTGTCTGAATTGTAAATTTAATGGTCAGAGTATAAAAGATTTATTAGGTGAAATCTAATTTTAAAAAAAAATATCTATCTTTTTAAAATAAAAGGTGAGTTTATGGTTGTTATGCCCATCGGTACCTCTGTCTGTTTGCAATATAGTGTACCTCCTACTACACCACCGGGGGGCCCTAAGTGGCCAAGTGGTCTAAAGGTCTCACCATTATGGATCACTGCCATCTCACCTCTGCCTGTGTGGGTTCAAGTCTCAGGCTCGGCCAATGTGGGAATGTGAGAAAGCTTGCTGGTAGCTTCTCATGGGCCGGTGGTTCTTTCCGGGTTTTCTTCCTCCACCATTTATACTGGCCGCCATGTATAGCCTATCTTCTGCTGAAAAATGGCATTAAACCCTATAACAGCAACAACCACACCACCGAAGATACAGATTTTAAACTCTGGGATATAATTAGGGGTGTTCTGTATATCTGCACAGCGATTTAAGAATTTTGATGATTCCTGTGGGGGGTGGAGGGGTAAAGATCTTTAATAATTTCTGAAGTGTAGGTTGAGCTTGTCAAGCTGGCATGTGTCATCATCGGGGCTAGGGACAAAACATATTTCATGGGTTTTGTTATTACACCCATGGGTATTGTCTCAGAGGAGATACATGGGAATGCTGTCCCCAATTATCATTTAGACTGTTGAGATCATATCCTGTAATTACATACATTTAAACAACATTAGGAGAAAAAATCAGAAATACAACAAAATGCAGACCATCGGTCATGACCCTGAATTAGGGGACTTGCTTCTGGGTCATAACTTGGTAACAGTTGAGATCCTTATTCCATAACCATATATAGGTTTGAAAGAGATGAATAGATGAAACCAGACATGCATCCATTACAGATCTTGGGTTGTACCCCTGGTGTTTGGGACTTGCAGCTGGAAACGGTTGAGATCCCCACCAAATAAGCATGTATACATGTTAGGAAGAGACGGAAATTTAGATGTTCATCTAATACAGGTCCAGGGGCATGTGCCTAGATTAGGGGACTTGCTCCTAGGTCATAATCTTGATACTGTTCATATCTCAACCTAGTAACCATCTGTATCTGTCATGGTCATGACAACATAATAAACATATGCATCCAACACAGGCCCTGAGGACTTGCCATTTGTTTATACTTTAGAAACCCCAACCACGCCCCATTCATATTTACACAATCTTTACATGAAAAGACAATACTCACATGCATTGTTGAAACATTGGCCAGGCTGTAACCCTAATGGCATAGCATGGAATTATGGGTGTATGCCATTGACCTAATTCTAGTCTTGTACCTCTATTTGTTTTTGTTTCATTTATGTATTTGCTGTACTTGAAAGATGTTCTTGTGATCTAGATTTGAAGAAAAAAAACTGCCGTGTTGCTCACTTATGTAAGATTCAATAACTTGTTTCTCAGGCTTGTGGAATTCAAAAGTTTGTGTTGGTTCTTCTATCTGAGTTTCATTCAGTCTTCTGAATTTAATTAAATCTTTTGTCAGACTTGCCCAATATTCAGACTCAAGATATTCAGACAATAAAGTTTCATTCATAAGAATATGCTTTATATCGAATGGTACTTTTTGTGTTTCGACCACTCTGGTGGCCTTGTGTTAGAGCGTCTGCCTCGGATGTGGGAGGTCATGGGTTCGATCCCCAGCCGAGTCATACCAAAGACTTACAAAAATGGTACTAACAGCTGCCTCACTTGGCGCTCAGCATTAAGAGGTTAGTGTTAGGACTGGTCAGCCTAGTGTCAGGATAATGTGACTGGATGGGACATCATGCTACATGTCTGCGACATGATGCCCCAGTACTAGGCAACACTATAAACTGCCACACTGCAGACATCATAGCGATATGACTAAAAAATTGTTAAAGCTACGTTAAAAATCCAACTCTCATACACACACACACACACACGCACACTTTTTGTGTTGCAGGTTGTTGAAAATATTTGTTGATGCTTTTTTCCACATGCACAGAATTTATTAAGAAATGCATGTCAATGTTCTACATATATCTATGCAAACATAATTAAATTGTATATAATATGGGTCAGTAACACAGTTGGTGTAGTTGGTATGGTATCATAGTATATCATATGTGTATTTACAGTCCTGTCGAACAGGTGTAAAGTTGTTATACACCAGTAAAGTGAAGTTTGGAGGGTTATTCTGCAATCAGCTTGTAAATCCGAACATCAGTTGTTTTTTTTTAAACTGAATTTCTCCCGAGCCTTTTGAGATATTGTCATTATACTTTGTATGCCCTTGTATAAATGACTAGACTGTATGTTCTGTACAAGTTGGAAAAAAAAGTTAGACTCATCAGCATTTAAAGAGTTAGAGTCTGTCTGATTTGAATTCAAAGAAGTTATCCCCAGTTTTGTTGGGCCGACATTATCTGGAAGCATTATTTTCAATAGTTTGCCAGTGTTTTTGTTTTAGATTTTAACATGCGTATAGTTCGTAAACTCCTTCATTTATTCTTTTCATGTTAGTCATGAGTCATCATGAAGCTTGACAGGTTATTAAATGACATACTTCCTTGCCCATTTTAACTAGGGGTCAAGGTTGAAGTGATAGAAATGTGTTAAGATTTGGCTGCAGTTTGACAATATTTCATAAACCAAATGACTTGTGATGCACCATTATGCGTTTATGTCATGGCATTACTTTTAGAGTGGAAATATTCCTTAAGCATTTGCTTGCTGACAGATTGAGCTAAGATTGTATGACCATTCATTTTTTTTAGTCACTTTGATCTTAACTAACTTAAGAATATCAGTGAATATTAGATCATCTGATTGTCAGAACTTTTTAGAATAAAAAGGGACATGGATGCCTTTCTTTCTCCTCAGCCAAATGCAGCGACTCTAAGCTAAGGATACGATGGCATTCTAAGGAGAAGTTTTGTCAAGCCTGCCTTGGCAGAAGTTAATTCGGCATCTGTTTACATGTTTGTACATCTATCCACATCTTTGATCAAGCTCAGTGTTATGGTTTTTACTTTCTAGCTAAAAATGGCTGTGCTTGACCAAAAGGGTGTAACATGCTTCACAGTTGATTCAGTGAAGATGATTTTTAATGTTTGTTTTTTTTCATGTAGCAGAATTTTAAAATGCATCAGTTATGTGGTTCATAAAGTAGTAAAAAATTACTGAATTGAAAAATCGACCATTTGTATGTTGTGTTGCCATGACAGAGTACATGTATTGCTTGACTCAGATTTGTGTAATTTGTGTTATTGGTTAAAAACTTTATGTACACATCAGCAGAGTCAATTGGATTATTACTTATATGAAATGATTAATGTACAGAATTATATCTTGACAGTATTTATTTTCTTTGTACCATATGTGGGCAGTCATTTTTTGTTATCCTTGATACAGTTACAATGAAATTTACATGGGCTGGGTCATTTTTTTAAACCCTCAGTACGATTGCAATGAATTACACATGTGCTGGATCATTTTGTAACCAATACAGTTGCCATGAACCACACATGGGCTGGGTAATTTGTGTAATTCTTGATACATGTGCCATGAAGTCGACACAGCTTGACAGTAAATATGACTGATATTGTATTTCTATCATGTTTCCAGCAGAAATTACTTTTATATAGCATTGTACAGATATCTTTTATTTATGTGTAGGACTGACTTGTCCCCTTTGGAAGTGAATTCTTCTGAGATCATTGTGAAAATGGGCCAAAAAGCCCTCCCCCCAATCCCATTCACATTTGAAGTTATCACAGGTTCAAAAGAAAAAAGGACAGGATAGATGGAGGCATGTATGTACCATATATATTTGCATATGGACAAGTCCAACTGAAAACTGTACAGATCCAGATCTGCCATTACATAATGTGCAGGCAGATGTGGGTCTGTGCAGTTTGTTAGGAGTAATCAGTAGAACAAACAACATATACCCTGGTCTGCAGATTATTATGCTATAGCAGATCAGGATCCTTGTTGTTTGCAGTTTGACTTGACTAAATGTATTATCTATGTTTATTATCATTATATTATTATCAAACCAAGGTAATAATACTGGATGTATTATGTATGTAAAGATGAAACCAAGGTAATAATACTGGATGTATTATGTATGTAAAGATGAAAACTTTCAAACCAAGGTAATAATACTGGATGTATTATGTATGTAAAGATGAAAACTTTCAAACCATGGTAATAATACTGGATTTATTATGTATGTAAAGATGAAAACTTTCAAACCAAGGTAATAATACTGGACTTATTATGTATGTAAAGATGAAAACTTTCAAACCAAGGTAATATATATAACAGTGAAAACTTCAAAAATGAAGGTAATTGTGCTGGATGTATTATGTATGTATGTCAAAATGAAACCTTTTGAATCAAGGTTAAAGTACTGGCTGTATTATGTATGTAAAAATGACAACTTTCAAAATGAAGGTAATAGTGCTGGATGTATTACATAAGTAAAGATAAAATTTGTTAAAAATTGTTTGATACAGTAGATATTTCACTGTGTTGTGTATAAATACATCTTCTGGTAATGCAAAGTTACTAGTTATTACTAAGCATAAATGTATTTCAATACTTTGATTTTAATTAAAGAGAACAACTACACATTTTTTTGCCAGTCATTAGAAAAGTATATGTTAACTTAAACACTTGGAATGTTGATCCTATTCAGGTGCATGCTTATATATATATATATATATATATATATATATATATATATATATATATATATATATATATATATATATATATATATATATATACACACACACACACACATACATATAGGTTATGCTTGATTTACATTCATTCATTTTAACACCATTTATAAGGAAGAAATAACAGATTTCGCCACTGTGTTGGTTTAACACCATTGCTGGCACCACATGCTGCAGTTCACATACATCACTGACCGAGAGAACATAGTGCGCTCTTTTGGTCGTTACTGTGGTAACAGCGTTCTCATCACTCATGTTTTTTTTATTGTGTTTAAAAAGTCATCTATGTGATTTTTAATTATTGTTCTGTGTTTTATTGAAATGATTTCTAAATAAAAGAAGGCTGAAAGGTTTCTTTCCTTAGATATTAAAGTGGAAGTGCTTACAAGATTTGAATGTGGCAAAAGAATTACCAACACTCAAGCCTCCACCTCATCTGAACCTTCAACATCAAGTGGAGAGCCTACCAAACCTCAGCCAGCCTTAAGTACATTTCAGATCAAATCTAGTCTTTTATAAGTTTTTTGTATGATTTATTATTGTTTCCAGTGAAGTATTTTATATATTAATTTCTTTGAAAATTATGCCTAAATAATCATTACTTTAAAACTTGGAAGTTTAATTTGCCCAAGAACTTACTTTCAATTTCTGCCACAACCTCAGGAATACATCTATGACATAAATCGAGCATCACCTGTTTGTGTGTGTGTGTGTGTATATATATATATATATATATATATATATATATATATATATATATATATATATATATATATATATATATATATATTGGATAAACAGTTATCTTTTTGTAAGAATTTTAAGCAGTGAGATCATTTCAGTTATTTAGAGATCTCAGAGAAGTACCTGTTATGTGGTATTTGAATATGATTGAAATGATTCTAGGGATGTAATAACAAAGCTTTTCAATGCAAACTGGGTCTCTTCCAGCTGTATGTGTATATGTGCATGCATTGTTACAATTATAGTGGCTTTTTTTGTACATCTTTTATTTATTGAAGCATACCTTGAAATGTAAGGGTTGGGGTAACTGCAGATGTGGACCATAGTTGATGAAGTGAAATTCATTCTGCTGGTGGTAAAGCAAAAAAGAGTGGAGTTAATCAGGGGATGGAGGGTAGATTGAAGAACTAAAACAAAAAAACAGCATGAGAACAAGATGTTTCTAGTTCATTCTAAGTGTGTTGCTGTACACACCATGCAACAACTCCAAGCTAAGCTGATGCAGTTATTTATAGTCATTTACTCACAGATGCACCGTCCATACCACTCTTAAATGCTTTTGTTATAGACATCGAGATATGGTAGAGTTATTCAGGAAATTGGTTTTTTTTCTTCTTCTTCATAGTTCATATGTATCATTAATATATACATTTATGCAAATGGCATGTCCCTTATTATGTCCCAATGATCCAAAGAAATTCCATTATTCTCATATTCGAAAAATGTATTTCATTGAACATATGTGTATGTTTAGATGTTTGGAATATGCATGAAGATTAGAGGATAGTTTCATTCAACAGATATTCAGTAAAAGTTGGGTATGTTCAAGATGTTAAGGAGTTGCACATGTCCGATCTAATGTAACCTCATACATGTCATATTAACTGATGAATAAAAAATATAATACATGTGCTGTGATAGGGCCAGGTTAGTGTTGATACTACATTGTAAAATGGATTTGTTTTGTTTGTGTTGTGGCTTGATATAAATTGTAACTCTTCCTCCTGTCGGTTTAAAGAAACAGTACATTAGAAGTATGAATCCCTTTTTTCCCCCATGGTGTCTTTTTTGTTGCGGTATTTCTTATCATCACTTTTAAGATATTCAGTACTTTCAGAATAATTTCTTACCAAATCTTTCCTTGGTAAGGTTATTGCTTGTTTTCTTTATGATAGTCTTTGTTTCTAACTATAAACAAACCAGGATGAAGGCAGTCACATTATTTATGTTTGATAGAAAAGTCATGAAGATGCACATGCTTAAAATATATTTTAAGGCAAAATGAAATAACGCTATTTTAAAAAAAAACTAACATGCAGTTTCTTGCTTTAATGAGTGGCCTTGTGATGGCTTTGTCATAAGTTGGTGCTAACAGTTTTCAAGTTTGTTCTAGTATTCAGCTTGGTATGGAAAATAAAGTCATATTTCTGATCAATAAGTAATGTTTATAGTAGTAGTAAGGGAGAAACGCCATTTTAAAAACGTTTTAATAAGATGGCATGATCATGATACCATGTTTTATTTAAAATTCGGTTGTTTCCTTGAACTAGAATTAAGTACCTATATATTCTTGACATACCTGTGAATTTTAAAATCATAATTTCTAGCAACTTGCAGCAAAATCTATTACATGAAATTGTCCATATTTAGCTGTATAGTGCAGAAAGATGTGCCATATTTATTCTCCATTACAATATGATTTGCTTGTAATTCTTTTATATCATGTCTTCTTTGGATTATGTCTCAGAAGCAAATGAAGAGTGAGCTCTGAACAAATTAAAACAAAAAAAGACTAGATGATAAATAAAATCTATGCATTGCATTTTTGCAGTACTCCAATGAAATTTGGTCCAGAAATGATACCCAGGACCATCTTTTGATGAGCATTGCAGAGAATGAATACATTTTGGGAACAATTTAAATCATTTATTCGATATATTTAATATTATTTGGAAGATACCGCATATGTTCGCCTACAGGTGAGATCTAACTGCAAACTGCACACTTAGATTTGCCATCCTATAATGTACCAGCAGATCTGCATCTGTGCAGTTTGTTTAGACGAATCAGGAGAACAACGACAATAGATCCTGATCTGCTGGTGCATTTTGCAGTTGCAAAATGCACCAGCAGATCATGGTCTGTATTTATTTTCAATTGGATCCAACTTACAAGTGAGTATATATGATACTTTCAAAATGTGAAATCTTCCAATGGATTTTACGTGATCAAGCAAGCAGGGCAATATATCATTATAACCAACAAATCATTGTAGTACAACCATTGAAATTACAGGTGCAGCTTCAAAACTCATAGTAAATTTTGTGATATAAATGTTGTTGGTGTTGTTTTGTTTACTTGTATGCACCATATGCCAGTATTCAGATATGTGAACTGTTATATTTGAAAAGAAAAGTAATGGTTGGTGACTTAATAAGCACAATGTTTATTGTGGCTTGTCAGTATGAGTGGTTTATATGAAATGGTTGTTACATTAATTCTTTTCAGTTAAAGAAAGAAGTTTTATGTTTAATCATGTAAGTGAAAGTTGTTGGAAAGGTGTGTTTATTAAATATGCAAATTAACACTTATTGCATTATGCAAATCCCAAGTTATAAAAAAATTCTGCCTCTCAACAATAAAGCAATGAAAAATATATGCATTGTATTTTATGTACCACTTAATTATATTAGAGAATATTTATGAATTATTTCCTGGGATTTATTTGAAATTTCTTGAGTATCATGACTGCTTGTTAATAAAATAAATTTCAGTGCCACCAAATTTGCGTTTTGTGTGCTTCTTTTAGGTTCATTGTCTTGTGTATGTTGGGATATTTGAATTTTTGCAAAGAGTATATTTGTGAATTACTAAAGCCAGCTTATACATTAAGGAAAATAATACATCTGATGCAGCACATAATGGTGATCAGATAGTTTAAACCGGCATTATGGCAATGTAAACAGACATTATGGTAATCAAATATTGTAAATAGACATGGCAGTTAGACCAGTTGGAAGTAAATTTGTAGGTTGCTTTATCCCATCTCTGCAGTTCCACACTGTGCTCAGAAAAAAATGGAGAATTTAAACTTGTAAAATTCTCCATCAGAAAAGCAGTCTCTTAAAAGGACTGACAATCTATATTTAAAAATAATTTCCAGGAATTCAAGACTAGACTAATTTTTCTTTACCAGTGCAGAGTATTTAAACCATTTATGATATTCTTGAGAAACTCCAGTATACCAACTTTGCAGGGATGCCACACAAAAAATCAAGTTTTCCACACAATATTAAATTAAAAAGTTCAGTTGTCTGTAAAAAGACCCACGTCTATGCTTTCATAGTAGGGGTGCTACATGTCTAAAACCACATTGTAATATAATATATAAATCATATTACAATACAGTAACACTTAATGAAAACAAAGTAATCACTATAACATTTACTACTTGAAAAATGTATCTCTAAGTGATATTACGTAGAAAGACTTCAAATGGTAATCAAATGAACACCTAAAATTAACATAAAAATGAAACAAGCCCACAAACACCTGAAAGCTGTCTGATTATCAGCAAATAAAAATCTCACTGCCATTTCTAGTCTGTGTTTTAAAATTCCTAAACTGCACTTTTTGCTTTTTTGTTGGGAATAATATCAAAATCCAATTTGTTTTTAAAAAAATGATTGTCTGAAAATTACGATTCGGGTCTATACGCCCGTCAACTAACTTGAAAAATGAGTGAATGTTAATATTTGGAGGTTAACTGCTGTAAGCACTTGGATCTGACCAACCATGTATTTCAGATGGAAAGCATCAGATGCGGCACTGTTTAACTGTTTTGCTTTCTTTTTATTTTTTGAAGCTAAAATATCCATCATAACAGCAGATCTTGCATGCTTTTTTGTTTGTACATTCAGGGCATTGGATACAAAAATAGTTTTATAGGAACTGATATATTTACGAACACTGACACTTCATTACTGTTCATTTAGTTTCATTATAAACTGGACATGAGGCAGAGTGAAGTTTATAATTTATTATTTATAACTTTAAAAAATATCCCCTGGTCTAGACTTGCCCCCCACCCCAATTAAACTTTGGCCAAATGATGGTACTGTTCATCTCGTTTCACATTTTCTTGCACTCTCATGCTAAGCGTGCATCTAGGAAAAAAAGAAAATATGGTTCTTGAATTAAATTGGAAAATTTTTGCAGTATACAGAGATTTGTTTGATGATAGCAAGACTGAAAATATTATGGTACAGAAACCTGTTTTGTGGTATGCATTGCCAGAATGGCAAACCGCAATATAAGGGTATATTGTTGCACCCCTATGTCATAGTTAAAAAGAATACTGTTAGACAGGATTGTTAAGATGTTAACTTTTATTAAGACGCACCATTTAAATGCATGCAGTATGGATCTGTGACATGTAAAATATACTGGATATTTCAAATTGTCTTCTTTTTGGTTGTTTATAGTTAGGGTCTACAAATCTAACAAGAATGCATTCTTGGTCTATAACTACTGAATCAGTACTAGCCTCTAAAGGATGGATATAAATTTACTCCAGATATTTTATCCTCAACATTTTCAGTAGGATGTCAGATGTTATTTTTGATGTGATCAGTTCCAAGTTAACCCTAGATTTGATTTGAACCTCTCACAGAAAAAGATTTTTTCTCTGATGGCATATGGTGTGTTAAATAGCTTCTTGTAATGCTCAGTTTGGTTCACATTGTATTTATTGATCACTCTGTCTAAATCAGTCACATCTTTTTTCTCAGATTTGGCCTTATTAATATAAAAGTTTAACTGAAAAGTATTGTGCTATGCACAATTTTGGTATCTTAAGTCTTTCCTTGTGATAGTGCATCTTGCAAACAATCTACTGGTTTTGTCTGCAATCAAGGGGTATCTCTTAAATATATTACAAGATGTGATTGTTCGATCTTTGTTGTCTCGAGTCAAGAACTCCAACAGCCAAGAATCTATGAACTCCCATGATTTTCTTTTTTTTAGTGTATTCCCTGTCATAGTCAAGTTTAGTTTTAGTCCATTTTGTTGACTTCTCATCAACTTGTCATCAATCAGCCCTATCTTCATAATAAAACAATCCATTCAGATGCATTACGGGAAGATTCATCATAGTTGTGCATAATGGTTTAAAGGAGTCTTGCAACTGGTTCATAACAACAGATTCCTCACAGAACCCTATCCTTCAGTCAATGAAATTCGTTTTGATGTACTAATCATCAAAAGATATCACCTAAACCAGTACTGCCCGCTTCCATTGGTTGTATCCATAGAAGCTGCATCTGGTTTCATTCTCAATCAATAAATTTTAGCATATACTGTCTAAATATACCATGCACCCATGTGGTACTTGTTGGTAGGTATGAATGGCATTTGTGTAAACATCGTTCAGACAAAATGGGAACTACTGCCCTTTCAAGTTACAGGCCACAATTTACTTGTCCACAGACAAGTAACCTTGCAAAAGTTGCTTGTCAATAACAACCAATTTCTGACTAATACAATATGGACAATGGCTTTCTGCACCCCTGCTATGCTAACAAATATTTGTACATGTCTAAGTTAACAGGTCACAAGATAAGTGTAAGTGCAGGGAAGAATTCTGTATTATGGTATTAACCTTGAACCTGATAACATGGTCACAAGATACCTTAAAAATATGGCAAAATTCTTTCTCATTGCTTTGACCTTGAAACCTTATATGATAGATATGTCAGGTAGGGGTGGGCAAAATATGGCCAGTGACATGTTTTTTTTCTTCTGTTAATTTACATCATAGGGTGTGGCTTTAAATATCACTTATCTAGTCCATGCTCTGGAGAAAGATGCCCATTCCTGGTCTAGAGGATATATTTCTGATCAGATTTTGGTATGTTAGGTTAAGTCTCAGACAAGTTCAGTTTTGAGGTCCCAGGTTGATCTAATCATGGAATCAAACTTGTAATCTTATTCTCTAGTCCAGTACCTAACTACTGAGCCAAAGCAGTTCCCTTGAGTGGAGATCTTAGTGGATTATCACTAATCACGCATATTAATTAAAATGCATATTTTCAATTTGTACAAATTCTGCTGTGAAACCATTCAGTACTTTTTATTTTTCCTTTTTTTGATAGACAATCTAAAGTCTTTGTCTGTGTAATTTTCCCCTCTAATTTTGATGACTGGTCTAACTTTGGTTAAAATTTTGAAAACTCTGTTGTCCATCTCATTTTCTTCATCTTATATGTAGTTTTCATAAAAATGTTGAACTTCTCTGAGTATCAAAATGGTTTGTTATAATTTCATTCTTGTCCTCAATTGTTTTTGTTGTATAATGTCTGCTTTCAATGTGTGAAAGGTATCTTGGTTTCTCCCCCTACTCCCATTTTGCCTTTGACTGGATGAAACTTCTTCAGTTTACCATGTCCTTTTCATTTGATTCTAACAACTCTAAGAGTCCTCCTATTCACTAAAGAGTGCATTTCAAGAACATCAAAAGAGTATCTAGAAATAATGAGTCTGGTATGTGTATATATATATATATACACACACACACACACACACACAGAGCAGAGCAGAGGTCTTGGAAACGCTTAATCACGCATATTTGGATACACATTTTTTTATATCTGGGACATAGAAAATCACTTATGCAGAAGTCATTCATATGCATGCAACGGCTGGGCAACAAATTTAAAGGCTTGCCAGTCCTGCTTCAACCACCTGCTGAGTGGGAAAATGAGTTGATCATCTAGCTGTGCTGATATTTTTGGCAATTTCTATTGGGTACCTGTCAATCATAACAATCAGTCACCCAGATACCTGATCAAAGGGAAATTTTTATTAAATGTGAACCTGAACTGCTTTGTTGTAGGTTCACATGCTAATGCACAACACATAATTTATAACTAATGTAAGTGGCAAAAAACGTAATCTGAACAAAAACGTAGCATTCTACATATTACATGCCATAATTACACAAAACTGTATGAAAAACGTACGTATTTTAGTTCATTTAATCTTACCTGGATCTGCAGTTAAAACTTTTGTCACAAATTGGCTAAATCCATGTGGATTAGTAGTTAATACAAGAGTATAGACACGAAAGAAATGGATAAATTATTTACACATAACATTCACTTTAACTAGTCTACATGTCTACAGTAACTTTCACAAATAGTTGTAATGTCCACAAATGATGACTTGTAGTATCCTCGACCTGCCATGGTTCATCATTTAATGATGGTCCGGTGCTACATGTTTTTAAGTTTAACAAAATCTTCTCTAACATTTTTCAGTCATATAACATCCAACAGTACATTGATAAGCCTGTTTTTTTTAATGATATCTGGCGCCATTTAATGGTCCACTAAGTTTGTAGCATCAAAATAGAATGAATCTATCAAAAGTAACTTCACATTCAAGAATCCCATCTGTTGGAACTGTTTCAAGTGAATTTAGTGCAAAATTTACCATATTTACACGTCAATTTTTATTAGATTTTTTTTTCAGTGTTATTAAATAACAAAGATTTCCCTTATATTCAACTATTTCAGTAAAAAATTTCATTCTGTATAGATGATCATTTTGTTCCTTTATTCCTAACATGGTAAAAGAAGTTCATTTTACAGTAACCAAACTTTTGTGTTGCCTTTGCCGTGACAAAAATGTCTTTCCTGGGGTTTCCGCTAATGAAAAAAAAAGGGTGCAATAAACAAATGTGAACAGCGGCCTTGACTTGAATAGCTCCAGGGCCGCAAACTTGAGGCAAAAATGGCATTTGTTAAACCAGACATTTATATTGTGTTTTCTTTTATTTAAATTACTGTACGTATTTAAATTTTATTTTCTTAATCAGTACTTACTGTTGCTGTCAATGAAAGGTATTGACCTAACTACTATCATCAGGATCTCAAAACAAGCGTGTTTTAGTTGCGAGAAAAATGGCACATGAACCATTGACAGGCACGAAGTTTGGACGATCTAGCTTTAAATATCAGCAATGATTTTTAAATAGGTCGTGTGAGAAAGGAGAGAAGTCTCCTTGCATTATTAAATAGTCCATGTATGACAAGTAAATTGTAAGCATCTATAAAAGCCCCTGTGATAATTAATAAATGTGCGCACCAAAAGAAAAAAAAAACCTCGAACTGTAATCGTTATTCTGTGTCTCGATCTGAATATGGAATACTTTTTTTTTTTAATGGGTACCCAGTTGTTTATTTTATTACCTGGGTTATTATTAGCAGGCAGGTACTCATTCGCATCTTTAGCAATAGCTGGGCGGCAAGTTGAAAGTCTTTGCCTAGCTGCTGAGTGGTGGGAAAATGTGCTGATATTTACAATGACTGAGTTCAGAGGCAGAAAGACTCATAAATTTACATGTAGTCATAAGAGTACATCAAAAATGAACAAATTTAGCTTTTCTTTATTGTGTTCCTTTCCAAGTGCAGCAGAAGTAGTGCTTGTGACCTCGAAATCAAGATATGTTGAGACTTAGACATAATACCACCTGCAAAATTTGGATAAGTATTTTGGGGTTAAATGGCAGATTGATGAAGTTTGTAATGAAATTCAGAGAGTACTGAAGTTGCTAGAACTGATAGATCGGCTGGAACAGGAGCCAAGTATAAAAAAGTGTGTGATGCCTGACTTAATGTTTGGCATAAGGCCTTTCCTTGAGTTGACAAAATTCAGTCTCACTCTAATGGACAAACAAGAGCTATATGCCAGTGGTGTAAAGAATTGGAAAATTAAACTCGATGACAACCACTGGTTATTGTCATCTGGATATTTAGCCACTTCGGTCATTCCCAATATGGTTCTGGGAGGGAACTGCAACTTTTGCTGGTGGGGCACCTGTTTTTACCTGGACTCTTAGTTGTAAAATCCTAGCGAGACCTCTTTATAGTTTGACATCAATATTTCTATAATAATCTGATGAGGTACATTATAATTTAACCTCCTGAATACATAATTTATTTTCATTTACCGATTTAGTATCTTCAGGAAGGCTGTTATTAAATTCCCACAAACCCTAACTTCTAATAAAATCATCTGAACAAAGGTTTCATGTTATCAAAGAGTGGTCAGATCTATAACTTGATTTTTTCTTCTTCTGACACAATAAAGAAATCCAATCAAGGATTTCTTTTCCATGTCTACCTCTTTAAATATGGATTTATGTAATGTTCCTACTCAGGATTATTTGTATGTTAATTATAATAATCTAATTCAAGAGCTTGAACCAAACTGAAATCACCACAAATGATAACTGAATCATTTTCATATCCACTTCTAATTAATACTATTATAAGAGTCTGAACATTGATTAATTATCTGGCCTATAACTATTAATTAGAACCAATTTCATCTATTTTTATGTGAAGTGCAATTGAATTACCATCAGGATCCCTTTACCAATCTTTTATATCCTATTCAAAATTATTACTACATAAAATGCAAACTTTTCATATAACAGGTAAGAAAAACATTCAAAACCACAATGAGCTCTGATAAATTTTATCTTCAGTAAAATGTGTGTCCAGTAAACAATATATATAACACTGCTTTCTCTAAGGTAATCAAACACTTGACACTTTTCCCAATCTCCAAATCATCAATAGTTTGCAGATAATATTTTAATGTCTATTTTTTCCATTTGTACAAATTTTAAAAAAAGTGTAAACTCCTGACCATGTAAAGCATATATATATAGTTTTTGTTTACCATACACAATGCTATCAATAACTTGTTACTTTTTTTTAAACAATTTCAGACAAAAACTTCAATATACCAGAAATAAGTCAACTCCATATACATACAAAAAAAAACATTTTTATCTATCTTCCTCTAACACAGTAATGTGAAAAGAATTAAGAAAGAAAAAAACAACATGAAAAAATAAATATCAAAAGCATCATTTATCTATATACATGCTACTGTTGTCAATCGGCAAATGATCTTTAACTAAAGGTGTTAAAGTGGTTTGGATGACAGTTAAGGTAGCTGACACAAATAAGAATATCTAATATTTTTAGCACTTTAAAATATTGGGTGTCCCCTAAATCAGAATGATGAGTGAAATGGCATCTCCTGCCCTTGGAATCCAAGGCAACTCTGCTTTCAAACCAATGTTTAAATTAATTCAACTATTTACTACGTCAATGCACACACTTTTCCCGCACACCTTTATAACCCATCAAAAGATTTCAACAAGAGTGACCAATATAAATCCTGTAAACAAATAGTAGCAGAAAAGGGATTAAATTATTGTAAGGGGCCTTGCTGTTTACTTCATGCAAATGGACACAAAACATATCCAAAAATGTCTAATTCTGCATGGTTCATATCATTTAGTTTGTTTCATTCTACATCAACAGTTTGAGTACGTATTGTGACATACTATCATCAGAGTAAATATCAGTAGTTATTAGATGCTCATTTTTTTCTCCATTAACTTTACATTGTCAGAATAGTTCAGTATTTTATGATATTGCACACCTTCATATTGTACACACACACAGAACACGTGTGCCCAATAGTGTATTAGAACTAATTTGTAAACAAATCATGTACTCTCGTGTAGCAGACGTTTTACATTTTGGTTGATTAAATTTGTTTCTGAATGAACTAAAGCAGATGTTTCGTGGACTGGCACATACCAGCTGCTTTGATACATTCCGTGTTAACTTTTTTGATGCAATGTTTCAGATTTTGGCGATAGACGCTAGATTTAATAAAACTGCTTGGTATCTACAAATAACATTTAAGTTATAAAGGCATAAACTGTCTCCTTTAGCTGGTAATAAGAATGGCAAAAAATATACTTACAGTTTTACGTTCTGAATTTCCTCAAAATGTACTTTGTTAGTTTTGCAAATCCAAATTACATGAGCCATGTCACGAATTCTCAAGCTTGATTACACATTTCAAAATTGTACTGTAATTTTGACTATATTCCGAGTGCAATTACATCCTCCTTACTGCACTCAAAATGAAATAAACATTACATTCAAAAGTGTCTTTTTGATAACTGCAATTGAAACACTTCATATTTTTCCCACATTATGATTTCAAATAGTCAATGACAGAACAAACACATTTGCAGATGTAAACACGCTTCTCCCGCACTGCTTCAATCCAACATATTTCATGTACAATTTGCACCGATGAATCCAGTCCATAATCATGAAATTTTGTAAGTCTATTCATTCCAGATCAAATGGAAAACTTGTTGCAATGTGCATTCATGCACAATATGACTCCAAATTTCAATTTTAAGTAGACAAAAACGCCATTTTCTTTCAAAACTTATGTCTAGTGTGCGACAAGTTCAAATTTATTTGGGCGGAGTTATGTGTGCATTAATAATGTTGTTGTTGTGTAATGATTAATCTGCGCTTGTGTATTTAGTTTGGAATATGGCATACATTCATTTACGTTGTTTCTTGTAGTGTATTTTGTTTATATAATTAAACCTTAGCTAGAATAAGAAAATGAGCATATAATGAAAAGGTTACACCATTTGTATGGGAAAATATGAACTCGTTTTGTCGGATGGATATACTGCACTCCCAAGGTCATGCAGTATTCCATCCCAAAAGCTCATTCCTATTTTCCCATACAAATGCAGTAACCTATAACTGTTGCTATATCTATCATACTGAACTAAGTGTTCAAATCAAATTAATGCTATGCCTACCTTTGACCTCTACATCAGGCTAACTGTGTGGAAATGTTTTTTCTTAAAGAATCATTTTAAATTTAAAATCAGTTGTTGATGACCAGGACTAAAAATCTAATGCATCTTACTTCTTTAATATTTCCAGTACAACTCTTGTTTAAGTTTAAACTTAATGTGCATTTCATTGTTTAGTTTAACTACTATTTGATTATGTCCGTGTTGTATTTTAACTGTTACTGAAAGTAACTGAAATTTAAATTTGTTCAGAAGAACCCTGCCTAAGAACCTCTACATTTTCATATTTATGGAACACTTGCAGTCATTACTGCAAAAAAAGTAAAGCACTTCATAGTAGTGGTCCTGTATGTAAAGGACATCTGTTGTCATGACCCTTAATTGTCCGTTATCTACAGGTTTCAAAAATATTTTAAAATGAAAAAACAAGATGTACATGTCGTTTAACAAATTAAAATTCTTCATTTCTATTGTAAATACAATCAAAAAATATAAATACAAAATTATTATCTTGGCCAGTATACAGTTAATTGCATTTAAATGATTCTGAAAGAGGTAAAATGTCTAAAGGTTTTTTTGGTGGGGGGGATAAAGAAATGAAAAATAAAACAGTATAATTCATAATTGCACTGAAATTTTGATTTAAAGAGATATGGGAATATAAAATACATGTTTAATTTTTTGACAATTAATACACAAACTGTACCTAAATTATAAAATGGATAATTCCAACTGAATACTTACGATAAATCATAAATCATTGGTTAAATTTGTAAAAGCAAAAGAATGAAAGTTGTTCTCTTAGCTTTTAAAACTCTCTAAAATGCAGTCAGTAAGATTCCAGGAAACAGTCCTGGACCAGTTTTAGTTATTTCATGCACTCTTTACTAAATCTGCATTTTGCAAAACTGTATAGGCTACATTATTCAGTAACAGTTGTTGTTGTTGGGTTTAATGCCATTTTTTAGCACATTATAGACTATACATGGCGGCCAGTATTAATTGTGGAAGAAGAACCCGGGAAAACCCCGTAAAGAACCACTGACCCACGAGAAGCTACTGGCAATCTTTCTCACATACCCATACTGGCTGAATTCGAGACTCGAACCCATGCAGACAGAGGTGAGATGGCAGTGATCCATAATGGAGAGCGCTTTAGACCACTCGGGGCTTCTACATTATTCAGTAATAGTTGTTTTATTCTACTTCAATAATACACATCACCACTTTAAAAATCGCTGCTCTCATACTCCCTAGTTTCTGGATACTAGTTTCATAGCTGTGGCAAAAGCTATTAGTCATGAGGCACATGCCGCTAACCACAAGCAATCCATGCAAGTTTGTTTCACTCACTGAAGAGCATGCAAAAATAGACTTGTGTATATAGGCTTGGTAAATCCAAAGAAGCAATAATGTCATGATGAACATTATTAATTTTCTGAATATTTAAACCTATTTACTGGAAGAATTTTAAGCAATGTTTTAATTGCTGATTATGAAAAGCAGTTTAAAATCTGTAAAAATTAAATGCTATGCCAATTAAAAAATGTGTCCACCAGTAGAAAATTCCAATCAGATGAACATGCTAATCTAGGAGAACAAGTTTTCTAAACTTATAAGTCATAATCCCTGACCTTAGTGAATACTGCCTTGTACGAAACTGGTTAAGCATAAATATGCTTAAGTGAGCTACAAAATGTTAATTCATCACTGAAATTTAATGTCAAGTTATTTGATCAATTAAAAAAGGTCAAAAATATTTGAAAAAAAAAATACAGAACACAAATTTCAGGTTATTAACCTGCTTTGCCATAACAATAAAAACTCCAAAAATTATGTTAATCCCAGGCATGGGATGGCAAATATGAATAAATTTTCATAATATTGAGGACAATGACTGAACTATGCATGCTGCTCCTAAGAAAATTACAGTATGGAAATTAAATCTGTGAACTCAAAAGATCAAGAATTTGGGATGCCTTAGAATCTTTCATTCGCCTCCTTAATCTCTCAGCCAGTCCCATGTCCCTTGTGTCTATACTCTCACTCTCATCTACTTCATCTACAAGACTCTGAACAACAGAATCAACATTACATAGCAATTTCTTCTCAATATCATCTACTGCACCGATGTTAAAATTCTTGCAAGAGAAACTAAATTCATCTGGAGAATCAAGATGCTTCTTAACGAGCTCAGCTGTCATGGAACTGTTTTTAGATTGGTCCTGAAATTTATCATCATGAAAGTCACTGTCCAAATCTGAAAATCCAGAAATGTCTGATTCCTTAAAACTTTCACATGGGCTATTTAGTATTGATGTTTCTATGTTAAAGTTTCCAAACTGCACAGTACTATCACAGTTTATAAGAGACCTTTCATTTGGATTTTTCTGATTGCATACATTCCTACACATTACTTTATCATTATTCTCACTGCATCTACTTTCCAAACTCAGAAAATCTCTCTTGAACACTTTTAGTTCCACCCTATTTGGTGCATTTTCTCTTCCCTCATGATAATTCTCACTTGAATTATCCTTGCAAATTTGAGATCCCTCTGTCCATTTTGATTTGAAAATACCTAGTTTCACTTTATTCTGAATATTTTCTTTGTTATCATCAAGAATTTCACTTGAATTATTCAGGTTAATAACAGATCTTTCCATCTTGGTGGGTTCAGAATTCAAGAGTTTATTCCCATCAGTGTTGAGATCCTGTAGAGCTCTGCAGGAATCTAATAGCCCAGGTCTGTGATATGTTAAAAGTGAACCCTTTTCTACCTCGTCTGGATTCCTCTTGAAGTTATCTGCCTTATGGCTAACACAACTGTTAGTTCTCACTTCACCTTCAGACTGAACAATCTGACTGTGTTCCTGATTTATTTTATCACTTTGCAGGATAAAGTCTACAGGACTTTGAACAACAGAATCCACAGATGTGAACAAATCAACACTACAATTTGGAGAACTCTTACAACAATCTGTGTTGACGTTGCTGTCGTTATTCTCTTCCTCAGGAACAAGAGCACAAATACCTTCAATAGCTTTTTGAATACTGGTCACACTTGTTACAGACAGTTCATCATTTATGTTTGGCTTATCTACTTGTTCTTGTTTATGTGGACACCCATCAACACAATCTGTATTACTAAGTACTGACTCAATGCTCATTCCACATTGGCTGATTGTATATGGTACCATGAGCGATAATTCTACTTTGTGTAATATTGCTGATTCCATTTGATTTGCCACCTGAATGCCTGACTTGTGGCAGATGTTTTTATCAGAGTTTTCTAGTTCATGACAATTACCTTGTTTAATGCAATGATTTAAATTTGGTATGACAGTGTGCAAATTTTTAGAGGAATCCAATTTAGTACTTTCAAAGTCTCTGTGCCTTTTAGTATATGCTTTAGATTCATTTCTTTCACTGAATAAACTTTCATTATCATCATCCATTTCACAAATGTTTTGACCAGACAACTTTCTTGTAAATTCTTGCACTGGAACAACCCTTGGAAAATCAAATGTGACCCCCATTCTATCATCTGCCATTTTGTGAGTCCTTGTAATGGACTTGACATTTTGCACTTTCTCAACTTTAAATAATGCATTCTGAGACCTCTTAATCAGTCTCTGACTCAAAGGCAAACCCAGATAATCTTCTTCACTGTCACTTTGGTTCTTGTTGTCAGATTGATCAGTAATGACTTGCTGACACTTGACATTCAAAGCAAGTCTCTTTATGAGATCAGATAAGGTCATGTCATCTGAAAAGATTTCTTTACCGTTTGTGTTCACACCATCCTCTATGGGTGACAATTTGTTCACAACATCTTTTCTCACTGATACAGGTTCTGCACCAGATCCAGATGTTGACCCTGATCTGAACTTCCCTGACCTTTTCTTTCTAACTGCAGGCTCATCCAAAGGGTCTGAAGTTTCTGATTCTGTTACTGGCTGTGAACTTGTGAACATCAAATGAACATCACAATTCTTGTCATCAAAAACTGACTCTTCAGGCTTCATATAATTGCTATTTGCCACTTCATGGGAGTCTGGATTGCAGTGAGCTTTCTTCTTCTTTCCTACAATGTAAAGCATTTTTGATAAAATTAAAAATGTGCCAAAAGGACACAGATTCCCTATGCAATGAGTGCTGGAAGTAGAAAAGAGAAATAATACTGGCATCTTTTTGCCAAACTGAAGGTTATTAAAAGTCAAATCTGGTTGAATTCTTTTGAACACTTTTGAAGAGAAGCCTAAAGTTTTCTCTTTTAGTACTGTAGCCAAAGCTGAAGGAGAACTTGAAAATTCTTCTTGCTAAGATGTTTTATTTGTCAAATTTGATAAAATTCTGTTCAGCATGGTTTTTGATATGTTGTTTAAAAGTATTTCTATATTTAGTCAACACCAGTAATATTTGAGGCAGGACCAATTTTTTGTTGAATCTGGTCACATTCTGTCACATTATTTAAAAATTCTATTTTTTTATAGCAACAATGTCTTTATTTGATAAGAGATGTTCCATTCAAACATACATGGAAACCTTGGAAGGCACTTTTAAAGTGGGGTACTCACCCACAGATGCAATTTAGAATTTTTGTTATCATTTTAATATGAACTCTGTGAAATCAATGTACCTGGCATATCTTTTTTTTAAAACTGCCTTCCCTGGGTACCATGTATGTTTAAATGGAACAGCCTTAATGTATCTATCATCATTTCTATAAATTTGAAAGATCTTCATGTCATGATTTCTGGCAAATTTGGTTATGGAGGTTTTTGAAATATTGTTAATTTTTGTTTGAAAAAAAACTAATATTTGTCTATTTTTGGTAAGGGCAGTCAGACTGGATGTAAAACTGGCATCATTTATATATAACTGAAAGGCATTCATGCAAAAATGTTTTCTGTCAAACTTTGTTAAATTCTTAACAGTGGATTTTGAGAAGTCAGAGATTTGTCAAATTTCTAGAAACAGTCAACATATTTAATGCTGATTTGGCATCATTCATACAAACTATAAAGGCCTTAATGCTACAATGCTTTCCATCAAATTCTGTTCAGCAGTTTGAAGGTTCCTCTATTTTTAGTAATGGTAACCAATATTGCTGGCAAATCAGCATCACGCTTAACACAAGAGGCCCAAAGTGGGTCCGATATCGCACACCTGGATTACATATCTTAGCAGTTATCCATTCCACTAAGCAGGTTTATGTAGTATTGGAAGGACAAAACCAATGTGAACCATCTCCCAAACTTCATATCGTTGATTTTACTATAATCTAATAAAACTTCTTTCCAAAGATTAGTCATAAGTAACATACATAATCTCACACTTATAATCAGTCTTTGATGACTATGGCAATAAAAATCCAATTATAATCAGTCTTTGATGACAATGGCAATATAAATCCAATTATAATCGGAAATAAAGTCACTAAAATGTTGACAAACATGGCCATTCTGATACAATATCACATCATTAATATGAATGGATCCTGCTCATAACTGAACTCATCCAAGATCTTGGTGATTATGGTCTACTAACCAAGTTTGATCAAAACTGGATCAGAAATACAGCTTCTCGAGTGGAAACAAGCACAGTCAAGCTGATGCAATATCTTGTTTATATATGCATTATATATTTGATGAATTTCTGACAAGTACGAATTCTGGAGTGATAGCAAAATCAGTCAATCAGATGTAAGATCAACTTATTAATATTGGTAGATCTTGCTCAGTATCAAAATTCATCCAAGATTTTTTAAGATATAGGCATATATTCCAAGTCTGATCAAAACTGGATCAGAAATATTCCAGAATTGTAACAAGCACAGCCAGTCAAATGCAAGCTTACTTCATTAATATGCATGGACCAAGCACATTATCAGACTCACACAAAAACCTGATGGTATATGCCCATATTTCAAGTTTGATACAAACTGGATCAGAAATGTGGCTTCCAGAGTGGCAACAAAGTCAGCCAATGTAATGTAAGATCACTTCATTCGTAGACCTTGCTCATTACCAAACTTGTCCAAGATCTTAATGATACAAGCATATATTCCAGGTCTGATCAAAATCATATCAGTTATTTGTCTTCTAGGATGGTAAAATGGTCAGCCAATCAGATGCAAGATTATCTTATTATTATGCATGGATCTCACTACTTATCAAATATGTTCAAGATCTTTAAGACAAGCATATAATCCAAGTCTGTTGAAAATCAGATCAGAAATGCTCAGCCAATCATATTCATGATCACCTCAATAGTAAGCATTTATCTTGCTCATTAACAAATTCATCTGAGATCTTAATGATAGAGGAACATATTCCATGTTTGACAAAAAGTAGATCAGAAACATGGCCTTCAGAGTGGTCGGAAGGTAAGCCAATCTGATGCAAGATAATGTATACAGATCTTGATCATTACTGAACTTGTCAGAGATATTGATGAAATATTTCCATGTGCTAAGTTTGATTGAAAGCAGATCAGAAAAATGGATTCCAGAGTGGTAACAAGTTATTGTTGGCAGACTATGGACACAGTAATAACATAAGCTCACCTGGCCTTAAGGATGAATAAAAATAAAACTTGAAACACATGTACAAATTATTTGTAAGAACAATTATGTAATTTGTCATGCCATGCACATTGATGATGTCATACTCTTGATGTCACCACTCTGCAAAGGCACGAGATCAGTATGTAAATGCTGATCTTTTAGCATTTTTTCTTGGACTGTAATCTGAAAATTCTTCTTCACAAATACAGTCTGGGCAGGCTGCAATTATCTGCCCAGCAATAATGTTCAATTTGTTCCAGACTGCTGGACAATTGATTTTGTATCCCTGAATCCTTTCCCATCCACAAATTTAAGAAGTTACGAAAAAGTAATATTTTTGTAAAACCATGAAATTTGATAACCCAAGCAAACAAATGAACTCACACTGTAAGATATTAATTTAAAACCATTAAAATATCTTTTCTACCATTAAAATACCTTTTTACCATTAAAATATATTTTCTACCATTAAAATACCTTTTCTACCATTAAAATACCTTTTTACCATTAAAATACATTTTCTACCATTAAAATACCTTTCAGTTTGGAAATTGCCTTCTGCTCCTGATGTAACTGAAATTGTTTAACACTCTCAGGGTAACACTTCTGGAACAACTCCTGCGTTTCTATGGTGACCAATTTTTGAGCATCTATGGCTGCATGCATATAACCTGAAATGACACATAAAACAATACGAAAAATTATATGAATGAGAAGAAGACATCTCAAACTAAGTAGCGGGGGTGGGGGAGGGAGGGCAGAATACCATTATGAGTTGTTGTTGTTGGGGGGGGGGAACTTTCCAAGTCAAAATGGTACTATTTACTCACTCACCCTACCAAAAGACTATTTGTCCAGCTGGCAGAAACACACTCACAAAGCCGACCCAAAACTGGATTTTTATTTTTCAGCGAAAATCAGCTCACATCCTACCATGATCATACTGATTATACATTATGCGGTGTTATTTTTAAACTCATCAGTCCACAGCATTCTAATATTATCAATAAAAAAGGCAAGGTTTAAATATTGTATAATTTAGGTCGTCTGCTAATGATAAAATGTAGATAAATATTTAGGCCTTTGTATGGTAAATTTTAACATGTATGCATTTAAAAGATTTTTGTCAAAACACAATGTGTATACAAACTGGACAGCAATATTCATGTTACTTGCACATTATAATCATTTTATAAGGGAAGAATGACGATGTAAATTCAGTGATGTGTTATCTGGTTTATGTATACACAGTTGAATTTCAATACATGTTGAGAAGAGTACATAACCAGAGGACTTCTCTGTATGTAATGTTTTTGACTGTAAAAGAAATCTGGAAAATATATGAGCTGAGAAATTAGATGATAGTCTCCACAAAGGGATGGATGATGACACAGACATATATTTATTAAAAATGAACATTATCTTTTTTGTGCAGGTACACTTTGGGGTCAGTCATGAGTTGTTAGCCATGGTCGTACATGATTTGGATTTGGATTTGGAACTGGATCTGAGGCTTAAAACCTACTGTTTGATCAAGCCCTGCATGTGGACTCATTTTTTTCTATTATTTAGTTTGGGACAACTGTTAGCTTGCATTAATCAATTCTCAGGTATGAAAGTTAATTGTGTGAAGGTCTTGAGTAAAAACTGGTTACATACACATATACGCACAAGCAGTTACCTGCACTTCATTCTTTGGCGGTAACTACTAACAAGTAGTTCAGAATTCCTAGTGTTTCATTTTGCCCTAGGAATTCCAGTTAGGGGGTGGGTGGTCAATTCAAACACAAGATGGTGTGTACAGTTTGAATTATTCTTGAATTTCTCGGTTCATCCATAGGGTTGAATTCAAACAAATTAACTGAAGGAATAACTCTTACGGATGGTCGTAACAGAATGGAATTAATTTTGTCCAGGAAGAGTCAAAGTACAAAAAACAGAGTGACTGCCCTAGAATTGACAGATATCCTTTTGTCTGTTGTAATTTTAATCTTTTGCCTGCTGATCTTTTCGTCTGCACCTATGTAGATATTTTCTAGAAGATCCATTTGCTGAAATGTTTACTGGCTGCTTCCTTATTGATGCCTTTGAGAACTTTGATTATAGGAACCCTGGTTGTGGTGGAAAGGGGTATATATGCAGCTCATCAAAACGAAGTTGTTAACAGCAATATTATTAGTTCATGGCCTTCTACTTTAAACATGCAGGCCATTTCAATAAGGGCAATAGCACAGCTACAGGCTTTTCGAATGTCATAAATTAGTGGCTGCAAGAAAAGACCACTTTGGCTTCACATTTTTTTCTGCCCATTATAGGAAGGCCATATCATATGGCAGATGTGTGCTGACAGAGTCAGGAGACTTTCAACATTATGGCTGGGGGATTTAGGCCTCTGATAAAAACAGAGGTGATGGCCAGGAAAATCTTGATGCACCACCATCAAAGAAGCCAGTACCACATAGATATATAATATGCTTGTTGTCATATGACAAATTTCAAGCATATTAACTGGTGTTTGTTTCTCAACTAATATATGCATCACGAGTTCATGGATGCCACCTTCACATGATCTGTGTCAATGTGGTTTTCCCTGGGAGACTGAATGACTAATTACCAAACTAGTAGTTTCCTATCAAGAATATCCCCAGTTGTGTTGATCTTATCAAGACAGATTACAAATGTGGAATGTTGATAAATATGGGTGGTCTGAATGCAGTTATATGTCTTGTCCACAGAATAAATCTGGATGAAACCCCATGAAGTGGTTGACCTTTCCCAAGATTGATTGTCTATGCTTCAGTGATCATGATACTGTCCAGCCATCTTGCCGCATATAACCCCCTCTTCATTCCTGAAAGAGTTATCTGTGTTGCTTTTCCGAGTGTCTTCAGGCTGTAATTCCTATTGAGAAGGGTGGTAGGATCCTCTATGACAAAAAAGTGTTACCAAGTGCAGCTGAAATGTTTAACCATCCTGATTTGTAAGAATTCTCCAGGAATGCGCATACCTGAGTCAGTTTATTTCATGTTGTAGAGCCACGGGACCATTTTGAGGGTTGGATAATTCATGCATTGTCAAAACTAGCACTAATGGCACTGCTACAAGTACTCTGCTTTAATAGTGACACTAAATACAGCATGGGTAGCATCTTTATAAGCAATGATTCACAAACTCTTGCTCAACCTCAACATGTGTGGGATGGTGCTTTAATCCAGATCAGATTTATTGATGCAGTCAACAAGTACCTTTCATCAAGTGGAAGAAAACTGGATAATTCCAAAACCACATACCACGAGATGAAGTTTGGGCAAAATCAAGTGAACTTTGCCATTTAGCGCACAAGAAACAGTTGTGGCATCAAAATTCATGACCATCTCTTGCCTGCTGATTTGGCAAGACAGCCCAAGACATCATGGACTTTTATCGGTTCTATGTATACTACATATGAAAAGGATTCTCACTAAGCTGTGGCGTGCATTTCCACCCCCAAACCTGGTGGAAAATGCTTGAAAACAGCATCAACATGTTTGCATACTATAGTAGTCTATATCTATTTATTGATATGAATAGTGGCAAGAAAATGTAAAAATATTTAAATTTACTGTAATATGCATGTACAGCAAATACCAAGAGTTTCAAATATTACCCAAGATTGATCAAAGTTTGATCCTCAAAAGTCTCCAGTTTGTATGAATGGTGTGAAAAAAATAACACTGACTGGTTTTTTATTTTACTATTTTCAATTTCAACTTTACTGCATTTCTGTCTCCTACAATTAATCATTTTACAAACTAAGCATTGACTTGATGATTGAAAAGGTGTCTCAAAACTTTTGCATCAAAAACAAATATTTATCACAGAACATACAGTGCACACAAAAATTACTTTAAAAATTATTTTATGGTGCCCCAACACATACACTCAATATAGTATATCATGCTATTCCCCAGTACACACCAAGGCAGCAAACCTGGGCTGGCTGAGGTGGGTATCAAACCTCTGACCCAAGTATTACAAATCTGCTGCTCAACCAACTGAGCAACCATATCTCTCTATTGTTGAGGAAGCCTTATAATGGATGCTCACTTGAGTTGAGTTGACCAAACAATGGAATGGTACACAAGGTTGAGTAATCAAATGTAAATACCTAGCATTTTCCACCTGACCTCAAAACATGGTACACCTTGCCTTACACGAGTCTTGACAATTCTGCAACAAGAAATGATACTAATATATGCAGATTTCATCTTGCAACCTCATTTTTCATGCAAATACATTTCTAGAGACATCTCATACATAATCAATCCAATTTTTAAGTCATATGTAAAAGATGAAATAGTGTTATGACTCTGTTCTTACATTATGTAACAGAAAATAGTGAAAACCAACAAGTTTTTTTCAAATTCAACAAATAATTTATTTCCCAAGAATATAAAGTGAAAACTTGATAAGAATGGACAGTATTGTGAATTAAATCCCAAACAGTTCTAAAAGTTCTATCACAAATCCAAAAAATATATAGAGTATTCGAAATTAATTCAAGTGGTGTTCTGAATGAATTCCAACCTTGCATGTGCTGATGCACCAATAACCTGAAATAGTGAAATAGTATTGATAAGCCAAGTCTTGATGTATCACAATAATCCTTAAATAATGATTTAGTCTGAAATTATTAATGAGCACTTTGTAATTTCAAAGAATTTTAAGAAAGAAATCTTCTCAAATTAAAACTGAACATAATTAAAAAAATTGATTCCACTTCATATGTTAGAATAGGAATTATTACTTCTGGTTATCACTACCTTTATAAATAAAAAAGACAAAATAACATAACCAGGATGAGGGTTATATTCCCATCAAATTCATTTCCAAAACATTCAGAGTTGTCAAAACAGTCAAGTCTCTTACTAAAAATTTAGTAAAAAACATTATTCATCAGGTAGACTAGGTTTTAACCAGGAGAATACCAATGTCCTAAACATAGATCCAAGTAAACATGTTTAGTCACAAATAATGACAATCTTAATATATAATCTACAATCTTTGACAAAAATTATGTTATATGTCGTTTATATACAAAAAAGACATTAGTCAGTTAGATCCAACTCTACCCTCAATAATGTCTTAAAGTCAATCACATAATACAAATTAAATATATATAACATACAATCATGGTCAAAAACCTAAGCACAATACAAATTAAACATACACAGCAACAGGTCACAATGAACCTCTTTTAGTGGTGTATTAGGAAGGTGGTGTAGTAGCAGAGATTAGAATGAACAATCCTGAGAAGTGAACATCAAACACTAAATTAAACTTAAGTCAGTGAAGCATAAAATATGGTCAATACTGACATACTATTGAAACTGAAGTCAGTGAAGCATAAAATATGGTCAATACTGATATACTACTGAAATGAGGGACTAGTGCTCATAAAGATGCATACCAAGTTATATACAGGCTCAATATGCACAAAGCATGCCAATAATCCATGTGGACATCAGCTAAATTGCAAAACTTAATTTACCAATGTGGTCATGAGATAAATGCAAAATCACAAGCCAGTAAAGTGTTAAATGTAGGTCACCATATCATTGTACTGTAAGGGTGTGGTACTAATAGGGCTGAATACAATCATCTGCATAGACATTTTTGAAACCAAAACCAAAACAGTGAAACAAGAAATGTAGGTCAGTGACCTACTTCTGTATGAAAGTACAGTATTCATCAAGATACATCACATCACCTAATTTCATGAATTTAATATAACAGTATGGCTATAGGGTTACCAAAAGCCTAATTAGGTTTGCCTTAACCCCCAAACCTTAACCTTAGCCACTGAAATGTGAAATTTTGGTCAAAGTGGCATTCTTTTGTGGCAAGAGTACTAATAGATGTATACAATCATTTAGTATGATATGGCTAGCAAAAATAAAATGTGCAAAAATACCTTAAAACACAATTTTACCAAAGTCAGTAAAGAAATAAATAAAGGTCACAGTAAATTACTTCTGTGATAAGGGCGTAGTATACTCATCACAATGTATCTCCTCACCAACTTTCATGAATCAGGATATAACAGCTTATATCTTGACAGTTTTGGATTCTGACTCAGAAACAAGTGTGTGAATGATGGATGGACAGATGGATGAAAAATACCTGACAGATACTGAAACGGATGACTTCTAGTCATGCGCACACACACATGCACAAGTGTGTGAATGATGGATGGACAGATGGATGAAAAATACCTGACAGATACTGAAACGGATGACTTCTAGTCATGCGCACACACACATGCACATAGCTGCCCCACTCTTATAAGACCACCCCTTCTGCAGCAGGAAAGTGGCTTTATAAGATGGGTGGCCTTTCAAGAGGGGAACGCACATATATAAGACATATAAAGAAAAGTCTAATTTTAAATATTTTACATTGTCATTTAAAAATCGCATGCATGGTACAGAATTATTGTTTTAAACTGATATTAAAATAATTTTGAATAACCACCAATCACAGTGCAAAACCATTTAAAATATTTTAACAGAATCATTTGAAAACCATTACTATTATCTTCTAGGTCAAGGTAATGACAGAGACATCATCTCTCATCCATACTAGTTTTATACGGCATCAAAATGTATACTGATGTGCTATTTTCATCTATTTAACATAAATTTCATAGCGATGATCACAGGACTCCTTTCATTTAGTCAAATTGCACTGATATTTTCCTTCGAACTGATGACATTGTGCTCATTGTGCAACAGCTTATTCCTTGGCAATACTTTCAAACTAAATTGT
This sequence comes from Sinohyriopsis cumingii, assembly GCA_028554795.2. Classification (NCBI taxonomy): domain Eukaryota; kingdom Metazoa; phylum Mollusca; class Bivalvia; order Unionida; family Unionidae; genus Sinohyriopsis; species Sinohyriopsis cumingii. The sequence continues at coordinate 21,542,848 of CM068836.1, forward strand.
AGTTACTACTCCTGTCTCCTTAGCTATTACATAAAACGCGTGTTTAGAAAAGGATACAAGTTTGTCACATGGCTGACTGGATATAGTCTGATGCTCTTTCTAATACATATTGTAATCTAAGAGAGAAGCCATGAATATACTTCATAGTTACAGGATGGTATTAACAGCCTGAAATTTTTAAGGTGACAAAATCGGACACCTAAGGAACACACACAAGTAAGGATAATCAGATTTCTTAACACTGTAAGAATTAAAAGAGGCTACTTTATCAGTATGCTGAACAAATGTCAATGTGTTTAGAAATCAATAAATATTCATTATTCCATCTGTAAACCCCAATCTTTTCTGCTTGTGAGTCATAATTTTGGCATTTTTTTGCATTGATATTCTGGCCACATTAGAGCGGTGATTTTGAACACGGACTCATTGGTGCCAAAAGGATTCTGGCTGTGAAAAGCAGGTGGCTATTGGTCAGTGGGGCAATTCAAAAGAGGGACCATTATATATATATATATATATATATATATATATATATATATATATATATATATATATATATATATATATATATATATAGTGTCCAAGTGTCATAGAGAAATATTTACAGTTTGGGATTTTGCTCTAGAAACAAAGTATGAAAGATGGATGGAAAGATAGACCAATGGACAAATGCATATCAAAAACAAAAATATGCTCAACTTGACCCCCAGTCGAATATGCATATAAAGTTTTGCAAAGATATCTCGAGCAATTCTGGAGTTCTGGTCTGGAAATGAAAGCGTCAATAATGGACAAAAAATGGATGACATGAAATGAAAAACTGAATTGCAAAATGAACATCTTGTCTAATAGGTGTACCATGTTCCATAAAGATACTCTGAATGGTTATGGAGTGTGAAATGAATGTGTGAATGACTGAACAGACAATTTGATGAATGCATTAACAACATTCAAACTTGCTAGGAAGTCTAATATATGTACCAATTTCAGAGATCTTTAAAACAGCTGTGGAGTTTAGTCTGAAATTAAAGCTGGATAATATACACAGGTAATGGATGGATGGATACTCAAATGGATGACAACATTACGAAAGAAATATTTAAACTAAAGACTGGTGAATAGCAAATGGTACATGCCCAACACTTGCATATATGCAAACAGGTTTCATTGGGAATCTTGAACAGTTTTGGCGTTAAGCTCTGAAAATAGAGTGTGACAGACCAAACTCATCTCTATATCACTTGCCACTTCACTGAGAAAATCCAAAGATGCTAATACAATTAGAATAACTCTTTGCAATAGTGCAATTCCCTGCAAACTTCTTAGAGTTACAGACAGTGCAGAAGTAGCACACATGCTTTGCAACTGACTTGGGTTCAATACTTCTATGTGTGACATACATGAGAAAAGGGATGCCAATCAATTGGTAACTTTTTAAAATCTCTGGTTTCTTTCACATCAAAGACCACCAAGATTTGAGCTTCAAGCGTGCTGATAGAAGCTGATACAACTTATTGTATAATGAAAGTAAGTTATAATGAATGTATTGTAACAGGGTTTTTGATTGGCTAAACATTAAAATCTTTGATAAATAAAATTTGCAATTTACTGTTGGAAACATTGGCATCTCACAGCTATATCTGTTACGTAAAGCAACAAGCAATGACTATCTAAAACAAACTTTCTATATGTTTTGTTACGCCAGGGCTAACAATCTTGCAGTGATGGATAAGAGAACATAAATAGCACTTTTATTGCTAAAAATATCCTTCATACCAACTCCACTGTCATGTTGCTGGTAAAACTCAATTTGCGCAAGAAAATCATGATTAATGTCCACAATTCCTCAAATACAACAAATTACAAACCCCTCAGGCTGTAAGTGTTGTTGTTGACACTTCCCAATCCCTTTTGTTCTTAGGTTCAGCATGTCCCAAAGAGTGATCAAGGGAAGGGTTTTCTCAAGAGTGTACTCTGGCGGCCACTCCAATTTACACTGGGCAAACTCCTGAAAAAAAACAGTCTTGTTGATCCAACTTTCACTCATATGACAAAAAATGTGTGTCTTATCTGTGAACAGCATAATTTTCTTTTCTGCTTAAGCGGGCGAGACAGAAATTGTAGTACAGCAGGATGCAAACTATAGACAGAGTATTATTATCATAATATTTCAACTGAAAATAGCCACTGATATAGAAGACATGTGCTGGGTCCAAAACTGAAAATGTAGGAGGTAAATTGTCTGCTTAAATTTAATAAAAATGTAAAAAGTTTCTAAATACAGAAGAGATTTAAAGGTAAAAAAATAAAGGTATTAATAGCAAATATGTGCAATTTTCCAGCATTCATTTGATCTTCAGAACAATTTTTGAGAATCGTGCAATCTAAAATAGACCCTGTAATTTTCAAAAACTATATGATAGCTCTTCGACAAGGTTTACAATAATACCACCTGCTTAAGATGACAAGACAAACCCCTACCATTTAAATGTACAAAATTTTGATATATGTAATATTATCCCAAAATTTCAGAAAAATACAGTGAATGATGTAGAAAAACAGGACTTTTAAAAGTTTTGAGGATGTGTTGTGTCATGATGTGATTTGGATTTTTAACATAGCTTTAACAATTTTTCAGTCATATCACTACTATGTCTGCGATGTTGAATTTTATAGTGATGTTTAGCACTGGGCATCATGCCACAGACAGGTAGCACCCACCCAGTCACATTATCCTAACACCAGACTGACCAGTCCTAACACTAACCTCTTAATGCTGAAGGCCAAGCGAGACAGCTGTTAGTACCATTTTTAAAAGTCTTTGGTACGACTTGGTTGGGGATCGAACCCTCCCACATCTGAGGTGGATGTTTCTGTTGTGGTGGACATACTGTATATCAGATTGGCACCATTTTGATCTAGGACCAAGCAGGCATTGTTGTAAGTCTTTTGATGTAAAACACATGTCAATATAACCATCCATTCAGGATAGGTTGTTGTTGTTGTTGTAGGTTTTAATGCCATTTTTCCGCACGCGATAGGCTATACATGGCGGCCAGAATTAATGGTGGAGGAAGAACCTGGGAAAACCCCGGAAAGAACCACTGACCCACGAGAAGCTACTGGCAAGCTTTCTCATGTACCCACATTAGCTGAACCTGAGACTCGAACCCACGCAGACAGAGATGAGATGGCAGTGATCCGTAATGGAGAGCGCTTTAGACCACTCGGCCACTTAGGGCCCCTTTCAGGATAAGTAACAACAGCAACGTTTTCATGACAACCATTATGGCAGCCATACTGCATGTGTGACTGGCGTAAGTTTCATTTAGGCCCAACCATGTCCTAACAAAACAGGAGGAGCTGAGATAACAATATTTTCAACATGGCCACCATGGTGACCACAATGAAGTTCATTTTGTATCATTTTCATTGAGAGCCAACTAGATACTATAAAAAGAACTCTTCTATTAAAAATCTCCTGTCAAAATGACTTTCCATTTAAAATGAGAAGATTTTCAAGATGGTCAGTTAAATGAAAACACCATATGCTAGTATGTGTCTTGCATAATTAAAGATGTGTGTCTTTTAATGATTTACACCACTTTGTTGGATCACTTATATCTCTGAAAAATGGTAACTCCCAAGCACATGTCAAAATAAATAAAATAGCAACGGACAGCTTGTTTACATGTGAATTGGTGTGTGTGTGTGTGATTTGGTTTTTTAACATAGTTTTAACACTTTTTCAGTCATATCACTACAATGTCTGCAGTGGCAATTTATAGTGATGCCTAACACTGGGGCATCATGTCACAGACACATAGCATGATGTCCCACCCAGTCACATTATCCTGATACCAGACCAACCAGTCCTAAAACTAGCTCTTAATGCCGAGCGCCAAGCGAGGCAGCTATTAATACCATTTTTGTAAGTCTTTGATATGACTCGGCTGGGGATCGAACCCATGACCTCCTGCATCCAAGGTGGATGCTCTAACCATTAGGCCACCGGAGCAGTCACATGTGAATTGGAAGAACGAGATTTGGTAAAAACAATGAATAAAGCAAACTATACAGCTAGTAATCACAAGGATATAAGTAATGCTATATACAATTTGCATCATGTATGTACTGTTCTGTATATAATACAGGTCATCAAGTAAACTCTAAGCACCCCTTGAGTAACTGAAATTTTTATTTACTTAATTTTATTTCATGTTGGAAAAATTGGAAAATATGCACATGCAAAACCATGACATAAAAACAATCAACTGTTTGTAACAGTTTACTGATGTGGTAAATGAACAAAGAGCCGTCACTGCTGCATTGCAAAAATCTTGACAATTTTTTTTCTCCATCTACAAGTGTTGGGACACCTATGATTTTTAAATGGACCATAATCTTGGGACACAAAAAAATTATTACATTACAGTAACAAAATTTTCAATATGGCTATTGTGGTGGCCATACTGGAAGTCACATTTTCATTTATAACCAGCTCAACATCATAAGAAGACTTCACTGAAAACCTGATCATAATATGGTTGTTCATTCAGGAGAAGTAGTGAAGACAAGATTTTCAAGATGTCTACTACGATAGCAATACTGGATGTCCAACTGGCATCATTTCCATTCAGGACAAACTATTAATCATAACAAGTCTTTAAGTGAAATACCCCTGTTCATACTACTATCTATTCAGAATCAGTAGTAACAAGAAAATTTTCAAGACATTTTCAATACTGGATGTCTGAGTGGCACCATTTGCATTTAAGATCAAATAAACATCATAAGAAGTCTTGGAGAAAACCAAATGTCAATATGAATTTCTGCTCCGGAGATGCAATAACAAAATTTTCAAGATGACTGCCAGGGTGATCATATTGGACATAGACTGGCACCATTTTCATTTAGGACCAACTAGACATCATAAAAAGTCTTCTAGTGAAAACCCCATGTTGACAGGACTAACTTTTCAGGAGGAGCAGCAATAACAAGATTTTCAAGTGGCTTTATGAGCAGAACCATCTTCATTTAGGACCAACTAGACCATGGTTTGAATATGTGTGCAAAGTTTCAGGACAATCCTCCAAGTAGTTTTGCAGGTATAGGGATAACAAACACATGCTAACAACAGATGGATGGACAGGTGACAGACTAAAGACCATCCCATAACATTTCTGGTCTTGATCAGTAGTGCTAAAAAGTACTGAAGATATACTGTATACATATGTAGTGACATTATGATGTTTGTTTTGGTTTACTATTCATAACTGTCACCTGTTCTGTGTTCTGTCATACACATATTTAGATCAATGTATACAATCATCTCAATAAACTTTTGAAAAATCATACAATCTAAGCTAATCACCAGTAAAGGAACCAACTCTGGTCTTCTCCAACTTGGAATTTCAGAAGGACATTTCTCCTTGATGTCTAGAAACTCATCTATCACCTGAAATTGACAAAAGTGTTTAAAATGAATATGCAGTAACAACAAAAAGACATAATAACCAAAATCACCAAAGGTCACCAAAAGTTTCACATGGTGATTCACTATAATAAAAACAAAAAACTTCATGATTAAAACTTTGGGGACTTGTGTCTGCAGATATTTGCCTTACAGCTGCTGATGTCCATTACTGTAATGTATTTTCAAGGTTGTATACATGATGCATGGAACTAAAGTTCTATTCAAGTAAGATGCAACACTGATTAACACCCTGTATATGGTGTGGCCACTTTGAGGTGGCAAGGGTAGGTAACTGAGATGACACCCCCCCTTTCAGCTGGACTTGAAAAGTAGTAGAGTTTATTTTATAATATCAATGTATGTTTAAAATGAATTTCTATGAGAAAGAGATGAATTATGAACAAAAACAGTTAATAATGGGTATATACTGGAAATGCCATAGTTCTGGATTTTTTGTTATATCAGATAATATATTAGATAAACAAAAATATGTATATATTTCTCTGAGGTAAATTTTGTGACTACCTGGGAAATTCTAGCTCCAACCCAGATACTTATTGAAATTTACTGCCTTTACAAGACTTTTCTACAAGTCTGATAAGTTGGAAGGGGTTCACTATATAACATTGTTACACTTTGTCTTCTCAATATATTTTAAAATTTGTCATATTGTTTGCCCTGAACCACCAATGAAATATTAGCCACGTATTATAAACATTCCACCATCCTTTTTTATAAATATATTTCATTCCATGAGATTTAAAAACTATTTGATAAACCAAACTTGTTTCTGTAACCTCGGTAAAAAATAATAGCTTTTACATGTCTGATTCATTTTCACCCTTTTAACGAATGAAATATAAAATATTTCATATTGCCTGATTGCACACATATCTATACAGTATTTGGTAGCCATAATCAGGGATGGAACTGCCATTAATAAAGTTGTCACACAACATTAATCAAGCTGTCACTCAAAAAATCACCAACCTCAATAATTAGTCACCAATTTAAAAAAATGCTTACATTTTCATAATAAAGTACTATGTTTATCTTGATATTCCTATTACCAAGGTAATACTACCGACTTAAGTGAATGTAGACACAAAAATAAAATTTCACATACAAGTGAAATTTGTAAGAGATGAACTGATGTCAGTAAGTAGGATTTACACTGACAGAATATAAACAATTGAAATTTTGATTAATTAAAGTAATCTGAAATACACGTATGTACTTACAACTTACAATTCTGTAGAAGAATCCATAATGCGTTAAGTACTGTACATGTATGCAAAAAATCCATGACTTCAAGTATGGATCACATGTTAGAAGATTTATATATCATTCACATCATGTTAGAAAGCACAAATAACTCATATGTGAAAAAACAAATGTTAGTCTTTGTTTGATCTATCCCATTGTCAAAAAACACCTGTCACTAAATAATTCAATGAGAAATTCATGGTTGTCAGCAGCACATGGCTTTAGTTGTTTACATGTCACATGTACATTGCCCAGTATTTTGTCTGCTGGAGACAGCTAACATGTTGCCAAGGCTTCCAAGAGGATAAGGCTGTTAACAGGGAAATGGAAACATGTAAACAAAATAAAAAAGTTTAACAAACTTCTTTGCGACAAAACATATATGGTTTCAAAAGATTCAAAATTTAATTTGTGTTTAATGCCGTCTGTGGTAGTGATTGAAAGCCTAAACATTTTTCCTGCAAAGAAGAAACTTTCATAGCACAATAAAAGTGTTTGAATCACTTTGTAAAATGCAACAATCACTTCCATTGCTTTTATTTAAGTTTGGTGCTGACTTCCTTTGATGAAAGGTACTTTGTTTTTATGGAAAATTGTAATCTGCTTGCTTTTATGAAGATGCATTTGTTATTGAAGTCACTGCAAAATGCCAGTTTGTCATTGCGGTGGTAATATCATATATTTGTAGTAGAGTAGTGATTGAAACCAATTTCTTTTTTGTTTTTTTGTTTCATTTGCTTAGTATTTACACAGAACAATCAGTGCTTCAAAGGTAATCAGTTTTCTTTGAAGTTTCACAAAACTATTTTTTGGGGTACATTAAAAAATCATATTCCCTTGGAATAATAAAATAAATCAAATAAAGGTATAAAATCCAATTGAATCAAATGATATAATAACTCTAGATAATGGGGTTTGAATATAAATATTTACTGACTAAATATGCAATCAAATGACAAACATGATATATATACAGCACCCCCCCCCCCGCATGAATTACATGGCATAAGGTTAGAATGGCCAAAACAAAAACTACTATAAGGACATAATTTTAAAATGTTATCTTACAAAATCTTATCCAATGTTTTAAATAAATAATTCACTTTATACATGGAATTGTTACCTCTTGTTGAGGAAAACCTTCTACAAGCAAAGCCTTCCTTCTGACGAGTTCTTCATTTCCATCAAAGCAAACAAAATCAACAGAATTCTGTCGCCACTTCAGGAACCTGATTCAAAGATATTATCTATAAATTTTTACACTGTACAAATATATTTTAAAGATTAATTTGACTACATTATATAATCCAGGTCAAAAAAGGGCTGACAGCAAATAAAAGTAATGCTAAATGAGTCACCAAGGAATTACAAACACAAAAATTACAAATTAATACAAAAATTACAAGTTAATTTCTTGAGCTACATAAGAAATATCTACACTTCAGAACTGTAATTAGACCATTATAATGGGGAATGTCCTTTAAAAAAATAGATCTGAATTTTTTAAAATGTCTTTTCCTGTCAAGAAAAGTGACTCAGGCTTTATAGCCACCTAAGGATTCTGTAAAAGAATATATTTCCCTTGCAAATAAAACTATGACGCAGTTTCTGGGCTAAAATGAATTCTATTTTCTACATTCCGAGATACTAATTATAAAGTTTAGTAATTATAATCCTCTTTACCCTCATCCCAAACCTGTCCTAACGGTCACTGGAGTTTAGCGATCACCTGGTCACAACAGCCATTCTAACCCCCAGCATATTCCCTATAAAAATGTCATGTAATCAGCAGTCACCTGACTTCTGCAGTCAACAGCCATTTGTTTCTTAACCAAGCAGTGGTTTCACCCTGTCTTTCATGGTCAATGGAGCATATCAGCAGTGCAAATTATGCAAATTAAACATCATTTGTTTGATGAGCAGGACATGGTACATATACAGGTAAAATACATGAACCAATGTTTAAACATTTCATATTTCAATTGTACATACCGTAATCTAGTGTCAACATATTGGCTTCAAAATCACAGCGGGTTTTATCCTTACAGGAGTGGATCAAAGCAATTCGTTTGCTGGACAGCAGATAAGGCTTAGTTATAATGTAATATTCATGATGGACTCGAGGGAAAATACAATATCCTTGTGTGGAACTTATTTTATAAAATTTTGTTATTTTTTTTCTGCTAAATAGCTAAACTAAATACATGTATGTTGGTAGCATACGATTACTGCTAATAATAATACAGTTACTAATAATAATTCTAGTACTATTCAGTTCACAATAAACAGATTTATTATGAACCAAGTTTGAAAGCTGAATCTGCCTTCAGAGGTCACCCATCTACAAAGGCCACATTTGCCTTTTCCCATGGGTGACTGCTGTGAATAGGTTTGATTGTATCTCTTTATATACATGGGTGTTCAAAATATGCAATAATGGTAGATTATCCTTATATTCCATTATTTATATCCATTCTGAATGGGGGAGTGCCATTATGAAGTAAAAATTTCAAGGTTTCGATTTATGAAGTAAAAATTTCAAGGTTTCGATTTGGGGGTACCAACCTAAAAATTTAAAAGATTTCACTAAATGGAAATAAAAAGGTGTAATTTTGAGGTGTAAAAAACATGTGTGTGTGTGTGTGTGTGTGTATATATATATATATATATATATATATATATATATATATATACACACACACACACATACACAAACACACACACATATATATACACACACTGACAGTGTGACCCTGCTAACACGGTAGATGCGAACTATACAACCTGACCGTGTTATAGACCAAACCATGTTTTAAGTAACCAGGTCAGTTAGCTGAAGAAAATGATGCATGTACCCAAAAAATTTGTGGGGTGGGGGTGGGGGTGGGGTAGGTAATAAATGCAGGCAGTAAAATACATGCTTCATTGGCACAATTACCATCTTAAATTGATTTGGATTTGGACTTTTAACATAGCTTTAACAATTTTTTAGTCATATTGCTACAATGTCTGCAATGTTGCAGTTTATAGTGATGTCTAGCACTGGGGCATCATGCCGCAGACATGAATCATGATGTCCCACCCAGTCACATTATCCTGACACCAGGCTGACCAGTCCTAACACTAACCTCTTAATGCTGAGCACCAAGCAAGGCTGCTGTTAGTACCATTTCTGTAAGTGTTTGGTATGACTTGGCCGGGGATTGAACCCATGACCTCCTGCATCCGAGGCAGATGCTCTAACCACTAGGCCACAGGAGCAGTCATCTTAAATTGATGCATATTAAATGAGAAATATACACCTGTAGTGAAAACAGAGAAGGCATATATATTTTATTTTATTCAGAGAACCACGGATTGGTACATATACATGTATACTGTTTATATATACATGTCTAAAGAATAGCATGAATAGAGTATCAACACCGTGTTCTCACACACAAATCTCGTCACATACACTGAATCTACAATACAAGTATAATTCCATCAAAAATATGCACACACACATTAAAATATTCAATAATTTTGTCATGGGTCACATAGGTCTGAATTCAGTGGAAAAACATTGCACAATTACATAACAAATGATGAAGCACATTTACTTTTCAGTACGTCCCAGTGGAAAAACACTGCACAATTACGTAACAAATATGAAGCACATTTACTTTTCAGTACGTCCCAAGTCTGTAAAAGTTAGTTTGCATCTTAAGTAACTGTTGGTAGCATTTCTAAGCATAAACGTTTTTGCTGCAAAAAGAAAACTTTCACGCCACAAGTTGGAAAATGAAAAAATCCAACAGATTCCATTGCTTTTATTTAAGTTTGGTACTGACTTCCTTTGAAGAAAAGTTCTTTGTTTTTACTGAAGATTATAGTCGGCTTTCTTTCATGAAGGGTGCATGCGTTACTGAAGTCACTGCTAAAGGACAGCTTTGGAGAACCAAACAAATGCCTGTTTCTCATTGTGGCGGCAACATCAAATAATTGCATTGCATTATTGAGACTGATATTTTTCAATTTGCTTAATAAATTTTCATAACAATCAGTGCTTCAAAGGTAATCTGTTTTCTTTGAAATTTCAGCAAACTATTTTATCTGGGTACATTTGAAAAGAAAAAGAATTGGCAGTTGTTTGGTCGACTGCAGTTACTGTTCCTCACTGCCTATTGCATAGGCCAACAAGTAAGATGTTGATTGTTTTTTGTTGTCGGTTTTGTAATAACATTTGTGGTAGCGGAGTGATGCTGCCTTCCACGCATGCATCAGAAATTTAACAAGGGGTCAACAGATGATAGAGTTGCAGGTGTTCTGGTCTGATGACAGGGATTACTACAGAAAATGTGAGTGTTCTGAAGGATTTAATGCTGAGTGAAATGAAGAGGAATTTTACTTACCATCCACATACAAATGTGAGTATATGTAAATATATCAATTACTAGTGAGTGGACAAAAGATAGATTACAAGATAATGCATTGTCCAGTTAATCTCCGGTACCAGAAATGTCAAACAACAAAAAATGCGGTTATCTCACAACATATACTCATGCTAAATGTCAACATAAGCGGATTATGATATAATAATGCACTGTTAAAATGGTTTGTCAATATGGGCAAACAATTTTTTTTATGTAAGAATAAATTTCAGTGCATTTTATATCAAGTTTGTGGCTTCCTTTCATGGGGCCTCTGAATTTTTCCACTCTAAACCAATGGTTGTATATAACAGTTTAAACAGCCAACAATGTTGCCAATAAAATAAAAAAATTGCCAGATGGTATATTTTGCTGCCAATAAGGAAAACAAAAATTGCAGTTTGCAATATTGGCAAAGCCTAATGTGATCCCAGAATAAACTTTTTTCAATATTATTTTTCAACTTTTGAGAAGAAAAAAACTATTTTTCTTGTGTATGAAAAGGATCTGTTAATTTTTTCATATATAATCATTTACTGTGTACAAGAAAAATACATATAAAATTTCAGGAACCACACCTCGATCATCTTGTATTATTCAAATGCGATCTCTTCCCCAAAATGATAATAAACATTGTTTTTTTTCATACTTTTACAAAAGAAACGTTTTTTTTTGTGTATGAAAAAAATACACAAATACACATATATAAAATTTCAGGAGCCACACCATGACCATGTTATATCAGAGTTTGTGTTATAGCGGGGTCACACTGTATACATACATACACACACACACACACACACACATAGATATATATATATATATATATATATAGACACACACACACACACACACAAACACACATTTGAAAGGCACTGAGTATCATGTGGCCAAAGTTATGAAAAGGATGTGTTAATTTTTTCATATATATAATCATTGACTGTAATTTTTAGCGTTCACCAGCTGATAACTTTACACTAAAGCCACTGTATCTGACATTACCATAATGTGTTTTTACATTGCACTCTAATTAGCCATTACTGTATACAGTCAATGGCCGATATTGTATTACTACCAGGTTATAGCACAATGATATCACCCAGGTTTCTAGTAACCCACTATAGCAACTGGTCTGTGTCATCTATTGCATTGGTAGCAGTACTCAGTGCTGTTTAATTTCCAATGGTATTAAGCAGATCAGCAACAGAATTTCTGTAAACCTTGTTGACTAGCTTATTGGATGTCATTGTTTATTGGCACTTTGATGGCAATAGATCACAAAATGGATTAGTGATGTCTAACTCCAAACCATTTTTCCTTCACCTTAACGCTTAACACTTGTACTGGAAACGAAACCTTTCTTTAGTGTTCACTCTTCATCAAAAGGAACACTGATTTTAGTCAAGAATTTATGTAATATTGGAAGAAATATATCTCTTACAATAATATGAACTCACTGAATGAGACTGAGCTGCAAGTAACCTGCAACGATAAAGCCTCAAAGGTGGTCACAAGGAACAATTTCAAGATGATCTGAAAGTAATTCTAGCCACTTCCTGTCATATTTTTGGAGACTACTGAGAAACTAATGTTGAGGAGATATTTTATTTACTGCTGGATTTGATGAAAGTTCTTTAGTAAGCCAATAACTGCAAAGATAAAACAGCTGAAAAAAATTAAAACATTCAGCCACAATTGTAGGCAAAATAAAGAATTTTCAATGACTCATGTACATTTTTGTCTTATTTTGAAACATAGCTCTTGTGCATTTTTTAACATATCTTTTTCTTCTGCCTCACAAGTCCATTTTTGTGAACAAGACTTCTAATTATAATTGTCATTTTGGTCCTGCAGCTTTTGAATAAATATTTCTTGTGTTGGGTTCTTTTTGCTCTCATAGATGTTTTTCTACCCTTAAATATTTGTACACTTCTATTTTTCCTGAGGACCCTTGTATAATCTTGTCATTGCATATGGTGCACATGATGCATCTTGGGATCTATATTTTTTTTAATAATCTACATTAAAGTCCTTTTCCTGCAGCCATTCAAAGTTAAATTTGTTTCTTACTCCTTTTTTGCATGAAATATTATCTGCACTGCGATCTGTTACTCATTTTTGGAATTATTTTCTTAAACACAATCAGAAATACTTTTGACCTCTGATTTCTGCAATATGCCATGACATACATATATGATGAGTTATTTACTATGCCACTTTTAATCTGTTAAAGCATTATTCAAATTGACCAATCAAAACAAAAACAATTTACAAAAAATGCAATCATAATGGTTATTTCTGATGAAAAACAGGAATGCAGGGGACAAATACGGGGTCACTCGACAGATATCATGTAATTAGGAGCAAGTGACAGGTATAAGGTAAAGTTTGCATTGGCAGCATGCACAATGGAGAGAATGCTGGCATACCTAAATGTTACTTTCTTGTACCGTGACACTGAACTATTGGAAAATGTTCATGATCTAAGTACACAGCTAACCCAAGTGGCTGCCCCCTTGTGTCAATAAATCTTCCTGAATCTGTCTAAACTACACTACCCTTAGCAGATATTAAAATAGGGAAAATGAATTTCGACAGACTAACTTCTGACAAATCAATGAATGAATAATAAAATATACAGCATTTTTTTTTTACAATTGACTGCTGAAGTTCAGAAAGTGAAAATAGCATAGTGGAGCAAGCAGGGCTCATCTGAAGTAAGATCAAGCTGTATACTCTATGATTCAGATTACACCCGTCAATCATGCACAAAATAAAGGGAATTAAAAGTTCTTTTAAAAATACCTTAGAAATACAAGGTCTTTTTTAAACAGCCAGTATAACCAGTGAGAAAAACCTGGTCAGCATTATCTAAAAGCCAGAAAATCCAACAAAATCAGGAAAATGTACATCTATGATGAAAACCAGATTACTGTTCAATACAAAGATTTTAAACGAAGTCGTTTGATTTAAAGCATGTCATGACGAATACCTGGAGTTGTGAAATTCATGTGTACCTGCTGAGAATGTTGAATCCCTGAAGACTCTGCAGAAGTTTTCTGGCACTGGCCACCCCAACCCCTGGAACACCATTTGGGAGGTAATCACACCCAAGCAGCAGAGCCAGAGCTACCAGTCCATACTGATTAATACCAAGCTGGGTCTCGATGTCATCCATGGTGTAACTCTCCACATGTGGATCCTAACATAAAATAAACATAGGCTTTAAGGTACAGAGATCAAACGCAAAATATACATGTAGTTTTCAGTATCAGACTGAATTCTCAACAAGGCCTGTCTGCATCCAGTAGCATGACAGTGTCAAGACATCTCAAGACAATTCTGGATGTAGTGGATGGCCATCAGTTCCTACTGCAACTGAGCTGATGCCCTGCTATGTCCACACATCTCTTGTCACCTGCCTTCAAAGCTGCAGAATGAGCACATCTGCTTGACCACCAGAAAGGACTTTACAGAGGGAGCCAGGTATAGCTGTTCACTCTGGCTTAACAGTCACAGGCAGTACCGTCTACTGTTGCTAACAGTCACAGGAAGTACCATCTACTGTTGCTAACAGTCACAGGCAGTACTGTCCTACTGTTGCTAACAGTCACAGGCAGTACCGTCTACTGTTGTTAACATTCACAGGCAGTACCGTCTACTGTTGCTTACAGTAGCAGGCATAGCCTGGCCTGACAATGACTATCATCACAACCAAGACTGTGACCTCTGAGCTTTAGACCCCAGAATCTATAGGTTTCTTTATTACCCAAGTTCAAACCATCTACAAAGTTTGTCCAGAAACTTAGTCTATAACAAAAGTTATTCTGCAAAACCTATTTTTCTTTGAGCCACAATGACCCTGATCTTTGGCCTGTTCACCCAAATGTCAATATGCCTCATCCATACTGTAAGTGCAAGCACTACACAAACTTTGGTGAAGGCAAATGGTCAATAACTCATTTCATTGAAACCAGTTTTCTCCTCTCAGTAACAGTGACCATGACCTTTCGACTTTTTGAACTGAAAATCAAGATTATTTCCTTACTCCCAGTGCAAGTCATCCATTTTGGTTTTGGTCAGTGATAATTTAATGTTACTGTGCAGAAACCATTAAAAATGACCTTGATCTCTGACTATTTTATTGACCTTTGACTATTTTATGATGATACTGATAGGCTTCTTCCCTACCCCAAGTACAAGACATCCACAATGTTTGGTAACTGTAGATCATGAAGAACTCAAGTTATTGTATAGAAGAAAAAATTCTTTCTGTTGCAGTGACTTTGACCATTTACTTTTATACTCCCAAACTCTATAAAGTTTGGTAACTTCAAGTTAATGCGCAGAAACCATCCAGTTTGCTTGACCTTTGACCCTCTGACCATAAAATTAATAGGGTTCTTCTTTACACCCAGTGCAAGCCAGCTACAAAGATTGGAATCGGCAAATGGTGAACAGCTTGAGTTATTGTGCTGAAAAAAATAATGGTACCAGACAGATGGATGGACAACACTACATCATAATACACTCTGGCTTGTGGAGGGCATATAAAAAAGCATACCAAAATGCCATAGAATGTGTTAGAGAATAACACTGCATTTTCAAGCCCTGCTATTACTTCTTCATTAAAATCCTCCTATATTCAAAATATTTAAGAATAGTTAACATTTTTTTCAAATAAGCCAGGGTGGCTTAGTGGTCGGTATGCCATACTCGCAACTTAAGTCTATGGTCCAAATCTTACAGCTGACTACCATGGTCCAAATCCTACAGCTGACTACCATGGTCCAAATCCTACAGCTGACAACCAATTTGCATCCTTGAGCAAGGTACTTTACTCCAATTGCCTTGGCACTAAATAACCTACTTGTGTTACTGTGCCACAACACACCATATCAAATCAAACCAATTTTTCCTACTTATGGGAAAATTTTACCCTAAAGTTTCAGTTCTAGAACAGACTCTGTTTAAATGCCCAGTAAGTATATATGTATTTTGATCCCTGATTTGTGGACATATTTACTGTGTTCTCACAATTAATTAAAAGCAGACCCACTTAGTCTTTTCACATTACGTCTTTTGCATCAAATCAAATAAAGGGGCTGGAATACAAAATGTTGTTGTTATGTTGTTGTTATAAGGTTTAACGCCATTTTTTCAGCACAAGATAGGCTGTACATGGCGACCAGTATTAATGATGGAAGAAGAACCCGGGAAAACACCAGAAAGAACCACCAACCCACAAGAAGCTACTGGCAAGCTTTCTCACATATCCACATTGGCCAAGCCTGAGACTCGAACCCACAGACAGAGGTGAGATGGCAGTGATCCGTGACAGAGAGCGCTTTAGACCACTCGGGGCCCCAATACAAAATGTAATGGACATACAAATCCTCCCTGCATACGAACTAACAGTCACAGTAATGGTAACATCTTTGGCCAACTCATTTCATATGACCACTCATACATAAGGAACATAATTATACTAGCTTAAATTATCCTAGTCATTCACAAATATCATCAAAGATAGGAAGGCAAACAAGCAAAAGGAGTATTTGGTGAATGCAAAACTTTGTTTCATAGACATGGTTCATTATTGAGAAATGAATTCCAAATTTTAATAAGGAACTTAAAATTCCGAAATTGGCACTCAGAGATTTTTGCTTAAGAATGAGCAGAAGATTACCTGCAGTGAAAACACTGCATCAATATTTTACTAATAAAACAATCTTGAAAAATCAAGTTTCAACATTGAAGTTTGTTTCACAAAATAAATGTCCCTAGTTTTTTAAATAACGAACCTTTTATTGTGCAATGGCAGTGACATTATACACATTGTTTAAGAGGTACACAATGAGGTACATGTACAAATGATGTGTGTTTAAAACATCTTATGTAAATGTTGCTAACAATGTTTCAGATATTGGTTATCTTGTAAACAAAGATAATTATATTAAAAAGTAGCAATTGCATTAGAAAATAATAAAATGATTATTCAGCCATTAAACAGAGCTGCTAATCTTCTCAATGTCTAGACAGGATGGCACCACCTTCTTCATTTTTTGAGGTCTTCAGTAACTTGCACCCTCATTTATAGTGTGACCTATGATTCTGGACTGTATTTTGTATGAATTATTGTAGGAATCATGAGTTACAGTGTATTGGTTACCTTTGAATTCAATGTCAAGTTTCTATACACAGTTCTTGCTCCATAAAGAAAAGCATCTCCATCGTCAGTAAGGCATCCATTCACCAGCTGTAAACAAAACAAATTAACACTATGAGCTCCAATAACACCGGTAAAACAGTTTGGTCTATGTCAGCCCAGGACAACAAATTTTTAGCTTCTAGCAACCAAGTTTTGGCTTTTGATAGTTTACTAGTACTGTGTTTGCTTTTATGAAGGATTGATAATAGTGGGCTCCAAGTCTTTTTTTATCCAATGGAACTTTTTAAAAACATTGTCATGTCAGGAGTGATCTATGCCTGATAATTATACATCATAATATCACTGACTGCCAGTGCTTGATTTCTTAAGCACAGGTAAACTTAGCTCTGATTTTATTGCTCCAAGAAGCAGTGCCATTACACTATTTGCCTATTCATGTGTTCGCTGGTATCAGCAAAGCAAAACAAATTGTCATTGGTCAGAGTTTCCAGTACAACTAATAAAATGTACTCAAGTCAGTGACTAAACAAGGGATGTAAATGAAACAAAAATGAAACTAAAGTAAGGAGTCCCGTTTGTCTGCACTCAAGCTACCATTTCTGATTCCAGGTATTAATGGACTGTATGACCTGAATGTATCTCAATCAAACTGTACAGTGTCATAATGTGTATTCACTGACATGTCCTATTATAGCTCTAATTTTCATTAAGGATTAGAATGAGTAATTTACATTAGAGAATACCTGACAGGTAATTATTACAAGGCTCACTACACGTTCCAATAACCATTTATTTACTTACAAGCTTGATTGTGAAGTGCAAAAATAAATATTTGTGCATTTCAAGTTATCTGCTTCACTTTGTAAGTAATATGTAATGGCCTGAATTCAAGATTCATTTTCTTTTCTTTACAAAATGTTGCATTGCCAAATAAATTTTATAGTTAACCTGCTTCATTAATATATAGTTAATCATTTCACCTCTTTTATTGAGCTGATACAGTTTCAATTACAACAGAACAAACATAAATAAATGAAATTTCAGATGAGATTTTGATATTATTCCTTGTTCTCTAACCAGGCTGTACTTGATTTAATGTTTAAATCTTTGTATAATGCAAGTGATATGTAAAAACAAAATTATAGTACAATTCAGACTTTGGAAATTTGGACCAACCACAAAGCTTTCTTGGGCAACCTGACTAGAAACAACCAAAACTTCCAGACTGGTTTCCCAGTGCCCATCCAAGTTTTTTGAAAAATGTTCCACCACTGGATATTTAATTATTTAACAGTTTGTCATATAGTAATCAAACCTGCACTTAACTCAGATTATCAAAATCATGCCTTGAGAGGCAAAAAGAAATTTGTTAACACCCCTGGCTCCATGAATGAATATAATAATAATAATAACAACAATAATAATAATAATAATAATAATAATGAGGACTTTGTATAGCACCTAATCTTTAGAAGCTCTAAGCGCTTTACAACATTAGACAACACCTATAAGATAAAAAACATAATAATATTACAAAAACAAACACCATGAAATTAGAAAAATATTACAAAATAAAAAACATGCTGAGAATATTTCAGGTAGGAAACATTATTAGGTCTTTAAGTTTGTTCTTGCTGTCGAAATAAGTGAGTCTTGAGAGCCCTCTTGAAAGTGATCACTGTGTCTTTGTGTCTAAGTTCAGTGGGCAATTCATTCCACGTTGCTGGGCCCTGGTATGCAAAAGAACGCTGTCCATATGACTTTGTTTTCAAAGTGGGAATAATGAGTATACGATTGTCAGAAGAGGAGCATAAGTATCTTGCTAGTGTGTACACATGGGTGAGGTCGGATAGGTATGTTGGACTAGAGTCCGAAAGTGAAATGTAGCACAGAGAACAAAGTTTGTGTTTGATTCTGGATCAAATGGATAGCCAGTGTAGGGTACTGAGCAGCGGGGAGGTGTGCTCTGATCGTGGTACTCTAAGTATGATCCGAGCAGCTGTGTTTTGAACTTTTTGAAGTTTCTGGAGTAGATATTGAAATGAACCAGACAGAATTGAGTTACATTAGTCCAGTCTTGAAAGTACTAATGAACACACAAGTGTTTTAGTGGCATCAACTAAAAGATATTTGCGAATTGAGCTGATGCATGTCAGCTCAAGATATGCAGCCTTGCATATGTTCATGACATGTTGGTGCAATGTGAGAGTACTGTCCAGAGTAACACCTAGGTTTTGTACTGATTGTGTAAATTTAATGTTGGCGTTGCTGATATTTAGTGTTTGAGGTAAAGGATGTGAATGAGAAAGTCTTTGTGTTGTGATCAGAATGGCCTCAGTTTTATCATCGTTCATCTGCAGCTTGTTACATGTCATCCATGATTTCATATAATGAAGGAGATAAAATAAACCAAATTAAAGATCCAAAGATGCTCTGATCATCCAGACAATATTAAGCAAAACATTCTTCTTTGGTTTAACTCTTGAAAGAAAGTATCCTTTTATGGAAAAATATAATAGGCCAGTCATTCACAATAAAGCTCTGAACACAATTTTTACAAAAGGGCTGTACATTTGTATGCCATACTTCTGAGGAAGAAAGAACAAATGTGAAAAAGGCAAAGACTGTTAGCTTGGTCAGCTTCTTTATGCTTATAGTCATGGTTTATCGAAATGATAAGTCCTTTTGAAGAAGTCATTCAAAGGTTTTCTACTTTTAGTGTCAGCCAATGGATCACGGTTGTCACTATTCATATAAAACTGAATGGCATTCTTGCAAGGATACTTTCTATCACACTGGATCAAAATCATTCAAACCAAAAGTTTTTCCAGTATTAAAATTTGCACAGTTATTTCAGACAAAAATATTTAATATAGGGTTTGCACCTGGTTTCTATCAAAGCCACACCATTGCCTGTGATGTCATCAAATACACAATTTTTGCATAGCTTGTTGACAAGAACATTCACAATAAATCTGACTAAAAACCAGCCCAACTTTATGGAAAAGTAAACAAAACTGATTTTACAATCATTTCCTTTGAAAGCCACTCCAAATTAAGGAGGATGTCCCAGAAAAAGTGTTTGAAGATTACGTCATAGGGAATATCCCTAAATGTTGATTGACATTTAAGTTCAAGGTCTAGCTTTGTGTACAAAATAAAGAATTTTCTGGAAGTGAATTTTTGACGAATATCCTGTCATTTTACTGTGTCTTAGTTTTTTATACATAAGGTTTTGATAAACAAAATTATTCAATCCGCCTTTATGTTCAGCCTCTGGATTTATTTTACTGTTTTGTTCAGACATAACTGGAGAGGAATCAAAATTGTTCACTGGAATAACAAAGTACACATTGATAATTTGGACAAATTTTTTTAGATTGTTCTAAATTCATTCAAAGACATTCTGAATTATATTTATGTGATACATGACAGTGTTGGCAGTTCAGCTGATTTTAGTATATTGATACATCAGCACATTCAATACTGGAATTCATTCGGAACACTCTATACTTTTTGACATGTCTTAGAACTTTTATTCAGATTTAATTCACAATACTGTAAGGTCCTCTTAAATTTTCACTCTGAAACTTAGAGAAATAAACTTGTTTGTTTCGCTTCTTTCTGTTACTTAGTTCAAAACCATAGAGTAGAAACATAAATCCAAATTCTTCTGGACAAGTGGGTTTAAAAAAAGAAAAGAAGAGAAAGATAAAGAAAAAAAAAGAGCAGATGGGCTCTACATAACATTCTGTCACTACAGTAAAACCTGTCTTGAGAGACCACTGCTATGAGAGACCGCCTGTCTTGAGAGATCAGGTTCTCCATGTACAGATTTAGAGATTATATAGTGTTATAACCTGTTATGAGAGACCACCTGTCATGAGAGACCATTATGCTTTGGCAGAAGGGGTGGTCTTTCAAGACAGGTTCCACTGTATTTCATTTGTTCAGAACTTCCTAATGGAGCTGCTTACCCCAAGTGCATCGAGATGTGCACACATGGCCTCAGCCTCACCATGACTCTGAATGTAAGGAATGCCCAACAATTCCAACAATTGACAACACTGGAAAATAAACAAACTTTTATGTGTGTGTGTGTATAACAATAACAAAACTTTACATGGTCATGAATCTAATGGAAGTGTTACTTCAAAAATGTGGATATCTACCTTATTGATATCAACTCAGATAAAAATATTATATCCCAGATAATTCATGATTTTTTAATTAACAATAACCACAACAATAATATGATCAAGAACTACAACAAAGTAGTAATCATAAGCAAAGGAGTAATAATAGAAAAACTGAACCAATTAATTTATAGCACCCTTCTCACATTTAAATTAAGTATACAAATATTGTATGTAACAGAATTAATTACACAAAGATCAAAATTTGGCTGAAACTCATTGACATTTGTTTTCCCTTCAACACAAGTATGAATGAACTACTAGTAAAAGTATCAAATGTTCATTAATACTTCTTTAAGATACGATGTGAAATTTTTGCGTCCTTGTTTTCCAGCTGCTTTGGTCTGAAACTTCCCAGGATGCCTTGCTTGAATGCGTTTTTGCATGACATTCCATTTGAGCTCTGGAGCCTCACCGTCGACTATAAAAATCAAGTTTATGCCTATCTGCTTCAAATACAGGATGCGGAAGAAAAGATTTCTGAAATATGAATTTTATAGATCAAATAGTATTTTTTAAAAATTTAGTTCAGCAAAGGAAAAGCAAATTATATTAGCTACATGTATTATGGAAGTACAATCTGGGGTGCAGAAATCCACTGTCCATATTGTCTGAGTTGGAAATTTGTTCTTACAGATGAGCAACTTTTGATATGTTACATGTCCATTAACAAGTAAATTGTGGCCTGTAACTTGAAAGGCATTAGTTCCCATTTTGTCTGAGTGAAATTTATATAGTCATCATTCATACTTACCAGTGAGTACCATACAGGTGCATTGTATGTTGACATAAGTGCATGGTGTAATTTATCGATTAGGAATGCAAACAGCAACAGCTAATATGGATACAACCATTGGAAGCAGACAGTACTGGTTTAGGCAATATCTTTTGATGGTTACATCAGAATGAATTTAATTGGCTGGAGTATAGGGCTTCCCCCAAAGAATGTTGTTTTGAACCAATTGCTGGACTCCTTGAAACCATCAAGTATGTCTATGATGAATTTTCCTGAGAAGCCATCTGGGTGGATTATTTTCTTATAAAGCTAGGGCAGAATGGTGAATTTTTTTTTAATGAAATGTCAATAAAACTAAACTTGACTATGACATAATATGATTTTTTTAAAAACCTGAAAACAGGAGTTCAAAGATTTTTGGTTGCAAGAGTTTCCTTGACTTGAGGCCAACAAAGATCGAACAATCACATCTTTGCCTTATAATATATGAAGAAGAACCCCTCAACTGCAGACAAAACCAGTGGACTGTTTGTAGAACAAGTTATCAGAATAAGTCAGTTAAAATGTGATAATGAAAAGGCCAATTCTGAGAAAACAGAAGGTTTGGGTGATTTAGACAGAGTGATCAATAAACACAATGTGAGCCAAACCAAGTGTTACAAAACACATCATATGCCATAGCAAAGCAGAGAAAATCTTTTTAAGACTATAAATTTCTTTGTGAGGTACAAATAAAAACAATGAAGTTGAACTAGAAACTGATCACTATCTGATGTCCTACTAAAAATGTCAAGGATAAAATATCTAGAGCTATATTCATATCCATCCTCCATCCTTTCAGATGCAAGTACTGATCTAGCAGTTCCTGCACAAAAATGCATTCCTGTTACATTTGTAGACCCTCACAATGAAAGTATAGGTTCAATGTTCGCACTGAACATCCTGAATGCTCAGATTCTAATGGGTTTTTACTCCAATTACAAGGTAACTGGACATACATTTTTATGCTTTTCACAATGCACAACATAGCCCCCCCTCCCATGTGTGTCATATTACACTGGTTTTAAAATTAGGGTGGGCAGGTCATTTTCTTTAAACATTATATATATTGTGATTCTTTTTTACAACTGAGGAAAAAGTGCTTGGTTCAGCAATTAGAAACAGGCACAGTCCACTAACCGGAAACACATTAATATTTGGCCTAATGGTTAACACATAAACCAACAAATTATATAAAGGTTTGCATAAACTTTGTTTTCTCACATTTGCAGTCTAGGTATACATTTTACAGCAAAAAAGACAAGTTCAAATATCCAGTATACTTTACATGTCACAGATCCATACTGCATGCATTTAAATGTACAGCTTAATAAAAGTAACAACTGTAACAGTCATAATTTCCACTATTCTATTCTTAGAAAATATGGACCGGCGAGTCTTTTAGACAGACAAGTAAACTTTTTAATTATTTTTTCATGGATAACTTGATCTTGACAAAATGTCTGCACCCTTGACTTAAATGGCTTAGCTGCTGAGGAAAAAAAAAGTAACTGAAAACAAGAGATCCAAGTGAGCCTGATATCACTTACCAGACAAACAAAAACAGTTGACTGTTTCACTGAGAAGGCTTATGTAAAGTGCAAGAACATGTACCATGAAAACAGTTTATCAAATTTAGTTTAACCCATTTATTAGTTTATCTGCATTTAGTGCATACTTTTCCTGTCATGTGTCAGAAAATGAAGATTGATTTGATCTTAGACACTTACACAAAAGAGACAGATACACATGCAGACAGAAAGAAATATCACTTTTAAGGAATGCATTGATCATACAGACATACCATGACAGATGATATAGTGTTGACAGTTGCTGCTGTTGATTTGGTGCTTTATTGCACAGCAACACAAGTAATTTATTTAGTTCAAAGGAAACTGAAGCAAAAGTACCTTGCCCAGTCAACACAAACTGATCTAAAGCCAGGATTTGAACCCACACCCTTTCAATCACAAATCCACCATCCCTCCAACTATTGAGAATAGAGCACTCGTCTTTTACAACATGCCTTGTTATTATGCAGTTCCAGATAAAACGTGGTAATACTATGGCCCCCATGATCAAAATCATCCCAATGAATAACAAGGGTTGAAAGAAAACAAGCTGAAACTTATTTCCCTTTGCAAAAACACTATTATTTTTAAAAAATTTTATGATGCCTACTACATAATATGATATTCTCAATATATCGTGGTTTTGTACATGTTGTTGTTGTTGTTGTTGTTGTAGGGTTTAACGCCATTTTTCAGCACATGATAGGCTATACATGGCGGCCAGTATTATTGGTGGAGGAAGAACCTGCGAAAACCCCAGAAAGAACCACCAACCCACGAGAAGCTACTGGCAAGCTTTCTCACATACCCACATTGGCTGAATCTGAGACTCGAACCCACGCAGACAGAGGTGAGATGGCAGTGATCCGTAATGGAGAGCGCTTTAGGCCACTCAGGGCCCCTAGGTTTTGTACATACTGTGGTTCTTAATATAACAAAGTTCAGTACATAATGCAGTTGGTATTAATGGACCCTGACTACCACATCACAACCTAGGGCACAAAGTATTTATGGCATGCATTATTATACAGTCAGATGGATACATGCCAATAGACACATAATATTTATAACATCCATCAATTATATAAAGCATCATCATCATTATCGTCAATTCCTAAAATCCTGAAAATAGCATCCTTTATATATACTTGACTTGTTAAAGAAAACAGCAAGTGTATGTCTTACCCTAAGTAGCTCCCTTAGGTTCAGATGTGCACAGTTATCAAACTGTGCGAATTATGTAATCAGAGAACAGACAACATAAATACTGGAAGCAAATGATGAGATACTTATGTATGGTAGCTTGTTATTATGAATATTTTTAGCGATTTTGTGGAGGGCATATTGAAGGAAAAGGAAAAAGTGAGAGTATATATATCTCTGCTCAGGTAAAAAAGAAAGAAACACAATGCTGAAAGCTGAAATAAATTAAAGGAATGATAAGTTTCTTGAAAGAAACGAAACTATCTAAACACTTTCTTCAATATTAATATATTTTGTTAAAGAAACATGCAGCTTAATTCACTTTCAGCATTTCCATCACTTTCCAGCCAAATAAATTTGAAAACACATCCATTTGTTTGTGCCAGAATTTGAATTCATTGCGAAAAAAAAACATAAGTAACATCCAACTAAAGCAATATGATTTTAATATGTGGAAAAAGGTCGAGGTGGGTTGCAATATTTGTGTGATATGCCTGAAAATTTGGCCTCTCCTTCACACAACATTGTTACTTGGGTAGTAAGACATCAACCTAACCACAAATATCAGGAGCGACACTTTACATTGAACAAATTACCATCAATAATCTTTCATTGAGATTTACTAACCACTGACGATTGATACTTGAACTCGATAAAAAGCATTACTGACACCTACTCAGGAAATGCGGTCACTACTGAGTTCAACATCATGGCTAATTTGCAGAATTCGGACGGTTCCTGAAAGCTGACATGTACTACGCCTATCATTTTATTTCTTCTTTTTTGTCAGTGTTCATAATTTTATTATTTATTTGTCAACAAAACAAACAAGTTGAATGAGAAGTTTAAAAAATATTTCACAACGAAATTGCTGATGCAAAATAAAAAGGATTATCTTATACTGTATTAATAAAATATAACACCATGAACACGCATACTAACAGGATTTTGTTAACTTAAATGCACTTTTGAACTGCTCAATGTACATGGGACATAATGAGAAGAAAACAAATTTAAATGCCACATTTAAATCCTGGACTAAACTGAATAATATTTCACATGGTCTGAATCAGCTTGGAAGTTTGGTGAATTAGCCAGAAATCTGGTCCGAATCAGTCACTAATTTGTACGGAATCAGCCTGGTCCGAGTTTGAAAGTAATTACCACATTAATGAATAATGTTAATATAATAAATGTATCAATCAAGAAAGTTAACAGTGACGTTTGTTTAAAAAAAATCATCATGGTGTCCCGGTGTGTGTTGTTGTAAAACAACATCTAACAATTTTATATGAACACACAGACTTTTAATCATAAGTGATTTATTTTTCTATTATCGACATTACACAAACAAGATGAATGCAGAATGGGAAGGAAGGTAAAGCTGTATCAATTCATCGGCTGTACTCATAATTGGGCCGATTATTAGAACAATCGGTATAATCGGTATCGGCAGAAATAATTGGTGCCGATGTAAACACATTTCCAAAATATAAATTCAATCATAACATTCATTTTGACATGTCTTGAATTTTAAATCATAATTAAAAAGTGGAAATTAAGGTGTATACATTTGATTTGGGGGTTAATTGCAAGACAATATATTCTTAAAAGTAAATACTTCTTACCACACTTGCTGCAAACTACTGCTGATTGTCTGCACACAACAAATTATCAACACCATTCATGCACTCATCCCAATCACAACAACCAACCAGCAAATGAGGTCTCGTGGGGCATACACATTAGCAGGTAGCATGGCAGATTAGATAGCTAGTGAAATTTCTAGCTACTACGAAACTATGACTCACTATAGTTAATGTTATTTAGCCAGTCCTGCAATGCTGCTAATCAAAGAATAGCGGTCGCATGCTGAAGCAGCTGAACGCTGACATAAAAATATTATGCAGCATTGATATTAGCATGCCAGCGCCAGCAACGTTACCCCTGGATACCCCAGCTGCTAAGTTGCTTCAGTGTGCAACTCGCAGCATGGTGTGTGCATCCATCCAGCCACATAGACAACTTAATAGTAACTTACCTGATTTAAAACTGTTTCAAGAGTGCAAATCAATTGGATTATTAATATTGACTAGCAATTGTCTACTATTAAATATACTACCAAGCCTATGCATGATATCGAACTCGAATGACTCAAGTTTAGTATGGAATTACTTCAAAGTAAATTCAGTCGACGAGTCCAAAGCAAATTTGCACACTTTACAAAGCATGCCTTTCCAGAGGTGGAAAAGATTCTAAAATCTATACGACATCAAATTGTGTCCAGCACTTGCGCTGCAAGCACATCATTTAACATGGCCTGTTTCTGGCAGATAAAAAAAGAAAAAGATGCTGCACAGATAACCTCAGCAGTCGCAGCAAATCTGTGTACTCTGATAAGCCATTTGCATTTGCATTTGACAACCAGAGAGCTATTCATTGGCACAAAGCTACTGCAGAGTTCATGGAAGTAGATGTGCAATCATTTTCCATTGTTGAAGACATTGGATTTTGACGTCTGATGGCCAAGGAAGAAATGTGCCATAAAATTCCAAGTCGGATGTACTTTTCCACTTCTTTGATACCTGATGTTTATAAGGCGATACAAAGCAAGGTGCGTGATTTAGTTTCTGCCCAATCTGACCTTAGTTTGACCTCTGATGCATGATTAGGCCTGTCCATCGGTGTAGCCTTGAGTCTTATGGAACACTGGCTGATGGAAGACTTTCAGCGGAAACAATTGACTTTAGCAGCAAAGCCTCTCAATGAATCACACACAGGAGAATATCTGGCGAGCAAACTGGACAAATTATGCAAGGAATACAACATTTCCAAACCTCATATCCATGTTCTTCTGTGTGACGGAGGTACATCGGCTGTTTTGCACACACACTGCAGCCCATTGTCAATGATAGCATTCTGTCACAACAAGCTGTCATGGATGTTTTGGCGATCTCGCGATCCATAGTCAACAAGTTCCGGCACTCCCTCCTGGCACAACAGCAGCTCGAAGAGCTGCAGGAAAAACTTTACACTGCGCATAAGAAACTTATCAAGGATGTCCAGACATGCTGGAATTCAACATACAATATGTTGGTTTCATTATATGAACAAAAACAAGTCTTGTGGGCTTATGCTACTCTCTATCACCTGCCTAGCCTAACAGTCCAACAGTGGGTCTTGATTAACAATATTATGGACATGTTAGGCCCATTCGCTGACATTACCAATGAAGTAAGTAATAGCCAAACATCAGTATCCGTCATTCTTCCTTTGCTGAAAATGCTCCGAATGTTGCTGGCTCGAGAGCATGAAGCAAGTCAAGGTATTCAGACAATGCGCCGTGAAATGTTAAAGTAACTGAACACACGCTTTGCTGACGTTGCCAGCAACAAGAAGTTTGTCTTGGCCACCATCTTGGACCCACGATTCAAACATCGCCTATTCAGTGAAGAATTACTTGTGACCAGATCCAAAAAATGGCTTGGAGCAGAATGCTGACAAGCAGGAGGAACCCTAGACCAAACAAAGAAAAACTGCAACTGAAACGCCACTGGCCCATCAAGGTCGCGTCTCTGGGATTAGTTTTCTGTGGCCTGTGATGAACCTGTATATACCATCAACGAAACAACCCATGTGGATGACGCGATGCTTGAATTGTATCTGGCCAACCCTCTCTTGCCACGAGAAGACGACATATATGGCTGGTGGAACAATCACAGGTTTCAGTCCCCCTACTTGGCCAAATTAGCAAGATGCTATTTGTCTGCACCAGCTTCAACCATTCCGAGCGAGCAGCTGTTCAGTGGTACAGGGTAGATTTTTTCAGGTCGCCCTGGATTGTTACTTTGGAGAAATGTTACTGTTGCTTAAACACAACGTACCTCAACTAGGCTTTCAGTGTTAGCTGCAGCCAGCGTACAATGACGTCTAACTTTAATCTTAAAGCATGCATATTATTAATTTTAATTATTATTGGCCATCATTATTAATATTTTT
Organism: Sinohyriopsis cumingii; assembly: GCA_028554795.2. NCBI lineage: Eukaryota > Metazoa > Mollusca > Bivalvia > Unionida > Unionidae > Sinohyriopsis > Sinohyriopsis cumingii. The sequence continues at coordinate 21,571,918 of CM068836.1, forward strand.
TAGTCATTTATTGAAATCTAGTAATGACAACCTGCATCACCGAATGTAAGTTCAAAGACTGGCTTAATACTTTTTCATTCATTTATATCTTGAATTGGCAAACCATAATTTTTATCAGTGTTAAAGTTTTTCAAGTTTTATGTTTGTGTGATCGTTGTTTTCTATAAATAGCAATGTACTTCTTATCCGGTTTCTGTTTGTTTTTGTATAAAAGTTCAAATTCACTTGCCGCATAAACAAACTTGCTATAACTCACACGGCAAAATACCTGCTTGCATTGCACTAATAGGTTTATGTTTCTGAACCAGTCATTGTTATAAAACAAATAATGAAATAATCATTCTCATAATCAGTATCAGCAATTTTGATAATCAGCTATACGCGGTATCGGCATGATCGGCAAAAAGTGACATCGGTACAGCTTTAAAGGAAGGATTTATTATAAAACAAGGGGAAAACAGTCTTGAACATAAGTGGAAGAAAAATGCATATTCATTGGATGCAGTTACATGACAAAATCAAAAGTGCATAATAAATTGATGCTGGAAACATTGAATAAAAAGCAAAAACATATATTTAATGTTATTTCATTTGGTAGATAATTTCTTACTTTTCAAAGATGGAGAAAAAAAAGAGCAAAAAAAAAAAAGGATTGCTCCAACCAATGTTAATATAATTTTACAACATAAATATCAGAATTCAGCAACAATATAAAGCAAGGATTCAAAATTAATACTTTTTGCTATTAATATTGAAACAGTTTTGCCATATAACTGTCAGAAATGAGTAATGATGGAATACGATGGCAATATTTCCCATATTATTCAGTACCAAGCATAGGATCCTCTAAGAGAATGAAATCCTCCAAGAGAATGAAAAAAAAGCATTTGGATAGTGTTGAACATATTCAATCAAGGAAAAGCTATTCAATGATCTATCTGACAATCTGAACACTCTATAAAAATGACTGGCTACTTAATAGTACTGTACTAAATTTAGGGTATGCGCATTTGGTTATAGTGCCCCGTTTTAAGGAATTCTTAGATTTTTTGATTACTTGTCTGATCACTGAAATTCGGTGCAATGGAAATATTCCTTAGCCCTAAATAATTAGCCAATTACCTGAAGCAAATGCCACGGAGTGAAGTGTTAGTGAATTTCCATGATGTCATGGTTCACTAGTAGTGAATTTGGGTCAAAACCAGATAGGTGATCCTGGATTACCATAGTCCCTATTAAAACCTAGTTGTTTACATTGGTGGTGTAACTGCAGTGGCAGTATTTATGGTAGGAAATCTGTAAATTACACAATGGAATCAACAAGAAGGGACTTAGCAGACACCGTTTATTTGCCATGGTGGCAAATGTGACGCAGGCATACTGGCAAAATGTGCCTGGAAACTATAGTTTTACTGGCCTAAGCTGGCATAGTTAAAATAGTTCCTTGTTATGGGATAGCTGTATAGTTTCTACGGCATGAACTGCTGGCAGTACGGAAACCTAAGGAAGAGAAACCATGCAGATGTGTGATTGATAGCTATCTGGCAGATTGTGAGATCTGTGGTCTTGCATAGATTAGAGTAAAATTTATGTATAGAATGGACAAGTCAGGCTTTCTAATTTACAAATGAAGTTGTATGGAAGTCTTTGGAAATTTGGGGTAAACTTATGACTTCTAGTGGGAATCATGCCAGGGTTTGACCCCTAGTTTGTAACAGTGTTTGAAATAATAATTACATTTATTTGAAGATCAATGAATTTAAATAAGTTGTGCACGGCACTTACATAGTCTCTCGGTTGTTTTAGTAGATGTCTGATGAAAAGTAGGATCTCTTGCAAATCTGACAATGATTTTGATGTCACTGCATATATCTACGAACTTGCCAAAATTTACGAAATGACCAAAAAGAAATATACACTTTGCCATGATGTCATTTGTACACATTTCTATCTTTTAAATAGCTTATTTATTTTTAAAAAAAAATATATTTAATAGATTTTCTTGGTGAGAAGTTTTGGGGTGACTTCTCAATCATTTGGGGCGAGTTCTCCATATATCCACTTCTCCAACCGTTTGGGGCGAGTTCTCCCAGGGGCATGTTCTCCATATACCTAGTCCTACAATGTAAGGCATAGCACATGTTTAGTCCTACATGTAAGACCTAACGCTGGTATCACCTAAACAACATCAAAATGTGCTAGGTCTTACATGTAGGACTAAGCACATGCTGTTTTTGTTTAAGTGTCATCATCCCACCCCCAACAAAAATATCGGGTTATGTGTCTTATGCTGAACGACTATGCATATACCATATTGAAGGACTAAGACGCTCTCAGTACATTACAGTGTTTGTAGTTCTGTGCAAGGCAGCGAACTGGGAAAAGTCTCACCTGAGGTATGGTTTTGTAATCACGCCTTGCATCTGTTTTACACATTGCGTCTCGCACACCCATATTGACAAATCAACAGCAAGCGTTTTTCCAGCAAGAGAGTTTAATGTCATGTGTTTCTTCACAGGTGCTAAAACTGACCAGAGACCTGTCACACCCATATGTCCCTCAGTTTTGACAATTTGCTAATCATTTAAAATATGCATGCAGTATATCTGTATGTGAAAAAAGCGAGAATGTCACAAATTTATGTGACAAGTTATCCGAGGAACTGTGTTTTAAGGGAGGCAACTCTAATAATGTAATTAAATTTGGCGCCCTTTAATTTCCACACCTACATAAAATTTAAGTGTAATTTTTATTTTTTATTTTTTAATACTATCATTTTATTTAATTCAGAACACTATGATATCATACACTGAATATTCCGCAAAATTTAGCCACCCTTTCCACAAAGGGGTTTCCCAAGTAAAAAGTGTGACGTAAAACGCAGTTGCAAAGACTGAAAGAGGGTTTTTCTGCCGGTTCGCGCCAGATTTTAAACACCAAAAATTAAGGCGAAATTAATGAAGAATCTGCAGAATGCCACTTTTGGCGAAGAAATTATTTCATTATGTAAAGCCTCTGACAACTGTAAAAGATGACGATAAAATTTTTACGATCGCCCACACCAAGGAACAGTTTCGATCGAAGTCGTATCCTTTATCGAGTGTTGCTTTTGATAGGAATCCAATATGGCGGCCTCCATTGAAAAGAGAAGAGCAGACGAATTTTGGCGATTTTCTCAATATTTAAATAAAATCTGCACTATCGTGATAATCATTATTTGCTTTGTGATCACATAATGCCCCATATACATCGTTTTATGTCAAAATTGCGATCTTTCATTCAAGAGTTTCGTGTAGCAATTGGAATACAAATTACCACATTTTACTATTTACATCACTATGGTTGCCACGTGATTCAATTTTTGGAGATGCTAATTGTGTTTGAGCGTATGTTGCAAGTTTTTTATATGGATCAGATTAATTTTTTCGTGAAATCCGTCTGCTTTTAAATTTCGTAAAATGTTGGCCGCCATGTTGAATCTATCATAAATCACTGCCATGAATTCATTGAGTTCTTTAACGCTGCAGAAGTCGCTCCGTCAGCTATGATAACTTTGATAAATAATAATACATTTTGTCTTCAATTTGCCAGTTAGTAGAATTTATTTGCCTTGTACTGATAATTTTGGAGATAGAGGACCTTACTTGCATGAAAATGTACCCCAAACCAGCCCCCCCCACCCATTACAATTTTTCACACGTCTGGTTAAATCGTATTTTCTTTTATGTATGATGGATATTTTTCAGTTACCCTTTCCAGCTCATCTTGGATGGGGTGGGGAACAAAGGTTTCTCGGACCTTAACTCCATTGTCTCAATTTTGGTTTATCACATTAGTATAGTAAAGACTTCATGCATGAATTAAATATATTTATTTGTATAGATCAATATTGTGGATTAATTCTGGGATTAAAATCAGATTACAAATTCATATAGTTATGGATACCTGTTTGATATCTTTTGCAGAGACTTCATTGTCAGCTGTTGCATAGCTGTCAACAGTTTCAGGATTGGAGTCCGGGAGACTTAATTCACGAAACTGGGTAGGCCCCATCCTATCCATTATTTTCACGTGATGTCACAAAACATGTGCACTTTAATATCTGCCATTTGGATTCCCTAGCTGTGTCTAATAACATTATTCTTCCCAAATAATTATGAATGGCTTGTTTAATTTTATAATTAAGGATATCCTAATACATTGGTGCCCCTTATGAACGGCCTCCCTGCCCAACGGCCACCCACTCTTTATAGACAGAATCCCTTGGCACATACGAGTTTGTATCTGCCATTTGGATTCCCTAGCTGTGTCTAATAACATTATTCTTCCCAAATAATTATGAATGGCTTGTTTAATTTTATAATTAAGGATATCCTAATACATTGGTGCCCCTTATGAACGGCCTCCCTGCCCAACGGCCACCCACTCTTTATAGCCAGAATCCCTTGGCACAGACGAGTTTGTGTACAAATGAACCCCTCAAGAAAGACCACCCCTCTAACGCGACCAGCGGACAACATATTAGTGCATAAATGTAAAATTTATCCCTCACAAGTGGCCACATCTTATTTTAATATGTGTCCAGAACCAATATTTAATTACGTTAAGATAAGTAATCCGTTTATCTTTCCTGATGTCAGGTTTTTGTTATTGAAAGAAGTGTTGGCTAAAGTACATGTACCACTAATGTTATTATTATATCATTAATGCTGACCATTACAGGAAATGGGATCAGCAGTTTTGATTGAGCTATGGGCTTCACGTGGTAATTTTTTTTATTTTTAAATGGGTTAGCAATGTTTCAATAGAGCTTTGGGTTTCACACAGCGGATGTTTTTTTGTAAATGATGATTACGACTGGTCATAATTGTCAAGATTATAGCATGGTCACATAGGTTAAATATAGATATTGTGAATTAGCACACACACATAAAATAACCTTGAACAAAACAGGGTACCAGACAAAGACCAGAAAGTCCAATGACAGTACATGTATAACTTTCTTTACAAGAAGGCATTTTGTTTACAAAAGTTTTGTCTGCAAAATTAAATTGCAGTTCTGTACAATTAGCAACACAGGAATAAATCTTTGTAAAACATTAACATGTCATCACGTAAATGAAGAAATAATACTTTAAAAGAAACAGTTTAAGTTATTTGACTTGACAACAATGTTGAGAGTTCACCTGCCAAAACATTGTCGGGAGACGTAAATAAACAAGATTCTAAAATATAAGAAGAACATTCTGCAGCAGTGGGAAAATGGAGTAAATGAAAAGAGAATTATTTTAAATAAGAAACAACATATGTACCAAAATTTAAATAATGTTTTTGATTGGTTTTGTAATGCACATGCCAACAATACCCCCATCACATTTCATGCCTAAGAATAAGAACTATAAATTTATGTTACCTTGAAATAACTGTTTTTAAGACAAGAAGAACATTCTAATAATTAATGCTACTTTTAAATGAAGATATTAGCTGCTTTAAGTCATAAGTAGCTTTCCTACTATATACACATATATACATACACATCTCACAAACATAGCCCCCCTCTGGAAAGGCTACCCATCTTATAAGGCCACTTTCCCAGTGCAGAAGGGGTGGTCATAGAGGGGAACCACTGTACATCATATTCTGTTTTTCATGTCAACTGCTCAAAACCATATGTGCAAATTTGACCGTTTTTTTTTTTCTTTCTTTAAAACATTTAAACTTCATTATTCTTTGAGAAACAAATAGATCCATCAATAAAACAATGCATAAACAAATGCACAAAACTGAAAACAATCTATTTCTGAGAATCGCTTGTATACATTTGGGAGTCTCTCATTTTCAAAGGAATAGAAAGAAATAATAATGCATTTGCTCATTATTGAATAGATATCAAGATTGAAATCTTAGCCAGTTATAATATCACATTAAAAAGAAAATATTTTTCATCAACAGAATGTTAATTTCAACATTATACATGTAAATTTTGAGTCTGTGGTTCTTACCAGTTTTCATGGCTTCTTCCTCCACCACTTATACTGGCCACCATATATAGCCTATCTTGCTCAAAAAAATGGCATTAAACCCCAAAATAGCAACCCAAAAAGTATTTTTTAAAAATGACTGAAAGCAAGAAAATAAACCACAACAGTAGTCATAAACAATTAATTTCAATCCCAAGAATGATTGTTTCAAATGTTTTATTGTTTTCTCTGAAGATAAAAAGAAGCATCTCCTTCCCCCCCCCCCAAGACAAGTATACACGAGTATACACCTACCATTGCACTGTACTGTGTGTGTGTGTATATATATATATATATATATATATATATACACATACATACATGCACACACACACACATACACAGTGTGACCCCGCTATAACACAGTAGTTGGAAACCATAAAACCTGACCACGTTATATACCTAATCGTGTTATATGCAACCAGGTCAGTTAGCTGAAGAAAATGTACCCAAAAAAATTAGAGTGGGTGGGTGGGTAATAAATGCGGGCGGTAAAATATGTGCTTTGTCTGCACAGTTACCATCTTAAATTGATACATATTAAATGAGAAATACACCTGTAGTGAAAACAGAGAAGACATAATAGTTTACTTTATTTAGAGAACCATGAATTGGTACATATACGTGAATCCTGTTTATATAGAAATGTCTAATGTATAGCATGAATAGAGTATCAACACTGTGTACTCACCTGCAAACCTCATCATATACATTGAATCCAAAATACAATTGATTCCATCGAAAATATGTATACACACAGCTTTAAAATATTCATTAATTTTGTAACAGGTCTGAATTCAGTGGAAAAAATACAGCACAATCACGTAACGAATAACAAAATACATTTACTTTAAAGTACATTACAAGTTGGTAAAAGTTAGTTTGCGTTTTAAGCCACTATTGGTAGCGTTCGTAAGCATAAACTTTTTCCCTACAAAAAGGAAACATCACAGCACAGTTAACATGTTCCAGTCAAGTTGGAAAATGCAAAAATCCATCAGATTCCATCACTTTTATAGAAGTTTGGTACTGACTTCCTTTGAAGGAAAGGGCTGTTATTGAAAGATTGTAGTTGGCTTTCTTTGATGAAGGGTGCATGCGCTATTGAAGTCACCGCTAAAGGACAGCTTTGGAGAACCAAGTGAATGCCCATTTCTTATTGTGGCGGCAGCATCAAATAATTGTATTGCATGATTGAGACTGGTATTTTTTCCATTTGCTGAGTACTTTTTCATAACAGTCGATGCTTCAAAGGTAATGTTTCCTTTGAAATTTCAGCAAACTATTTTATGTGGGTACATTTTTAAAAAAGAATTAGCCATCGTTTAGGCTATTCTAGTTACTGTCCCTCCATTCCTATTGAATAAACCAATAAGTAAGATGTATTTTTCTTTTTATATTTGTGGATGCAGCATAATGCTGCCTTCCACGCATGCATCTGAAAATTAACAAAGGGTCATCGGACGATGGAGACGCAGATGTTCTGATGACAGGGAATATTACAGAAAACGTGAGTGTTCTGAAGGATTTAAGGAGTGAAAAGAAGAGGAATTTTACTTACCATCCACATACAAATGTCAGTCTTTGTAAATATATTAATTACTAGCGATCGGCCGAAAATCCGATGAAAGATAGATTATGAGACAATGCCTCATCCGGTTGATCTCCATTACCAGAAATGTCAACAACAAAAAAGCGGATATTTCACAACATACAGAACTCGTGCTAGATGTCAGGATAAGCAGATTATGATATAACAATGCATTGTTTAGATGGTTTGTCATTATGGACAAAGAATTTGTTTATGTAACAGTAGATAAATTTCAGTGCATTTTATATTCAGTCTGCAGCTTCCTTTCATGGGGCCTCTGAATTTCTGCACTCCAAACCAATGGTCATATATAAAAGTTTAAACAGCCAACAGTGTCGCCAATAAATAAAAAGCCACATGGTATGTTTTGCAGCCAATAAGGAAAAACAATCTAAGTTTGCAACATTGGCAAAGACCTACATGATCCCAAAATAAACTTTTTATGCATTTTTTTTTTTTCTTCTTACTTTTAAGAAGAAAATACTTTTTTGTGTACGAGAAAAATGCATATAAAAATGCATATAAAATTTCAGGAGGCAAGCCACGATCGTGTTATATTATTCATAAGTGATCTCTTCCCCAAAATGATAAGCAACTTTTTGTGCTTTTTTTTTCGTACTTTTTAAGATTTTTTTTGTGCACAAGAAAAATACATGTATATGAAATTTTGGGAGCCACGCCACAACCAGGTTATATCCAAATTCGCGTTATAACAGAGCACGCTATAGCAGGGTCACACTGTGTGTGTGTGTGTGTGTGTGTGTCTTTTTATTTATATATATATATATATATATATATATATATATATATATATATATATATATATATATATACACATTTCCATCATTCCAACAAGGGGCCCCGAGTGGTCTAAAGCGCTCACCGTTCTGGATCACTGCCACCTCACCTGTGGCTGCGTGGGTTCGAGTCCAAGGCTCGGCTAGCATGGGTACGTGGGAAAGCCTGCCAGTAGCTTCTCGTGGGTCAGTGGTTCTTCCCTGGGTTTTCCAGGGTTCTTCCTTCACCATTTATACTGGCCACCATGTGTAGCCTATCTTGTGCTGAAAATGGCGTTAAACCCTAGAACAACAACAACAACCATCATTCCAACAAAGAAGGCATGAGAAAAATATACCAAACAGCATATCTGCAAAAGACGTGAACTCTGTAGAACAGATGAATTCATCTAGATACATGTAGCTTCAAAATGAACTGTAGTCAATTTCACCAGGCTTTAGGTACTGATACCCAAATAATATATTAACATTCACCTAGTGTTTTTTGATTTTCACTTTTGTTGGCATTAGTGTCAATTTGTTACTCCTGAGAATTGAAACATTCTGCCAACTTATTTTTATAGGTCTACAGATTTATGCAATCTTAAAAAGACTACTGATATTCTGATTTTGTAGCGCCCTGTGGTAATCGCATGTACTAAAATAGTAGTTATTATGGCAACATTGTCAAAATCATCAAGAAGGCCTGTTGATTATTAAATTATTTATGCATAACACTCATTTTAACATGTCAACAGTAACTTACGCAGATGGTCGTCAAGTCCACAAATGATGGTTGTTGTAGTATCCTCGACCTGCCATGGTTCTTCCTTTAACAATGGTCTGGTGCAGCGTTTTCAGCTTTAACAAAATCCGTCTCCTCAAACATTTTTTGGTCATGTAACATTCAAGTCACATCATTACAGCCCATTTTTTTATGATCTCTGGCGCCATTTATTTTCAATTTAGACTATATATATGTAGTATGAAAATAGAATGAATTTTGACAATTGGTTTCACATTGAAGAATCCCATATGTTTCAAGTAAAATTAATGCAAAAATTACCATATTTATACATGTGGTCAATTTTTTAAAAATAGATTTTGTGAATGGTATTAAATAACAAAGATTTCCCTTGTATTTAAATATTTCAATGAAAAATTTCATTCTGTATAGTTGTCCATTTTGTTCATTTTTCCTAACATGATATAAGGAGTACATGCTATGGTAAATAAGTTTTTGTGTTCCCTTTGCCATGGCAGAAATATTTGCCTTGAGTTTCCCGCTGATAAAAAAAAAGAAGAGTCCAGTAAACAAACGTGAACATGATCCCTGACTTGAACAGCTAATACTCACTCCAGGGCCACAAACTTGAGGCACAAATAGCATTAGTAAAACAAAGTTATATTGTGCTTTCTTTTATTTGACTTGTAGTACATATTTAAATTTTATTTTATCAAATATTTCTTAATTATTCCTTACTGTTGCTGTCGACGAAAGGTACTGACCTAGTTAATGTCATCAGGCTCTTTTAAAAAAGCGTGTTTAAGTCGCAAGAAAAATTGCGCATGAACCATAGACAGGCACAAAGTTAGGACAGTCTAGCTTTAAATATCAGCGTTGATTCTTAAATAGGTCACCCAGGAAAGAAGAGAAGTCAAGAAAGAAGAGAAGTGTCCTTCCTTGCATTATTATATAACACATGTTTGACAATTAAATTGTAAGCAGGCAAACGAGCCCCAGTGATCATGAATAAATGTGCACATAACATGAGCCTCGAACTGTAATCATTATTCTCTGTCTCAGTCTGAACTTGGAAAACTTTTTTTTTACGCATACCTGATTGATCATTTTATTACCCGGGTTATTAATGGGAGGTTACCCATTTACCTGGGTAGCAATTGGCATCTTTATCCTTTTCACAAAATAGTTACAGTAATAAGGATTAATTATTATTTAGTAGCACTGGCTTCATTCCTATTTACTTAAGCCTAGCCTCAGATCTTCCATTGAATTTTTATTAATGTAGCCCATGAAAACTTTTAACATGGTTCTTTGAAAGGAATTGAATTTCCGTCTTTTGAAGATATATGTCCGTAAATTGTTCATTATGTCCAAGAAAGACATTTCTTACAACCTTTTATGACAAGAGGTTAAAGATGTATAGCAGAAATGATTACAATTTGAGCAATGCATGATATTCACTGTCCGCTGTTTTGAGTTGAGTTTTAATTGTCTTAATTGTTGTGTGTATGGTGTACATATCCAGAAAATTTGGTAAAGTTGCAGTCTTATTTTCAGTTGGCTGGAACCTATTAAATCATGAATTGAAATACTTCCAATCATGGACCATTTTACTCCAAAATGAACGAGCAATGTTATATAATAAAGCTGTTAGGAATTTTTTACATATTATTTTATGTTAGCCCCCTTGGTTTTTTCATAGGAGAAACAAGGTAAATGCGTTTTGAATCTGAAGAACATTTAAACCTTGACCATATGTTAGTGAATATGAGAAGAGGTTAAGGCTATATAAGGAAAGGATTTGGACATGTCGCTGCACAGGACATGTCAACTTGACACATGAAGAGGCATGGAATTCAGAGAGATCAGTAAAGAAACAGTTGAAAGCCCAGTTCCCACGCTGCTATGACAAACCAGTTCTCGCACTTGTCCACCACAGTAAGGAATTTTGTCAATATTTCTTTTTCATTTGTGTAATTAGAGCTCAGGATAGGTAGTTTTATTATGCAAATTGATTGAAAACTTATAAAGAATCATATAGTTCAATGATGCCAATGTTTGCTCCTCTGATGAGCACAGTCTGTTTTGTAGTCATATGTTTAATTAATTTAAACTGTGCTGTCAGGATAAGTTTTTCTTTTCATATTTTAAAGGATAACACTCAAGACTGAAAAACTCCATTGAAACTGAGATGTGTAATTGATTGAACCTTGATTTAGTCCAAGTCTGTGAAGCATTGTGATGCATTCTGAAAGTTACAATTAATTGCAATATAAATATGACTTAGATATCTTAAATTTTTGTTTTGCATTGTTCACAAGACCCCACATTGAATCTTTATTTAATAGAAAATTGTATTCCAAACTGTGGAATAAAATGGCCAGGGTTTGTAAGCATCATGAATGTTCCTTGGGTTTTAAAATCCTTTTTCTTGTCCTTCAGTTTGAATCAATATGCTTGAATTATGAGCAAATGTTCAGTGTTCTACTTGATTTTTTGAAAATGAGAACCAAAAAATATTTGAACCATATACTTAATGCATTTGTTATTCATCTTTTGAATGTTTTTAGTACACAGCGAGCAAATTTTTTATCTGTTAATTGCATGCAGATGGTCTCACTTATACGTCATGGAGCATATGCATTCTGTGAGTAGCATTTTTGCTATATAATTGGTGTCCCATGTGTTAATCAGATGTTTTTTAAAGGTCCAGCAAGTAAAACAAAGCGAGTAGTCAATCTTGAGCCATTATTATAAATGGGGTTCTTGTTGCTTTCACAAAACAGCTTGAAGGAATATAGAATGGAGATTGGCTTCAAAAAAGTGACAAAATGGCTTCAAAAAAGTGACAAAAGTGCTAACTAAGCAGACTGCTTTCTGTGTAAGAAGTTATCTCCTCCCCTTTTAAAAAAAAAATAAAACTTTAAAAATTTTATGTTTCTTTTGTTTATTTTGTTTTGTATTTCTGTGTGTTAGTGTTAAATGCCATATCAGTTTGGATTGCAGTACTTGTAAATATTTTATGATTTGTAGGTACACTAAAGTAATGGTAAATGCAGATTACTTTCAAGTAAAGTTCTTTTGTCTTATTCTTTTTTCTTGAGAGGTGTTTTAGTTTATATCATTATCCTGTGTACTCCTTGAGAATCAGGGTACTATCCTTGAATTTTTTTTTTTTAAATTCACATAAACCTGTATGAACCCTGATACTCATTTTATTAGAGCTTTAAAATTATGGTAATATCTCACTCACCAATGTACCATTTAAGATATTTCAGGCCTTTGGGTTCTTTTACAGAGAATTTTGATCCACCTGGACAGTGGGTGACAACTGTAGTTTTGACCTATAAGCCAGGCTCCTAGATTCCAATTTTTGTTTCTTTTTGTTCCTGAATATAGCAATAGTGATGCCCATCTGTATATAAAGTGATTTCCACAGCAGAACTTTAGCATGCATTGATATTTTTCATCAGACATCTTATCTTTTAATGTCGCTTACCAATGGGTAGAGGCAAAAGCCTGTTGATTTTATCAGACTTCATAGGTAGCATACACTTGGACCAGGAGAGATGAAAGGTCAAGGTCATTGATGCAAACATTGTACGCTGTAGCTCATGTGAACATTCTTGATGCTTCATTTCAATCAGACTTGGTCTGCAAGTTTATGTTGTCATGATCTTGGATGAGTTTTGATTATGAGCAACATCTGTCCATAATAATGAGGTGATTTAGGGATTGGTTGACCTTTTGGACACTTGTAAGGCCATATTTGTGATTTTTGTCAGATTTGGTGTCTAAACTTGTATCATCAAGACATCAATGAGATCAATTATGAGTGAGAGCCATGCTTACTAATGAGGTGACATTGCATCTGATTAGCCAAGCTTGTGAACACTAGAAGTAATTTTTCTGAGTAGATTTGGTATGTAAGCTTACTCCTAAACAGTTTTTGATCAGCCATGTACATTTTTTGCAGTTAAATGATGGGCTTGTTTATCTTGTTGTTGAAAATATTTTACCAACAGCACTTGGCCAAGTTATTCAATGGTAGCATGGAAGTTTTGGTATTAGATAATATCTCTGCCGTTACATGCAGTACTAATGCATTTGACCTAGTGCCATCATCAGGACATGATTGCTACCTATCTGCCAGTAATGAGGATAAACAACTATGTTTTATCTTAATTCGTATGCCAGGTCTGTTCATTTGTGGAGTGCTGCATGCCAAGTCATATTCGTCCCTTAAATTTAATTATCATTTTTAGTACATAGAATACAAAACAGTAACTTGTCCTGCGTGCGTTTCCAAAGAATCTGTTGTGCCACCATTGGCATGCATGCCGTAGTTTCCCAATACTGACCTTGAATAATGTTAACTTTAAACAAATTGTCTGATCTGAGTCATTTAATATTGTCATTAAGAATATGTCCTAATACAAATTTTGGAATTACAAATTTGCTGAGAGGGGTATTTAGTTCTCCTTTGATTTGAAAATTTTGGATAAATCTGTCTGATTTTCATTTGTAGGTACTAGGTCACTTGACACTCTCGTAGATCAGAGCTGGTTGATGTTGCAGCAGGTTCTGTGTGTAGGAGAGAAAGTTGTTTTGAAAGTCAAAGCAGGATCAAAACTGTAAGTACATACTAATTGCTTTCTTGCTTTCTTTAGGACATGTACATACTTTCGTAAAATTTCATATGATTTATGATTGTATATTCATATAGGGTTTAATGGTGCACAATCATAGCTATATAGTGCTTGGCAGAAACTTAGTTGCAAGAGTGATAAAGGTAAAATCTTTGCTAACTCCTGAGGAAGATAAACCATTCCAGTCCAAGGTAAATGTTGTTTTATGTGAAAAAAGATTAAAGGTAAAGATTTTGCATACCACCACCTCCCTAAAACAAGCCATAAAATGCCCCAAATAAGCAGTGTATCCATATATTTCGCTGAATTAATACAGTTATTTGCCCATTTTGTCTTTCTTTTGCATACAATTTATTATTCTTTGATTCTAAAGATTGATGCCTATGTGCATATATTTGTATAAACAGTAGATTTAAACATCTAGTCTAATATGATTGATTGGGGCCACTTAACATTATTGATCAAATAAACTAAACAAGCGCGTGCTTTAGATGTAAACAAGTAGGGTACACCCAATTATCTTCTATTGTCTTGAGTGAAAAGTTGCTGGCTTGTTCATTTCTTACACAAAATCAAGTGTTCAGATATCATACAGAGGCTACAAATGTTGGGAAATGTTCTCATATATAATTGATAAAAAATTTTATTTAGATTTTGTTAAATATCTAAAATTATGATGGTAACAATGTTTCATAAGAAACGTGATTTGTGGAGACGCTCATTATTATGCATGGAAGTAATTGATATAAGTGACACAGAGGAAAGGCTGAGATGTATATACCACTCCCTCGTTAACTCGTGAACCTGCTTATAACACGGGGTCAGGTGTGGATCCCATATTTTAAACCTGAAAATACCCCCAAAATTGATCCCTATTTGTTGAACATGAAGAAAATTGCAATCAAAATTGGTAACAAAAACTTTGATGTATTGCTCGTTTTATCGTCGAAAATGGTAGATAGGACCTGGAAATTTTAATCAACATTATGAAATATCAAATAGGTCATAAAAGTTTTTTAAAAACATTTCCAAATGACATTCCTAGCACACCGCAATTAATGTAAGGACATTTTGATCAATGACAATGTCACTTACGCTGAGTGGAGGCAGTACTTTAATAAGTAAATACAAATTAAATTTTAAAAATTTCAATTGAAATTTGTGTTCTAGTTTTATTGTTTAGTTCCTTTTAAGTGTAATCATCATAAATGCAATGTGTCCTCTTGTAATTAAATGTAAAATGTGTCAATCTACTGTAACAGCTATGTCCGCGAGCATTTCTCTGAGAACCTAATTAGGTGCCGACCATGTTTTCATAACTGACTTGTGGAAGTATTTGTTGTATTGCTGCACTGAATTAAAAGCTGTCCTCCTTTATATTAGCACATTAATTATGTCCTTTGAATAAAAAAATGGAGGTGGAATAAAACAAATGTTAAAAGGCATGAAAATCCTACAGACTTAAAAACTAGCAGGCCCGGTCATATGTTGGGTGAACTCACTTCATTTGATCAGTCGAAAACTGTTATAAACGTTATTGTGTATGTAACATAAACTACCTTAAATTAACCGACTCTCATAACTGATCAAAGATAACAAGGCAGACAAGCAAAATGAATACTTCGTAAAATAAAGAGCTTGATTTTACAGATGCAGATCATTGTGGGCGAGTTTCAGAGAATTCTTGAACTGGCATTTAGAGATATTCTCAGGGATGATAAGAAATTTCATTAGTACTTCCAATGAAATCACAACATCAGTATTGTATTATGTGAACAATACAGAAACTGAGTTTCAACGTAGATGATTGTCTCATGAAATAAATATTGAGTGTTTCTGAAAAAAGAAATCTTGTTTGGTGGTGTATCAGCAGTTATATGGGAACCAGACTCGTCAAGAAAACAAAAAGCAGTGACATAATACACAGATTTTGCATGTACACATGATGGCTGTTGAAACCAGTTGGAACGATCTTTCATATGTTGGACATTTTGAAAATGTTATTTAAACAAAATAATGAACAGTTTCATTAGAAAAAGCATGTTATTAAAAATTATTATCAGTGTGATTGTAAAATGAGGATTCAGTCATTAAACAGCCCAGTTTGCTGCTCCCTTCCCCATATGATTTTCTCCATGTCAGAGCGAATTTTTTTGAATTTTTGGAGGTCCTTCAGTAACTCATGCCTAGCTTATAGTGCAGTCTATGTGTGTGGACCCCGTTGTGCATGAGTTATCAAGGGAGAGGTGTACCTTGAACCAAATATAAAGTGAAAAATGTTTGGTCTGATGAAGGTACAGCAGATGTACAGAGGTCTTCCATACAGATAGTGCCTCCACGGGTAATGAGTACAGAGAAATCAGTTTTACTTGAAAACAAAAATCATTTGGTAGTTTTCATTTTTAAATGATGATCATTTAAAACTGAAAAATACTCCGTTTGTTTAATGATAATCTAATCACAATTAATTTTAATTTTATGACTTAAATACCCAATATTTCCAAAAGTTATCTGGGGCACTGGCATGCAATCCAAAGGAACAAAATAAGAAAAAGTCTTCCAGGTTGCATATGGAGAAATTTTCAATGTTTATATTTTTAATGAATTTTGTGGGCCAGTAAATGCAGTTTTAAAAAAAAATTAACAAACTGATACTGTTTTAAGTGTAGTAGTGGAATGTTTGGTTTAATGGGAATAACAGGTATGTGCCACAAGTGGTTAGAAATAGAGATATGTCCTAGTTTTTCCTTTTCTTAAGTAATGGGGCAGAAAATTTGGATCATCGGATGGAACTTGGGTCTACTGGAAAATGTCATCAAAAGATTTGTATTACACATTGTCAGTTTGTTCAAAGCCGATATTGGTGATCAATTTATTACATATCCTTTTCAACACTGAGTATTGAAGTAAGGAGTGAGTCAACTGAAGTCCAATTTCTTTGTGAAAAAAAAATGAAAGGAGTTGAGATAAAAATAGTATGCATAATATCATGTGTTTAAATATTAGTAAGTATATACTTGTGCACATTGTTGCACCATCAAATATTTAAAAGTAACACATATAAGAATGAAGACTTTAAATTTAGAATCACGTTCCTTCACTTTTCCTCATGCCTTTCTCAAGTACTCCTGTGGGCCTTAACAACAATAAATATAAACTAAAACATGCCCAGATATTATTAATATCAGTGCCTTGTTTTTGGAGTGATTGTTAAAGTTTTATTTTCATTTTATTTTCAACCTCAGTTATCTTTCAAGAGTTTGTATTGAAAAATTTGATGTTTTTTAATGTGATTTCTTTGTGACTAACAAAAACATGTGGAAACTTTGCCAAACAAATGCTCTGGTTGTGCTTATAAACTGCACTGTATTAACTATATTCTTCACAACAATGTGGATAATTCAGTTCATGGATATACTCACTCTAAATATATTGTTATGCCTGACCAGTCTTGTTTTTGCAAAGTAACTTTAGTTCCCCACCATCAACAGTTACACACACATCTGGTAATAAGTGCATAAATACATCTTTTGTTCAAAAATTCAGTAAGAAAATGATCTTTCTAAAATTCATTATTGTCTTTATATTTCCACGACTGTACACGGTCAGTTTAGCTTTAGGAATACTTTGGGTATTTTGTGTTTATGTAGCAACTGCACTTTTTTAATTACTCCATTATAATGCTGTGATTGGATGTAGAAAGAAAATGTACCTCATGTTAGTACAAACTTGTGCACATGGTAACTTTTGAAACCTGTGGTTTTTTTATAACTTTGTTCAGGAATGAATGTAATTTCTTGAATAATTTAACATTTATGGTTCTTTTCACAGTACGGAGTAATAACATTTCACAGACTTTCATAAGGTCATTAGGAAAATAACACAAAACTTGAACAGAAGTAAGAACATTAAAGTATCTATAAAATTAAATACCCTACATTACTCATGTTTTCTTAGTGCATCACAAGTATCCATTTATTTCCAGTGTATCCTGTTGTACTTCTCATTTTGATTAGAATGATGCATTAGGCAATATTCATTCAGCAGTTTTGTTTGTAATTCCTTATATTTGACATGTTCATTTTCTGTAGAATTTACTTCTCAGTAAAGATGCCAATTTTGGATTTAATGTTGTTTGACAACATTTTTTTTTTACAGAATCAAGGCAGTTGTCTTGAAAGTGGATACCTCTGGGGTGGAGGTGAGTTATCAGTTCTTTCACCATGAATATGCATAAACTATATTCTCTGGTTATAACATTTTCTTGGTTCAATAGATGCTTTTGTCTTTAAGGAGGGTAGCTTATTTGATGTAATTATTTTGCAGTATGGTGAATTGTTTTGATTAATATATATTCATCTGCTCGTTAACATTTGCTTCTTTAGAAAATAACTTCATAATGGTTGGAGAGATATTTTTAATAGAACATAAGTAAGCATATGTCACATACTTATTATAGCAAACTATCTAAAGCTCAGTCATAACCAGGAATTATGTAATTATGTGACTTATTTTTGTCCAGAGTCTAACTTTTGAAGCACTGAAGATATTTTAATGAATAGCTAATACTGTTATAGATGATGTGTTGCATACCATAGCCACACACCCAACCTCAGTGTCAACTTCACAGCAAGGGAAAAGCATATTCCTATGACTTGTGTCCTTGTTAAGAATATATTTGAACCACTGAAGATATTTTAATGAAACTTACGCTAATTATAGGTCAGGTATGGACAGTATGTTGGATATCATTCATCAAGAAGTAAGAGGTCCTTGCTTTAAACAAATGAAAATGTTTTTAATAAAACAAATTGTATATCACGAGTGGACAGTGTGTTATATCATAGCCATGCTCCCCCCTACTGAAGGTCAAGGTCATGAAAGGAATAATAACAATTGGTGATTTCTCTCTGTTTACAGGTTTAACTTTTGAATCAATATTGTGATGAATCCTGAGTGTTTGATATATCTTGACATGACATTGTCTCATTTATTCATTCATACACCCACATCAAGGTCAAAAACTTAATAAAGGATAATGCTAGTGATTTGTTTCCTTATCCATACTGGCATTATTTTACTTCTACACATAACTGATAGAACTTTACCAAGGTCCACACTTAATCACATTAGTTACGTCCTTATCTCCAAGATCAAGGTTATTAGTATGGAAAAGTAACAAGATGGGCATTTGGTTTGGTTTACTATTTTACAGCACAGCAACACAAGTAGGTTATTTTGTGCCAAGACATTTGGAGTAAAGTGTTTTGTCCAAGTTCAGAATCACAGCATCCAAGCCATGGCTGATCCAGTAATTGGAATCGAGCTCTCATGGCATGCTAACCACTGAGACATCACATCTCTTAGCAAGAAATACATATATTTTGCCATTTTATGTGCAGTTCATTCAGAACCTGAAGACATTTGAATTATTGGGATGGAAATATTCTTTGGAGTCCTTAATTTTAATTCAAAGTCTTTTTCACAACCCAGCAGTCTGTAAATGTGAAACAAATCTTTTTCTTCTTCAAGTACTCATTTCACTTGGTTGCCTTGCTATCTTTGATCAGATGGCAGTTTAATTATATTAATTGCATAATAATACTTATAATGTTCCATTGATCAGTTGAAATGAATTGACTTGACACACGACCATGACTGCTTGTAGGATTTGCATGCCTTTTGATTTTTGTTTTATTTCACTCCCTTATTTGACTTTTTACAGAAGATGTAGTTAAGACAATAATACAAAGCAGGACTGCTTTTAATTCAGTCTAACAATACAAGAAATATTTCTGCAAGTTAGAGATCAAAACAGCACTTGACAGATTTTCAAAGAAATACAAAGACCTAGCTGTGATTGTTAGATTTACATTTTTTACATTTGAATACAAGAGGGCATATTGCATTTATGATGATTACACTAAAACTGAATTATAAGAGAATTAAAACATTTGGTGAAACTTTTTATAATTGCTTTTTATTTCTTAAAATGTTGCCACCCATTAGCAATAGTGACATTTTCATTGATTGAAACTTTTGTTGAATATTGTTATTTACAGTATACTGTTATGATATTTGGAAAGAAATTTTAACAAAATATATGGCTTTAAAATTATTCAAAGTTGAAAATTTCATGTTGTTGATTAAAATTTCCAGGTACCAGCCATCATTTTCGATAATAAAATGAACGATATATCAAGGTTTCATTTACCACTTTGATTGCTCTTTTCTTCATGTTCAACGAATTGGGCCAGTTTGGGGGATATATTATCTAATGGAGAAAAAAAATGGGATCCACACTTGCCCATATGTAAAAAGTCGGTTCATGAGTTATGCAGGTGTGAGTTACCTAGGGAGTGGCATTTATTTTTTTTTAAAAATGCCATCGTTTAGAGTAGCACAAAATAAATGAATTCCTAGTATAGTAAAAACTGTTATAAGTGACCTCTGCTATGAGCGACCACCTGTCATTTCTGACTACAATCATAATGCACAGATCGATTTTATTATTTAAACACTGTTATGAGCGACCACCTGTTGAACGCGAACAGAGGCTGCGATGTCTTGGCAAAGTATGCATTTCAACACTGCTATGAATGACCGCATCGCAAATAGACAGATTGACACCTTGACTTAATCCTTTATAAACACGATAGTTCAGGATACATGTAGTATGCAAACAAAGTGCACATTAAATTACACTACAGTTGTACAACCATATAGTGAGATAAACACCACTAACCATCATTTAATCCTTTGTAACAATGACCGCATCAATAGTAAAGATTGTTCCAAGGTATATTTTTTTTAAAAATTGGCTAGTTACCAGTTTTGTGAAATTTCCAGCTTATGGTGTCATTTGTAAACTGCAGTAAACCAGACTAAAGTACATGTTACTAACCACCATTGTAGTGCCAGAGGCATTAAGATTAACCATTTTTTCATCAAAGGGAGTAATGATGGACATACACAGTCAATTTAGAGGTTTGTATTTTGTTCTTTATCTTTGTGAAAACCCACACAACACCAGTAGTCCTAATGTCCCAGTGAGAAATCTTTTGAAAGGGCTTCATTGTAGGGTTGAGTACATTGTTTGTCTTTAATACTTGTAAGTGAGAATCATTACCAGATTCTTTTTTTTTTTTTTTTTTTTTTTGTTACAGTGTTTCACCAAGCCACCATCTCTTTACTCAGGTGCAGATGGTCCCAATCTTTGTTTTTTTGAGGTATAATGCTAGTGATGTAAACTTAATCTCAAAATAAATTTATTGTTTCTTGACGAATTAATTATGTCTTTTGGTTTCATTCATTGGTACATAATATATATTTATTCCACATTTCCCCCAAACCTGATCAAAACCGAAATACATCTAGTCATTATTGTCAGCATGAATAACAATGGCAGAACCTCTGCTGAAAAAAAGAAAAATTCTAACACTGGAAAAAAGAATTAATGTAATTGAAAGAAGTGAAAATGGGGAGACCGCTCGCAAAATAGCAGCCAGGTAAATCGGGTACTTCTCCAACTGCGGACATTGATAGTGACAGTGAGTCATCTGTTGGTGAAATTCTGCCTCAGGTTATTTCACATTCAGCAGTCATATGTCATTTAAAGGAGATTAAAGAATATGCGTTACAACATGGCAATCCAAAACATTTGCTTTGCTCAGAAATGGAGACATATGTTCAGACCAAATAGCTGTGTAAAAAATGTCAACAAAGAAGTATAATGGATTTCTTAGAGAAAAGTGATTAAGTGCACAGAATAAGATATATACATCATAGCTAACTGCAGTTTTTGTTACATTTGAAACAACTCTAAAATGTATGGCAAGTGAAGTTACCTTATGGATATGATAAATATTACCTTTGTTCATTTCACAGATCATGTACATGTACTAATATATGTATATATTCAGGAGATGTTCAAATATAAATTTGATTCACATTGTTTGAAAATGTATATCTTTATTATATAAAGTTATTTTGAGACGAATGCATGCAATACTTTAACAAGATTTATGAATAAGGATATAATACATGTACAGCGAGTATGGGTAAACTATTGACCCTAGAAACCAGTCCATTTTCACACTTTTTATGAGAGACCACCTGTCTTGAGAGACCACTTTTGGTTGGCAGAAGGGGTGGTATAACAGGTTTTACTGTACACCAAATCTGCACATTTGGTGCTCATGTGCAATGAGAAATATCTTGTAGGTTTTGATATTGGATTATTTGGTTTAATGTCTTGTTAATTCCTCTTTAGGCTAATCCTACAAGTAACTGCAGTTCACCATCAAGTGATAAAGAAAACACTGAGAAGGATGAAAATAGTCCAAAGAAATGGATTCCACCTAAGGTAAGAAATATTTTAAGTTTATATGCCTGTTGTCAAACTGAAAACATGAGACTTGGATCGATTTGAAATTTGACTGTTGTTCATAAGTTCTATGGAGAAAAAAAATGAGCTTAAAAGAAATATATCATTTTATCATATATCATTCATAATTCCTATGCCCAACTTATCTGGGCAGCTAAAAATGATGGATTCCAAGCTAACTTAGTATGACTAGCTAAATTGTTATGTTAAAAAAATCAAGCAGCAGATCAAATGTGTTATAAAACAAAGTTATGTTAAATGCTTCTTGTGAGGCCAATAAGTCAGGACTGATTTTATAAGATAATTTATTAAATGTTTTTGCATTACATTCTTTCTATTTCTTGAGAAGTACATCTTGATGGTTGTGATAGTAGATTAACTGGAGAAAGGAAACCGTTTACACTCTTTTGTTTTATATCTCTGTTATTTGTATATTATTTAAGTCTGTTGAGCAGAAAAAATATTTAATTCTTACTCAAGCTATGTTTTGTTTTTAGCTTTTGCCTTATAAGTACACAGTTCGACTTGAAGATGAGGAAAAGATAATCAACTCTGTTCCAGCTAGTGAAATTGGGTAAAACTTAAGCAGTTGTGTTTGTGTATATTTGTATTCAGTCTAGCTAAGCAGACCATAATCCAATATCAATTGCTGCTCTGGCTAATTCAATCAATAATACATTTTTCAATAATTTTTGTACAAGAAAACCAACTTCGGGATCATGAAATTTACCCTACCTTGCACTTCATGAAGGTTTTACATGACACAGCAGGAGTTTGATGTAAGATAATCATAACAATGTTTTATAAGATAAATCCTTTCAGTGATTTTTCATTATCAGGTCATTTTATTGAATAGTAAGAAAGACGGTATTACAGGCACCATTCTTTTTTCATCATCAATTGATCAAATTGACACATCCCAACCACACAAAAACTTCACATCATTTTTAAGTTATTATGTGTATCGGACAGTTTAAATTTCATTGTAAGTGTTCAGCATACCTTGGACACATCATCTGTGAAAAAGACATTGGTACAAAACTTTACAGCGTGTCAGGGTCAAGTCAGAAGTGAATGGAATACCCAGATCTTGTGAGAATACACAGATCTTGGTACTGGTTAAGATGAAGCAAACAATAAAAGACTAATTTTCATGGCAGTGAAAAAAGAAACCTCCTAGTAAGGTGATTACCTAACTTTAGTATCATGTAATTTTTAGCACCATTTTTATTAATTGTCCCAGCCCTAATATTTATGCATCAGTATTAAGATAGAGAAAATGGTCAGTATTAAGTAAATCATTCTTAGCAGATGAATCTTGGGTCCTGTGTTCAGTTAACTCAATTCATGCACAAAAATCTTATATCCAAAAGAGTATTCAAACAAATTGGTCAAACTAAGGAAAGAATACATATCCATTTCTTTCAAAATGAAGGAGCCGTGTGCTTCTCGGCTCTTGAACAATGCATATACATTGAAAAGCTTAATACTAGTTATGCTTAAATGTATTTAAAAGCAAAGTATATCTGTGATCATGAAGACGTCTGCTAAGAAAACAGTAACATTACAGTTCTGATCTGTTAACATTTGTTACAGATATGAAGCAGAAGTAATGGAAACTCTGGTAGAGAAGATTTACTAACTTTCAAAATAAAAATGTGTGGACTGATAACAGAAATTGGGGTGGCTCTGATTAATGTAACAGTAATCATTTCTGTCAGACCATTTTAGCCTGCAGATGTTATTACATAATAAATCAAACAGAGCCCACATGGGATCAGCAATATAAGTTGAATAAACAACCATTGACAGTTTGTGGTAGGGACTCTGGATGATCATGGGGATTCATCTTATTTGAGCAGCAGAAATAAAACTGACAAGTGATCAGTTTTGCTATTATAATATTTTCATTGATATTCCACTTGCAGCATTAATAATGATCTGTTTGTATTTAGCCGAGGAGAGAAACCACCTTCAAAGGAATTGCTGCGTCTTTTCATTCGCTCACATGCTCTCCGGGCAGGACAGAACCCCAATAGTCCCTGGATTGTTGATGATGAGTTGGTAAAAAAACATGGTCTCACCAGCAAGTTTGCTAGCTTTCTTCTTTCACCAACAAAGGTTAGAAAGTATTATTTTAAGATTTTTGTCTGACCTTATTAGAGAATAATAAATCTTCAATATTGTTAATGCCAGCATTATTGTTGTAAATTTTAAGATTATGCATGTTTATTGAGTTATGTATAAGGGTGGTTACATTATAGTGCATTTCACAGATCAGACAGGTTTTTCCAAATAACCCATGTTCCTTTCTCTGAACAAATATTCATCAGATATACAAGTGAAATCTGTCAGTTACTTTTGTTTCACCTGTGAATGGAAAGAAATTGTTTTTTCCATCAGTGGCATCAGCAATACTATTAAGTTGTACTAAAGTTTGTGAAAGTCATTGCTTCTAGGTCGTATGCTTAATGGAGCAGAAACTGGTTAATATAGTTTGTGTTTGCTTAATGTTTGTGCCTTGATATGCTAGGATTTCCCAGCAGATAGATGTCATTCTTTGTAGCCAATTTGTTTATACGTCTCTAAGGTATGTAATACACAGGGATATTAGCTATCGCAATGTCCGTCTGTCTGAAGTTATTTGTTTTTCTGTGCATAACTTTAGAACCATTCCTGGTGTCTCTGAAACTGTAAAGCTTATTGAATTAGTGGTCAAGGTTTACTTTTGCTATTCATGATTTTTCAGTTTGAATACTTTTTATCCAGGGTCACAAAGGACTTGTCCCTCTTTTCTAAATAGGGCAGAGCTATGCGATAATAGGATGAAGTGAATTGGAGGTTACAATTTGTAATGGCAGAATACGTTCATCAAGAACTGGTTTTTTGCTGGCTCCAGAAGTCTGATATTAGTAAAATACAACAAACATACTTTGTGAAAATATCAAACACTTTCTATCTTAAAGCAAAAAAATGGATGCATAACTTTGTTTTTAGCATGAAATGGCTTTGAAAACAGGTAACTGTGTTTGAAAATTGGTTACTGATACCTGTCAAAGGCATATCATGTCATGGCATTACATTATCAGGGGCCTTAGAGGCCTAAGGTGCTTTTCTTTACAAATCACTCACTTTCACTTGTGTCCATATGGGTTTGAGTATTGGCTTGGCCATTGTGGGTATTTGAGAAAGCTTGTCATTAGCTTCTTGTGGTTTGGTGGTTCCTGGGATCTTAGTTCTTCCTCTACCAAATATACCTTGTATAGCCTAGCATGTGCTGAAAAAATCGTGTTAAACCCACAAAACCAAAGCCATTACATTATTATATAAAATATTAAATACATACATTCCATTATCTCTTAACATTTTATTAGTTTCAAACTTATTTACAGGTGCATTATTTGGTGCTGGGAATGAAAATGCTTTGAATTTCACTAATTTCCTCCAGTTAAGTATTCATATTATTTTGTAATAATAATTCTGCATGTGATGT
The DNA here is from genome assembly GCA_028554795.2 of Sinohyriopsis cumingii. Lineage (NCBI taxonomy): Eukaryota > Metazoa > Mollusca > Bivalvia > Unionida > Unionidae > Sinohyriopsis > Sinohyriopsis cumingii. Next base: position 21,597,578 of record CM068836.1, read on the forward strand.
AATTAATACTTTTATCAATTACTTGACCCTTTTTTTAAATTCCGTCAGTTTCATTCCAATCGGTACAAAATTCCTAGTTGTACAGCTCTCCCTCATTGTAACACTCTTCATTATAATGCCATTATTGTGTTACAAGTCTCTGCTCTTAAAATAAGTAACAGAAAAGGGTGAATTTATTTCCCTAGAACACAAAGTGAAAATTGAGAAAAAAGAACTTACTGTATTGCTAATTAATTCAAAATGGAAACCATGAATTAAAAAGTCCTATCAATGAAAGGTTCTATGTGACTCTCAGTTCAAATCCCGATGAAATTCAAGATGGAAGACAGTGACATCTGTAATAACCTACAAAGTGTAGTTGTGTCAACAGTCTCTTGTTGAATCCCAGAAAATATTCAAGTTTTGAATTCCATCCAGTGAATGTCTTTGCCCAAGAATTATATCAGAGCAGTTTTGTTGTTGTTGTTGTAGGGTTTGGGATCCTGATGACATTACTAGGTCAATGAAATATTTAATCTTATTTGTTGTTGTTGTAGGGTTTAACGCCATTTTTCAGCACACGATAGGCTATACATGGCGGCCAGTATTAATGGTGGAGGAAGAACCCGGGAAAACCCCGGAAAGAACCACCGACCCACAAGAAGCTACTGGCAAGCTTTCTCACATACCCACATTGGTCGAATCAGAGATTCAAACCCACGCAGACAGGTGAGATGGCAGTGAACCATAACAGAGAGCGCTTTAGACCACTTGAGCAATTTTGTATTTCATGGGAAAATAATCACTTGAATTCATTAATTTGAAGAAAATAAAAATTCAACCCAAACTGTTCACAACATATCACAACTTAAAGTGCTAGGTTTTAAAGCATGACTGTCTAAATTCTAACAGTCTCAAGAAAATTTTGTTCTCTGTGTGACCTCAGGTCACAAATTTGCATTTTCTAAAAACAACCATTACTTAATGGAAAGTAACTTTCTAGCATGATTTAATGAGCCTTGTTTATTTAAAACATAATAACCTATACAATTCCCTTAAAAAGTCAATCAGGTCAAACAAAACTGAGCTCAAGTTTGGACAAGGTCAAGTCCAGTAAACTGTTACATTCCAATAGTACGTAATGTAATAAATTAAAAAAACTAACAGACAAATAATTTAATTAAATATACATAACACTTGATATTATGTGGTGCCACCATGAATCCTTGTGACCAAAATTAAATAATTGTACTAGAATTTAAATAATTGTACTTGAATTTGTCTATCAAGTGTATGACATTATGGGTTGAAAGAAAACATGAAACTCAGAGTTATATATTTATTTCTTTTTTAAAGCATTCAACAAAATTAATGTACATATACCATGAAATAAAATTTTTATTTAATTTACATGGCATTTTATTAATTGCTTCAAAGGCACATTCAAGCAACCATGAAATGATTGATATTTCTTGCTATACCACACTTCATTATATAATGCTGTCAGCAGTTCTGGATTCAAACTACTGTATGTTTGACTAATATGTTCAACTCCCACCCTTCCAACACACAGCCATATACTGGCAAACAAGTTTGTTATGGTTTGGGTTTTAATGTATTTGGCAGTTTTGGACCCCAGTTCACATGCTATAATGTGAGAGAGCAGTATTTATACTAGATTTGACAGTTCTAGTCCAAAGACATACGTTATTGACACAATATTCGTAATTATATTTTACAGTGGCGTCCAGAGGAAATAGCTAAAAAGTTTGAGGAGGAGAGTAAAAAGAGAAAAAGTCCAACAAAGGAAAAGAGCTCACCTAGTAAGAAACCAAAATTAGACAAAACAAAAGAGAAAAAGAAAAAAGAAAAGAAGGAAAAGAAATCATCATCTAAAAAGACCAAAAGTGAAGAAAATTCAAAATCCTCTAAAGAAGTTGTGAATATATCTGCATCTGATGAGGAAAGTTTGGACTCTGATGAGGAGTCTGTTTCAGATTCAGGGGATTCTGATGTTCCACTGTCGGAAATGAAACCAACCCCAAAAAAGAAATCTTCAAGCCATAAACCATCAACAATAAGCATTGTTACAAAGTCAGGCTCACTTGATTCTGATGTCCCACTGTCTAAGCTTAAGCAACTGACTCCAAAGAAGGACTCGTCAGGTAGTAAGCCTTCTACACCCAGCAGTGCCAAGAAGCTGAAGACTTCAAAATCATCAGAGAATATTAAGAAGAAAGATGGGAAGGATAAAAACAGAGTGAAAGATAAAAAAAAATCCTTTAAAAAGAATTCTCCTAAGAAGGTACATAAGGAATGTTTAGATTTCATTTCTGTATGCACACAACTTTCATGGCTGCAGGCCAAGTGAGCTTATATTATGGCCCAGCAGTCATTATGCATCCACCTTAAAACATGGCTGATGTTACTAAAAATTGTAAAATAAAAACTGAGATGACTTTTTCTTAACAACTGCAGAATGGAAATTGATCAGATTTGACAGAAGGCATCCTGTCTTGAAGACCTTTAAGGTTTATAGAAATTATGTTATGCCTTCAGATATGGCTAATGTTACTAAAAGTAGAAAAGTCACTGTTACTGAAATCAGAATAGAACTGCTGAATAGAATTTGACCAAAAATTGACAGCAAGCACAATTTCATAGTGGACTTCAAAGGTTTTACAACTGATGCCGCTCTGCCTTCATATATGCCACCATTATTAACAGTAGAAGAGCCCTTAAGAACTTGTGGTACTAATTGTGTGGAAAAATGTGAACCAGTCTAGAAATGGGTATAGATAAATATAGTATATATTGGATTGATTTATAATGAAAGTTAGATTTTAGTAACAAGAATCTTTTGAGAGCTTATCCTAGTTGTAACTGAAATAAAAAAGAAACATTGTTTTATATTCCTTTAATGGACTTGAGTTTGGAACATCGTTACTGAAGTTAGCACCTGACTGGTTGGGAAATGAAAACTTTGTTTCAAATGCATGTAGATCCAGAAAATGCCAGAGCTCATATGGTTTTCTCTACATAGAAACTGTCATCCAGTATGCATCTATACTGATAGGTTTAATCATGAGCATTCAGAAATGTAATGTTATTGAATTTTTATATCATGGTGTTTGCATAGATTTACTATGGAAACTGAATTAGTAACGTGAGCCCTTAGATAACTTCAGGTTTCTTTTGAACACGATTCAATCCGACTTAAATTATTATTGAACAGAATTTGATCAAAACTTAAGAGAACACATCCTGGCATGATGACTTCTAATGTTATACCATTGTTGCCAATCTGCCATAAAAAATGGCTGCTGTTGCAAAAAGATAGAAAAATATTGTAATGACTTTTTAAAAAAATAAAAGCTCTTGAGAATTCAACAAATATTCTTGAAAGCATCCTGGCATAAAGGGCTTTCAGATTCATGTAAATGATGCCAATCCACCACTAAAAGTAAAAAAACGTGTAAAAAAATATACAAGTACATTCTGGCATAGGGGTCTTCCATTATTTGATAAATGATGGTGATGTGCCATCAAAAAATGTAAGAACATAGAAAAATTAGAGAAACCTTGATATAATTGTTTTCATAATGTATCCAGTCAACATAATGAAAGACATTTCAACAGAAAACATCCTACATTTCCAGAGTTCTTCACAAAAGACTTCTTATAATGCTTACTGGATCCTAATTAAATTTTAGCTCATTAGTAATCAACTTTTTCCAGATTTCTTGCAACCACTAAAGCTTTGCAACCTGTCTACATTATTGGATGCCAGTTGATCGATGAATTGCCTCTTGCACGTAGACGTGCCATTTAAGGTTTTGGTCTGTTCTGGTCCAACATTGACTTACACAGTTTTCAAATTAGAACAGTAGAGCCTTGTAAACAGCATAGATTAGGCCCCATTCTGCTTGCAATTTGTGGTGTACATCATGTAATAGACCTTGGTGCACCTTTTATGAGTTTTGTCTTGTCAACTCCTTTTGGATAGAGTTGTTACCCTTGATGATTAACTTCATATTTTGTAACCGTTGATGATTAGTATCATATTTTGTAACCCATGACAATTGACATTATATTTTGTAACCCTTGATGATTAACTTCATACTTTGTAACTCCTTGATGATTAACTTCATACTTTGTAACCCTTGACGATTAGCATAATATTTTGTAACCCATGATGATTAGCATCATATTTTGTAACCCATGACAGTTTACATCATATTTTGTAACCCTTGATGATTGACTTCATATTTTCACATGGAAAATTAGTTGTAACAACTAAAGCTAAAGAACCATTCAGTACCTTATAATGCAGCAATTCTGTATGAATATTGTCTCATATTTAAATGTGCAGTTTATGGTTTTTGTCTTCTCTGAAGGTAGAGCTATGGCCTTTTCAATCAGTTTCATATTGTTATACGAGATGTTGATGTTAGTCAGCATAGATAAAAAACCATTCAACATATTCTGATGCAGTTTGATGAGAAAGTTGATTCATAGACCCAGATATCTTTTATAGGTTTTGTCTATATAATTTTTGACAATTATGGTCCTTGTCAGTTACCTTCATATGTTGTTCCTTGGACTGATGAGTCTTTGACTAGGGCACCTAAGTGTGTGAGGATGGCAAAGTTATAATTTTAAGGAAAGACAGGATTCTATATTGGATTGAAAGAAGCAAGAAAAGCTGGAAAATAAATATATCCCTTGGAAGAGAACATTCTTCCAACTTGCTTTAAGGTATAAAACTTTTAGAATACTTGTTTCTAGATTCTGAGGCCTCTGTAGAGAGTGTGCTACTTTACAAAAGTGAAAGTAGTAACTAAAGTATTTATAGGATTTTGGCGTCAATCCTTGTATCAAGGGGATATCACTCTAACTGCCACCTATGTGGGAAGGTAAGTTTTAGCTACTTAATTAATGTATTTAGCGTGAGGTTTTGCAAGGTACCCCAAAGGTATTGTCATTGGGTAACATATTTGAAGAAGAAACAGAATTTTTTTATGTAGTAAAATGTTTCTTTGGTAATATTTTCCGGATTATAATACACATATACCCTCACAACCATCCCCCAATTACATTTATTTCAAGAGCATGCACACTGCTCAAGTAGTAACTGAAATATTTACAGGATTTGGTACCAAGCTTTGCACCTGATATGAATATTTGCTTTTTACTGAATTTCTTGTTTATTTTATACATTATTTGACTTAATTTCATCTTCTGTAATTCCCCCCCCCCCATTCTGCATATGAATTTATCAGGCTTATTACCAAATACAGTATCTATTTTTGTAATCTAAATTACATCATACTTTCCAAGCCCCCCTCCCAAAAAAAATATGAAAAGACGGACATAAATGGCAGTTTTAGTACTTTACATTATAATGCATTTAGATAGAATTATAAAAGAGTAATTGGTTTTTTGAAGTCATCCATATCTAAGCATAAAGATAAAGGCACTCTCTGGAGGGATTAAAAACAATTACAATCTCAGCTTTTGGCTTTGTAAGAACAGTTGCTTAAGAGAATCTCCATTTGGGATAGGTTTTGTTTCTCATTACCCTAATCATTGCTGAAATACCTGATGACAACAGGAAGTGTTATTATTATACTTGATTGACTCTGCCAGGTAGGGTTCAGATCTTTACTATACAATTAAGACATGGCATAAGGTTTTACAAATTGAGTTTCCATCATAGTCATCAGTCATTATAAAACAACAGCTATCAAAATCTAGATGCCCAACTGGAATTCAGTACCCAAAGCAAAAATTTAGTTGTCTTGGACTGCAACGCAGTGGAATTTCTACCTCATAATGTTACTTTACTGCACTAGTATATACTGACATAAATATTTCTTTTTGGGGGTGGGGAGACAGGACATTATTAGCTTTCTACAGGTAGTATGGGAGAAAAGAAAATGTTCTAAGTGTGATCATATCAATATATGTGCATACTTGTATTTGTTACATTGAAATGTCTCGCAAACATGTTAATGCATCAATAATTTAGCACATTGATGTTAAATGGTTCAAATTCAAAATGGTATTTTATCATATAAATCTTGCTTCTACTTTTCAGTGGTTTATAATTTTTAGTCATTTGCCTCTAATCCTTTACATGTATCAGTATGTATCATATCATAGGTTGTGAATTGCCTTATTGATACTTGACATGTATCACTTCACTCACGTATTTGTGTACGAATTATTTTGTGCAACTCAACTACACTATTTAAATTGGAGATTGTGTGATTTTATATTGTGTTTTGGGTTAAACTAATCTGTGTGGCAGAAGAATTAATGAATGAATGAAAAACAGATGTACATCTGCAGATTTCAAGTTATTAATTTATTCACACAGGGACTGAAACAAATGACCCTCTTAGAGCTGTCAAAGAAGAAGGGAATGAAAACCCCAGAGAAGGATGGCAAATCGGATGAAAAGTTGAAAAAGACACCAGACAAGAACAAAAAGACCCCAGAGAAGAGTAACATGTTCCCAGACAAAAAGAAAGCTCCATCCACACCAGCAGTTATTCAGATGTATGTAATCAAGAGGATGAAGTTGGGAATTTTGCATTTCCTGCATTGAGCAAATGGCTGGACATAGGAATCAGTAGCAATAAGATTCATCTAACTTTGTATTAAGTTGAAACTTTGGTACAACTAAACATTAGGTCCAAAAGTTTGTATCTTGAGATGGGAAGCTTCCTATCTCATCTGTGTACGCAGATGCGTCCAAAAATTTCAGAAGACTTTAACTGATTGCTTATGACACAAAATGTACCATAACAAAACTTGGCTTTCATCAATTAACATCTCGCCAGATTCAGTATGTCACATGATTCCATCACAGTGACATACCTACTAAAAGATGTAAAAAAGTTTTTAGGAAAGGTTACTTGGTACCCATCAGTCCTAATGATCAATTACCAAGGTACCCCGATCTAAGGGAAAGTATATTAAATGTGAACCTGAGCTGCTTTCTTGTAGGTTCATACATGCCAACACCCCCCAGAAGTGTAAACGTAATTATTACTAATACTAGTGGCAGAAATGTTCAATCTAAGCATAGAAAGAGTAATTTTTGTGCTGCATGCCATAATTACAGGAAACCATATAATTAAGATTAATTTATTTTTGCTACTTACCTAGATCAACAATTAAAATAATTGTTACAAATTGGCTAAATCCATGTGAATTAATACAAGAATACAGATACATAATAAAATGATAAATTATTTATACACAACATTCACTTTAGTCTACATAACATGTTTAACTTTTGCTGAAAGGTCATAAAGTCCACAAATTCTGACTGCTGTATTAGATCACTATAATTATTCTTTAAAAAAATTTTTTTAAAGTGTTGTTGATTTGTTCTATACCCACTTAAAGTAGTGAACACTCTTATTGTGAGAGCAAGTACAATAGTTTTCTATACCAGTTAAAAAACTATCAGCCTCCCTCTTAACTGGTAAATTCAGCAATCCAGTAGTAGTAGTAGTAGACAATGTTTACTGCTATTAAATTAAATTAAATTAAATGTGTTGGGTTAAAACTGATTTTAGTTATGATTTTAAAGATTGCCTGTACCTTTAATGCAAGTCACAACAGGCTGATATCCCTTATGTTGGCTGTAATTAAAGAGCCAAATTGGGATCATGTTCTTTTAACTCCAATATTAACTGGAAGAGGGAATAATTGGCTTGAGCAGGAGATTAGAGTCCTGGAAAGGAATGCAATGCATTAGTAGCAGGTACATATTGTATAAAGGAAGTTAGTTTTACCCCACCCATCCCAACCAATCTAAGTATATGTTCATTATCTTTTTTTAATTATGAGATGTCGTAAGTGGGCAAATGACATTGTAAAGTAATAAGGATTGGATCTTTATAGAAATTTGTAATATCTGACAATTAAACAAGAACCAATGGAGAACTAAAATTTGATAAACTTGTCCACAATGTCTTCTGTTAAGATGTTTCCTGTAGATGTGGTTTTAGCTTAATATGGGGAAGTAAGTGTGTATATGAAAGTTATATTTTATCCCAAAATATTTTGAAAAGAATAAATCAAGAAAATATGAACTGAATCATAAAAAATATAAATGATCAGGACATTTTTTCTTTCTTCATGGAGATCTTTAATATAAAAATTTTCCCATGCTCTAAACTGTATTAATTATTTGCAGAAGAAAATTTAGAGGTTAACAAGTTTATTGTAATATTTAATATTAATTTTAGACTCATCAGTTATATAATTTGTAAATAACTATGAAATAATTCTCTAGGCCTCACCGCACTAAAGAAGCTCTAAAGTGAATTATAAATATAACATGCATTCAGCGAAAAAGTTGCAAATTGTAAGATAATACAGTATGTATGCAGTGGTTCCATACTATTAAAACGGATTTAGAATTCATTCATTATTACAAAGTATTTTACAGCTGAATTTGTCTTTGGGAGTCCAAAGTTGGCATCGGAGAATTCATAATAGGAAGTTTTTTTTTTATGTCAAAGGACCCATTTTATTCTTACCATGTTTGTAGTCAGTACGTCTTTAATATTGCAGTGCTCCAAATTGGGATTAAAATAGTTGAAATTATGTCTAAAATTTAGACTTTTTTGAGTGAAAATAATCACCTGATCGCCCTCTGGGAACCTTCAGAATCATTAGCAATTGATAATTTCAAGTATATATATTTTATTTATGCAAAAATTATTTGGCAGATGCAATTTAATTCACATCTTAATCCATTTTTTATTATTAGTCTGCCAGTTTCTGAGGTAAATTGTCATCTTTAGTTTGGCTTATATGATCAGTCTAATTCATGACCCATGCAATCAACTTAGCCAATGGCATGGATCCAGAAGAATGTGGACATAGAGACATAGACAGAAAATTGAGTCATTAGTAATGTTTCTGCCAAACAGCCATACATGCAGATATTGCCGAGACTTTATTAATTTAAACTATCACCAGAAGAAAGTGAGGGTCAAAGGCCTTTTTCAATGAATTCGAGGCTAGGCAAATTGTAGAGATGTTTTGAGAACTACGGATAGTGAATTTTAATAGCTTTTCGTAGATGAAAGCAGATGATGCCAATTTTATCAGTTGGATATTGGTATATAATATAAATATCCAAATGTGTGTTTGTGTGTGTTTGTCACTGAGTGCATTGTTTCCCTGGGTAACAGCTGACCATGTGTACATTTGTGGATCTTTTCTAATACATCATCCAGGTTAATGAAGCAGCTAAAGACAGAAAACAAAGCATTGATAAACTTCTACACTATGAAGGCAGCCCAGACTTTGACACCTGCCCAGCGAGCTAAGCTTCCTGCTGAAATACAGACAAGAATTCAAAAAAAGGTGGAATGGCTGGAAGAAAAGAGAAAGCTGTAAGTGATTCTCTCATTAACCTTTCAGATTTTTCCCATTCCCATTTCCCTTCTAAAACTAGAACAACTGGCTTTTTGGACTTCCCCATACTTCATTAGGAGAGCACCTCCAAACCCATGTTACTTTAAGATCTTTGCTTGTTACTTCCAATTTTATAGAATGCACTGGAGGCCATTCCTGATCCAATTTTCATCAAAGTTTGGAATATTTGCTTACATCATCATGATCTTGGACAGGTTTGATAATGAGTGAGATCTATGCATATAATAATGTGATTATTAATGAATAATTTATAATAATTAGTCTTGTATCTGAATGGCTGACCATTCTACCACTCTAGAAGCCATAATTTTCATCTAATTTTCACCAAGTTTGGAAGATATACTTGTATCATTTAGAGCGGAGTTTGATAAAGGCAAAATTTTGCATACAATTATGGCGATCTTGCATTGGCTGATTGGTCAAGCTCATTGGGATTCTGGAAGCAATGTTTTTCATCCAATTTGATGAAATTTGATGATCGAGGTTTTAATGATCAAGATCTTGCACAAGTTGAACAATGCATGGGATTCACATGCAATACATCAATGATCTTGTATGTGATTGGCTGTGCCCATTACTAACACTAAAACTGTATTTGTGATCTGATTTTGATTGGACTTGTTCTGATGAACTTTTGGAATAGGCTTATATCATCAAGGTATATAATATGCCTTATTATGAGCAATATGTACACATTAATGAGGTAATCTTGTATTCATTTGGCTGAGCTTCTTACCACTTGAGAGATTATTTATTTTCTGATTTCAATCAGGCTTGGTATGTATAATGTGAAGATGTTGCATGATGTTTTATGAGCAAGACTTGTGCATATTTATAAACTTATCTACCATCTGATTGGAAGTTTTTTGTTGGGGTTTTTTTTACCATTGTTGATATTGATTGTTTTGTAATAGGAGATTGATCAAACTTGGTAAATATGCAGTATCATCAAGATTATGGTTGAGTATGATTGTAAGTGAAAAATCTGCACGTGTTAATGACTATCTTGCATCTGTTTGACTGTATTTGTCATGCAGTTCTAGGGTATTATCATTTTGATCTTGATGCTTTCAATATGATATAACTTGTGTATTCATCTTTAGGATTCTGTGAAAAGCATCACACTTCAATAGCAGTAAAACATCACCAGCTTTTATTGCATTGCTGTACATTTTCCTTGCACTAGTCCTTAATCTAAGAACATTATTCCCACTACCAGTTAGTAATTGGTGGTCCAGACTTTTGTCAAAACAAAATTTGATCCTAGTCTGATACTTTAGTTCCCTTCCAGCAATCGTAACGTACTTCTTCTTTTCTTTGAAACTTGTGCATTTATACATGCGTCTCTTAGGACCTCAACAATTCATCATTTAAGTCTTTTGGTGTATTTACTGTCAATTGTATCCTTTTTGTGTTTTGTTTGTTATTTTCTCCATCATTCTTGTTTCATTTTCATGTATATTTGACCATTATCATTGATTATGGTTTTGAGTACATAGTTGGCAGAGCAGTGCTTTGTGTTTCATCCCTTCCATAGTAACTGGTGTCAGTGTAAGTACTTCCTACCCTTTTGTTATTCTTGTTTATTATTGTATTTTTATATATTCCATTCTGCAATCAATAATGTACACCACCCACCCCCAACATATTATACATACTCATTGTTTAAGCTATTGAGTTTCTTGTTGAGCATTGTTAACACAATTCCATGAAAGTCTTTTTTGCTGCTCTTGTTAGAAAATAGATCAGTCTAATCTTCCTTGCTTGGAGAGGTTCAGATCATTGAATTTTATTCCAGGTAGAATTTTACATGGGCTCCTTTTCTTCTTACCACACCTTGCCCATGGGGAGTATTGATTTTCTTTTGAGATCATGCATACAGATCCTCAGGAAAAGTTTTGTTTGTTGCATGCTGCAGGTTGTTTCTTCAGCATCCAATTGACCTGTAGCACTGGAGTGGTGTGAATGGAAAGGAGCAAAAGAATAACTAAGAACAAAATAGTGTTGTGCTGTTTTTCAGTGAATTTATTATAAATGAAAGGAAAGTTTTTTTAATGTATTTTCAGAGCAGCCATGAGTGCTGTGGAAAAAGAAGAATATTTTAAAAAGAAGAAAGAATTAAGGAAAGAAAAATTCAGAGAATACAGTAGAATGAGAGCAAAGGAGTTGAATAAGGTAATGAAGAATTGAATGTCAAATGAGCCCTGCATGTACTGGACAGAAGTTTTTAGGTTAAAGTTTTTGAATTCCATTCCTCTTGGCATAATTCCATTGCAAGCTTGCGAAACAGTGGTTTCATTATTTCATTATTTTCGTGGGTCTTGATTTTCATGGTTTTGTACATTTGTACCCTCTAGTGAGGGTACAAAGATCAATCTCTCACCATCAGTGATAACAGCTTTAGGGGTAGGTTCTCCACCAAGTCAAGATCTTATCAACATGGCTGATCTTGATAGTCCCCAATGGCTTAGATGGTCATGGTCCAAAAGTATTCTTGATCTGCCCAGGAGATTACGCAAAGGGGGGAGACCAGATTTGGGTTGCTCATTCAAAAGTTGAATATGCTCCCGAGTTATATTCATAACTATATGAATTGTGTGTTAACAGTGTGTTTAAGAGCTGACAGCAGAAAAGTACAACAGTAAGAAGGTGCTTATATTTCATATTTTGGAATTTAAAAAATGCATTGTAATTTTTAAATAAATACTTATACATCGTGTGCTGTGAAAAAATGTGATAAGGATTAAGTAATGGTGCCCAATGTAAAAATTAAAAATTTACCACAATGCAATAAATTTAAGAAGGATGAGGTTTAATCGTATTATATGTAAATGACATTCATTACCTACACCCAAAACACACATACACACACCACCACCACCACTGAAGATATGATATCTTGAAAATATATATGAAATAATTTTTTTAGGCCCAGGCCCAGGGCTGGTGACTTAAATAAACTCACTAGCCCTGACTGAAATTCCACAAGCTGGGACAGTTCATACCTGTCAACTCAAGCTGGGAGAAAAACCTCCCGATTTTGATGGTATTTCCACACCTACCTCCTGATCTCGTACTATCTCCCGAGTTTTCGCAGAGAACTCCCTATTATTACATTATGTCTGCCAATTTTCATTTCTCAGAAGAAGAAAAAAAAAACCATACATAAATAGATAAAACGTATACATTCCACAGATGCCATATTATATCACTTGTGAATATTGTAGTGACAAAATAATAAATATCACACAAGTGTTTTTCTTCAGTAAATAGAACGTTAAGATTAAACATTATTCACATAAATTTCAGATTTTTTTAAAACACTACAACAGAATTGTAGTAATAAAAACATTTTTTTTAAAAGAAAGGTCACCAATTAGCTTAAATCCCATGAATGATCACTGTGAATGTTACCTACTTTTCTCTGCAGACAAAATCAATCTCCATTTCCACCAAAGAAACTCGGCCAGTTAATGCCTGACATTCCTCTACCATATATGTAAAGTTTAATTACCATGAATAAATTAAATAAAGGAATAAAAGAAAATAAGCCACGAATTATATGTGCCCCAAAGAACTAATTCAGAATAAATATTTTATTCAGTAAACATTGTTACATGCCTTAAGACTTAAACCTAAGGAAATAAGGTGGGATTTAAATGTGGGAAAAACAGATTTTAACTGTTAAAATGAAGTCCTAGGCATTGTAAGTTACAACAAAACAGGGCATTGTTTATTTGCCAATCAATTGCTGATGTTTCCATGTACACATTTTACAGCATGGTTTCTTTGATGTCCGAAGGGAAGTCCTTTTGACAAGATAATTGCATTGAAAAGGATTAACTGTTAATTAGTCACACTGGCCTTATGCTTGTGTACTCAAGTCTAACCTTTATATATTTTGCAGTTTAGCCACAGCTGACCAGAATATGAAAAAAGGGTCTTGTCCTGGGGGATAATAAGGCGTATCACAGGGAGAAATGGCGTGTCCCATGGGCGCTCACACATTGGGGCAAGGGGTGGGGTCAGTAGTAGCCTCCCCCCAATTTCTGTTGTCAGCCAGTTAAATTGAAACTTTGGTTTTATAACTGACCTTTTTTCTTTTAGTCACTGCTATGTAAACATCCCAAGGAATAGTTTCATATCAGTTCCAATCATGACAACTGGCCGCCACGTATAGCCTGTTGTGCTGAAAAATGGCGTTAAACCCCACAACAACAACAACCAATCATGACAGATTACCATATATACATACTACGTGTAACAGGCATAGACTGAAAGTTTTTTTAATTTTTAATTTTTGCTTAAGATTACTGAAAATTGTGTTTTCTCGAAACATGGCCATGTCAGTGTGTCATTGGTTTTTGCCAGGTTTTCTCAGGTTCTTCCTCCTCCATGTATTGCCTATCGAATGCTGAAAAGTTATGTTACCCCCCCCACACACACACACACACAGATTCTGTTATCTTTATGAAATGGCTATATCCTCAGTTAACATCAGTACATTCTCATGAAGCATTTCACATTCATGGGTGAAGAAATCATAGGTCATGATCATTTTGGGAATGAAGGGGTGAGAAATTCATTACAGGGCAAATCATCAGTTATGAATTTCTTAATTTCAGAAATGCGAAGATACTGAGTTAGATCTGAAGCCACTGCCTCAGCCCAAGCTGGTAGTCACACCAGAGGGACTTCCTAATGAGACATTTGGCGATGTCGCTATGGTAGCAGAGTTTATTGCCTGCTATGCTGGGTTACTCATGCCTGATGAAGAGTATCCAATTTATACAGGTTTGTAACATACCTTCGCTGTTGACACCCTTATTTTGAAAGCATAAATAAATTTTAACTGAAATTTGGTAGCTTTGTTATGTACTAGATTTCAGTGTCTTGGAGTTTTTTCTTTGTATGCTAAGCATAGGGTAGAGTGTATGTTTTTTAAAAATAAATTTCATCTCCACTCAATAACTGAAGTTCTCCACTTCTATAGTTACCAAACTTTGTGGATGGCTTGTACTTAGGGTATAGAAAATCCCTATAAATTTGAGGATCCAAAGTCTAGATCATTGACTGAAAGGAGAAGAAAAAATGGTTTCCATACAACGACTCAAGTTTTAACTATCCACAGTTGCCAAACATTGTAGATAGTTGCATTTAGGGTAAGGAAGAACCCTGTTGATTTGGGGTCAAAAGGTGAAAGATAAACGAGACAGTATGTGAAAAAAGAAAATTGGTTTCAGCAAGATAATTAGATTTTTTTAATATCAACAGTTGGGACCCCAGGAGGCTGAGTGGTATAAGGTGCTCACCTTTATAGATTACTGACATCTCACATCTGCCTGCATGGATTCAAGACTGGCTTAACCAACATGGGTGTGTGAGAAACTTGCCAATAGCTTCCTATGGGTCACTGGTTCTTAAAGGTTCTTCCTTCATCAAATATACTGGCCACGATGTCAAACCTATAATTTGCTGAAAAATGTTAAACTCATACCAGTACACCAACGTCAAAAGTTAACAGTTGCTTGTAGTTGGAGTAGGAACCAGCTTGTTGATTTAGAAGTCAAAAGGTTTAATGTCATGGTTACCGACTGAAAGAAGAATGGTTTCCACAAAATAACCTTAGTTCTACACCACAGACATGAACCAAACTTTGTGAATGGCATGTACTGGGGTTAAGGTGTAAGTCTATTGATTTGGGGGGGTTCCAAAGGATAAGGTGTCTGAAAGAATTAAACATTTCTGCATAAAAGTTTCAAAGTTTGTAGATGTTGTGCACACTGGGTAAGAGAGAAACCTTTTGATTTGGGGATCAAAAAGTCAAAGGTCAACATAACTGAATGAAGGAAAAAAAATGAATTTTAGCATTATAATTAGTTTGAGACCTCATACCTTGCCCCAAGTTTGTGGAGGGTTTATGCTTAGGGTATTCAAGAGGTTGCATGATTTTGGGGTCAAAAGATAAAAGGTCAAGATCATTGTAGCAAATAATTGGTTATATGAATAAATTTTGTTCCAGAGTAAGTACCTTCACCAAACTTTGTGAATGGCTTGCACATAAGGTACTAATAAACCTACAGAATCTGGGGTCTAATGGTTAAATGTCACATTTATGGTAGGTCTAATAATAAGGAAAAGAATGGGCCTTCACATTAAGTTCAGTTCAAGACTGCATATCTTGACCAGTAATCTCCAGAGTTAGCCATATCCCTCTAGTGCCTACATAGAAATCTGTTAAACATAGTATGAGTGTAAAAGCCACCATTCATAGTACTTTTTATGTTTTCTGTGCTGAACTTGTGATCCAAGGGTCGTAGGTTCAGTACTTGCCTAAGCCAGTCAGGGTCAGTTGCCGCTATTAGAGTTGGGTACTATGACAAATTTTTTAATGCTGTATTTCTGAATGCACTGGATATGCACCACAGTATTCTGCATTTGTATTAGGAACCAACAATTCAGTATTCTGGAGCAGGGGCCTGACATTTATTTAATTTCAATCTGTCAATTGTTGGAAAAATATCTTGCAAAATAATACCATAAGATATTTATGATATTTGGGGAAAAAAATAATATCTTGAGGTAAAAGAAAAGAAAATATTCAGCTCAAAAGAAAATCACAGCGCCACCCCCAAAAATTACTTGCAAGTACCTTGTACATGAATTTGCCATGTGTATGTTGATCGTTGTACAAGTTACAGTCTAAAAGCTTCATCTAAAGTGGGATGATTAAGCTTGCACTATAGCTGATACTATGAAAGGCATCGTGCTGACACTAGAGAGCCTGTTGATAAAACAAAATGAGTGTTGATGCTGAAGTCTACAGTGTTCTAGTTACACTATTAATATACTAGGCAGGGAACATTGAGTGGGATGCCTACACCTAGGCAAGATATTAATCAAAGAGGGACAGTAAACATAAAACTTATTCAACAAAATAGAAAATATATAGTGGTAATTATATCATGTTCGGTGAACTCCTGAAAATCTTAGAATGATTCAGTCTAATAAAGGAAAAAATATTTTTAACACATTTACATAAACTAATACATAACTATAACATACTTGGTTTTATTGTATTTTTTTCTTTTTTAATCCTAAATTTTTCAAACAGTTTAATTTTGCCTGAATATGTTTCATAACATTCCATTTGGCCACTATGTTGGTACACATGACACATGTCACACATGTGATTGAAGGATCATATATATGACTATTTGTAATATTCATCATTAATTTATGATAGATAACTGTTTTATAAAAAAAAAAAAAAATTTGAAACTAATTTGTCATCAATGATGAAAACACGCTGTTAATATCAATGAAGTCATAACACGGTTATTCAGGAATTTCCATACATTTCTGACAGAAACTAGCAACCCATTACAATGAAAAGTATATGATACATATGACGGGGGAAAATGGTACACTAGCAGGTATTCTGGTAATACCATGCACCTTGGGCCACTGTATGTCCTTAGGAAGAACACTTAGCTCCCATTCTTCGATATGGCCAGTTTGTGAAAGTTTCATTTAAATTCACAAAAACAAAACAAATTCTGTTCATGATTGTTTATCTGTAAAACGAAATAGGGCTGCATTTAGTTATACGCAACACTAGCAAACTGCATTCATTTGTTCAAAAATTATATAACGCACATGTGATCTCATTCACCCATGTTACATATTTGTCTTGTCTGCACTAATAGGTCATAAAGACAAGTCCCATACTTTTTGAGAAAAATGTGTATTATAGCATAGAACAAAGGTATAGTGAATTCTTTGTGTCATGTAGTTGAATTTTATTTCCATCTACTCTCATTAATGTTACAAAGAAACCTTTTCTTATGCCTGCTTTTTGGACAATCTTGCTCTTATTACATTTGTCCTCCATCACTCTCGTCTGACTTGTAAAACCCCCAAAAATTTTGTGGGAAACAGACCAACTCTCCCCAGCAAAGAGAGTGGTAATTTAGGTTTACCTGTATTCCAAACTGTGGCCTTAACAAAAGACATTTACCTGTACCTCAGGCAGTAACTTAATTGAGAGGGTTACCTGTACTCCAAGCAGTAGTCTGTGACAGGATTGAAACAGAATAAATTTTTGGACTGACTGATAACGCAATGTGAGTGAATCAAAGTTTATGAAATAAAAAATAAATATTCATGACAATGCATACACAAGTAGACTCACAAACCCACTACATATGATACAAGACTACTATACCAAACACATCATAAAAAGAAAACATATATATATATATATATATATGGTTCATACATCCACAGTATATATGATGAAAAAAGAGCATGATTCACAGAATCATATGATACCAAAAAAAACATAAGTATGGTTCACAGAACCATAGGATACAAAGAATATTAAGTATGGTTCACACAACCATATGTCCTCATAAACACAACACAGTGTATAGTGCTTTTATTCAGAGTTCGGCATTCTTTAGCCTTCTCTAGAATCCAGAATTCCCATCCAACAATTCCAGTCATGTAGCAGATAAACTGTTGGTTGAATTTAATACAGTGGCTTCACTGCCACACTGCAGCTCTTGTCCTCACCATTCTTATTCTTTCAGCCCATCCATCCATCCATCCAGCTATAAATATACCAAGATGGTCCTAATAAATAATCTAAATGCAGAGAGGAAATCCATGAATACATGCTACCACCTTGTTATACGTTTAAAAAAAAGCCATTAGTGATAAATTTTAACAGACCAACAATTTTCTAGTGTTTTAAATCTGACGAATGACAAATAAAGACAGTATATTGAAGGGAGACATTATATATATATATATATATATATATATATATATATATATATATATATATATATATATATATATATATATATATATGGTTACAAAAGTGACTTGTATATTATTTAACACTTACTCCTATGGCTGTAGTAAGTTGTAAGTGTATAGACACTCCTTGACAAGATACAAGCAATCGCTATGTCGCATAAGACAATGTCTCCTATAAATACAGATAAAAAATATATACGAACAGGGGGTAAAGTACCAGTGCATTGTGCTATAAGGGTATCTCGCCACAAGTGACCTATAGCAAGATGCATTTATTGCCCAGTCACAAAAAAAAAGCAAGGAAAAATATGAACTACCCTAGGTATCACTTTATGCATCTAAGAAACCAGTTACCTAAATTGTTCTAAGGCATTACCAAATTATTTTCTTGCCTTATTCAGTCACATGGTCTTAATTGAAAGGCTTGGTTGCACTCCCGGCATTTGTCTTAATTGAAAGGTTTACCTGTACTCCAGGAATTATCTCTAGTGGGGAGGTTTACCAGTACTCCTAAGAAAGTGGTCTTAATTGAGAGGTTTACCTTTGCTCCAAGCAGTAGTCTGAAGTTGTTTACCTGTGCAGCACAGAGCATTATTTAAATTACATCACCAGATTAGTGGGAATTTATTGAAAGCACCCAAAATCACACCTTGTCAAAATGCACCATTTCAGCATTATGTTACAGAAAGATGGTATCAGCAATATTGACTCTTAGACCTAGAAGCTTTATTTATGTTGCAAGATCGCTGAAAGAAATAATATTAGCTTGTAAGGGCCACTGAATCTAATGAATAAAGAATCATAAAATGGAAAATGCTAAATAAATTTATAACAGGTACTTAAGTACTTTAAAATTATACATATAGGTAGAGATGTCAAAATTGTTGGAAATTTCTACTGGGTACACGTCAGACCTAACAATTGGTTACCTGGGCACCTGATCAAAGGGAAATTGCATTAAATGTAAATCTGAACTGCACTGTTGAAGATTCACACATGCCAATCCCCCAAACCCCCAAAAGAGGTATAAGCATAATTTATTACTAATATAAATGGCAAAATTGTGTAATCTGAGCATAAAAAGAGCAATCTATATATTACATGCCATAATTACAGAAAACTATGAAAATGTACATATTTATTTTATTTAACTTGCATTTATTTTTGCTACTTATCTGGATTATCAGTTAAAGAATTTTGCCACAAATCGGCTAAATCCATGTGGATCAGTAGTTGATACAAGAGTATAGACAAAAGAAATTGATAAATTATTTATGCATATCACTCACTTTAACTAGTCTACATTTCTACAGCAACTTTTGCAGATAGTTGTAAAGTCCACAAATGATGACTTGTATCCTCAACCTGCCATGGTTTGTCCCTTAACAATGGTCCTGTGCAACATATTTTTAAGTTAACAAAATCCCTCTCCTCTAACATTTTTCAGTCATATAACATCCAACAGTCACATCGATACAGCCCAGTTTTGTTAATGATATCTGGTGCTGTTTATTTTCAATCTAGACTGGTCCGCTACGTAAGTAGTATCAAAATAGAATGACAAGTAAATTGTAAGCATCCTTATGAGCCCCTGTGATGATGAATAAATGCGCACACAACACAACCTCAAACTGTAATTGTTATTCTGTGTCTCGATCTGAACTTTTTTTAAAAACAGGTAGCCAGTTGTTCATTTGTTACCCAGGTTATTATTAACAGGCGAGTACCTGGGTACCCGTTGGCATCTTTACATAGAGGCTATCATAAACATAAAAGGAGAGCATATGCTATCTGCCTCAAAGATCCTTAGAGGCAAACAAGAAAAATGGAAAAGAAAAACAAACCAACCTTGTAAACAATATCATTAAGAAAAAGACTATGTGACAGACATTCTGCTAATTTAAAATGCCTTGAAAACATTAATGTCTTCTGAGAAAACAATAACTGAATGAACAGTTGAAAAGTAAAAGCGTAATGAAGTATGTGAGATGACCTCTATAGCACATATTCAAAATACATTTGAATATTTACTGTCGTTATTTAAATAAAAATATCACACTATCCAAGTCTCTGTATATAGTAAATGTCTGATTTTGGAACACAAATACTTCCCCATAGTGCCTGAAAAACCGACCTAAATACAGAACTTGATGAGATGGATGCATGGAAAAGGGTTGTACTATATACCCCAACAACAGTTATGGTGGTGCATAATTATCTGAGATTCATTGATCTTCCACCATTTAGCCTAATTTCCTTTCTTTCTTCAGATGCCTTAATAAAAGCCTTGACTGGAGGGAAAGAAGGGTTTGCCTATTTGTCTCGGGTCCTTGTCATTCTTCTTCAGACACTTCTTCAGGATAAAATATCGGAGGTAAGCATGTTAAACACATCTAATGTCCTCTTAAAACCCCAAAAAAAAGAGAATTGCCTATTTTAGACAAGAGATAAGTGTATACTGAATTCAGTATTGGAACTTAATTTAGAGCTCTGGCGGTCACAGATAAGAAGGGCTTATGGATGACCTTTTTTCTATCCACAGACTTGTACTAATTTGATTACCATGAAACTTTATGCACACATTCATCCCATGGCTATTTGGTCAGAAATAAAATTGGAGCTGATGTGATGTCCGATAAAGCAGTCATATTGAAAATCTTGTTACTGTTTCTTATCCTGAATGGAAATTCATATTAGGTTGGGGTTATTACCTAAAGATTTCTTATGATATCTAGTTGGTCCTAAGTGAAAGAGTGCCACTTGGATATCAAGTATGGCCGTCACAGTGGTCTTCTTGAAAATCTTGTTTTCACTACTTTTTCTGAATGGATGGTCATATCAACATGGAGTTTTCACTAAAAGATACCATGACAGCCATCTTTAAAATCTTCGTATTTCTACCCGTTCTTGATGGATGATCATGTCAGTAATGGGTTTTCACCAAAGGAAAGACTTCTTGTGATGTCAATCTGACATCCAATATGGTTACTAACTCTTACCATTACTTTAGAACAGAAAGTCATATCACTTTTCACAAGAAGACTTATTATTGTCTTGTTAGTCCTTAATGAAACTGTTGTTGTTGCTACTCATCCTGAATGGAAAGCCTTATTGACATATGGTTTTTGCAAGACGACTTCTTATAGTGCCTAAATGAAAATAATACTGACCTGGCATCTAGTATGGCTACTATAGTGTCCATCTTGAAAGTCTTATTATTGCTATTCCTAAATGGATGATCATATTCACAAGGGGTTTTCACCAGAAGACTTTTAACGATGTCTTAAATAAAAACTGCCAATCTTACACTGAATATGGCCACCACATCATCTAATTTGAAAAACTTGTTATTGCTCAAAAATATCAAAGATTGTTTCAACAGTGCAGTTGAAAAGACAAAATGGTCTTTTCCTGAATTACTGTATTATCTTTTCAGCCTGTAGAGTGTCATTCGTGTTCTTTTTGCCAAATATCATTTTTTGCTAACGGGTCATTTCTTTGATTTAATAGGCCACATGTACATGTCAGTCATATTTCCTGATGATATACTAAAATGTACATGATGTTAGCTCACGTGAACTTAAGTTAAGGCCCTGCATCTGGCATGCTTTGTCTGTCTATCAGTTATTGCTTCTTACCACTGTTATAACCATATTTATGACCCAGTTTGGATCGCACTTGGAATGTGGCTTTATATTACTTAGATTTCAGTTAGGTTTAATAATCAGTCACATATTAATAAGATGAACATGCATCTGATTGTCTCAGTTTGTCTGATAAGCATCATATCCCACATTTTTACTAGATGTTAGGGTGAGAAGTTTTCAATCATTTGGATATGTTCATCGAAATTTAGAATGATTCATTTAAAAATTGTTTTAAATTTGAGATGTTCAAGTTTCAATGACAATGTTTGCATTCATATTGGGTCTTTTTTCTTTAGTAAATCAGCCTGATGTTGCATATGCAGTGCATTTTATGTATGAAAATTTATTAACCTCCTAACAACAGTATGTAAACTAGAACTACTTCCATGATTTGCCCAAATTCCCATGCTGTATGATGTCACACACACATTCCCATACACACTGACTCATAACCCCCACCCCCATCCTGACTTTGACCTGGGAATCAAACCTGTAATTGTCTTAATGTATTATGTGTTCTCCCACTATGACTGCCTGAAGTTTGGTTGGAAATAAAAACATTTGGGCAGTTGCAATATGTGTATATTTTACCTTTGATCTCTCAACCCTTCCCTTAGACCCTAGGGAGGGGCCCCAAAATTGTAGACATTTTGCAAATGGTTGTTGTCTGAGCTGCATATGCACCACAGGTGGGAAATTCTACATAAAGTAGTTTAAGAAGAGATATAGTTAAGGACAGTCAGTCAGTTTAAGGGTATAAAAATTTACTCCTGCTAAAGAATCAGGATAAAAACTAAATTTGTCCAGCAAAGGAACTAGCAGCTTCATCCTGATGTTTTTACCATGTTTTTTTCCAGGATTACCAGGAAATAAATGTTTCCCTCTCAGATATTCCTGTAAACCCTTTCACTGCATCAGAATTGGTGCGTCTGTGTCTGCGCAAGAGAGATGCCAGTCATAATAATGAAGAGGAGGAGGAAGAAGATGAAGATGAGGAAGTGGTATGCACCCTCTTAAGGATAATTTGATCAGAATTTAATCTTCTCTCTCATTCTCACACTTTCCTGGTACAAGCCACATGTATAGAGTTCTGTTTACTTCTGAAAGATTTAGAGGGGATGCAGTATGAGCAGTTGGTCAAGGAGAGAGATTTTGCCGATGAAGGACAGTACCAAAGAACTAATTTCATTATAAATGGCTCAAAAGAATCAGGTGTAACAATTTAGGATTTGGGGTGAAACTGATTTGATCAGGATCAAGAAATTTTAATGGCTCT
This sequence comes from Sinohyriopsis cumingii, assembly GCA_028554795.2. Lineage (NCBI taxonomy): Eukaryota > Metazoa > Mollusca > Bivalvia > Unionida > Unionidae > Sinohyriopsis > Sinohyriopsis cumingii. The sequence continues at coordinate 21,620,774 of CM068836.1, forward strand.
TGCCAGACATTTTATTCTGGAAATTAATGTTTGACAGATGTTTGTGAAATTTATAAATGCTAAAAGCAAGACAATAAGATAACCTGGCAAAACATTTATACACTCAGTGTTCTCAATAGTTGACCCTTGACTCCAAAATCTCAAGAGTCAAAATTAAAAGCTCAAGAGTCAAAACTGAAATCTCGAGGGTCAATTCTTTGAACAGTCACGAGCTCTTAGCTGTGGTTCCTCATTATTGGTGGAAACAAATGTTTAAGATTTATTGTCTCGTGCTGAATAATGACAAATACTTTTACAGTATTTTGTAAGAAACATATAATCTGATTTTTGTGAAAGTTTCTCTTTCTAACTATGTGTTACAGTGTATGTATGTATGTATGTATATATATATATATATATATATATATATATATATATATATATATATATATATATTGTATATGAAACTGACAGGATTATTTTATACTTTATTATATTTTTAACTTCAAAACATATTCTTTTGTGATCTGCTCAAATCATTTTAGATGCAGACATATACCCATACAACTATGAAGGTTATTTATTATTCAGATATCAGTGATGTACATCACATAATTGTCAGTTCACTTTTCCACTTGTTCTTAAATTTTCTAACAGATTTCGGAGATGGGCTCTCCTCCTTCTCAAAGCTGACAATATCTTTCTGTTTCTTTGGAGTCAGGGTCAGAAAATTCACCAGCAGGCCGTTTCTGAGACTCAGACAAAACAGAAAATATACTTCTTTGCGCTGTTGTGATTTTAACTGTTATATCCGTTCAGTTTTTTCCTGAATGATCCATTAATTAAAACGCTCTAGGTTTTAAACATTTACAGAATAAAGCAAATTAATCGCCAATAAAACATAATCCCACGCTGAAATCTGGCTTCACAAGAAGCCATATAGGCTATTCCCATTTTGTTTAACTGATTATAATTTTAAGCTCAGTCAAACAAACGCTGATATTTTATCAGAAAAGAATCCAGTGAAGTCATAAATGATTCTGAATTTTTAAATTTGTCAAAGGAAGCATATTAATTTCCAATAAAATTATTAAAGTTGGTTCACATCTTGGCAACTGATTTTGTGAGCTGCCATATGCTCCAGTTCTAAACAGTTGATTATAATCTGATGTCCAAACACACTTATTTTGATATTTTATCAAAAGGTAGTCCATTCATGTCATAATTGTTTCTTCCTCTATGATAAACTTTAAACCTTATCTCAAAACAATACAACTGAATTCAGTTGCACCTGAGTGTTAGCTCCACCCAGTTCATATATATCTTCCATTGGCGCAATATTATTGGCTGTCAAGGTGTAAACTGTTCTTGAGCAGATGTCCGTCAGTGCTTCCTACTGTAAATTTGTTATGGACAGTGCACTCTAAGTAAGAAATTAAGTCAGTGGCAAATCAAGGGTAATTAAGATAGTTTGAATTTCCGCTCATCAAAAATGGGTAATATTTAAATTTAGCGCATCAAAATCTGAGTGTATGCGTCTATTGAAAACCCTGACACTTATTTAATGTACTGGAAAACGTTTCATTTTCAGTTCTGAATTTGCTGTTGCTTCAGTTTTAATATTACCATTCCATCACTAGTTTTCTCTCTGACAGTTTATTTATACAAATGATTTTTGTTTCTTTTTAGGAATCTATATTGAAAATTGTTCCCAACAACAGGATTTTATTCTACTCCACTGTAGATAAAAATTGATTTTTAATTGACAAGATGCAGACTTTAGCACTTTTTTCTTTTTAATTAGAGCCTAGGCTACATGCATTTTGTTGAAAAGGTCAGATATACCACCATGCAATATAGTTTTAGGTCATTTTACCTCATTGCACACAAATGTCAGATTTTCAGTGATTGCTTTTGCATTGTTAATTTCATTATATCAAAATTCATAAATAAGAATTGTGCAGTGAGAATAAGCTCTGCTGGATTTTAAAAATATATAGAAATCTATAATTCTTGGTTAACATTTTGGTTCAAGTCTTTCTGCATAAAACTTCATATCCTTTGAGGAATTAGTGTTATACTCTGAAAATAGTATCAGCAAGCATTGTCAGGGAATCAAACCATAGACTACAGAAAAATGCAGAGATAGTGTATTACCACTGCACCATCCAGACCCCTCTCAATAAATTTGTGTGCTGTATATTACAGCCGGAAGAGCTGATCCAGCTTCTTGAGACGAAAGAGATGTACCAGCTAGAACCTGTACAGAAGCTGCAAATCTTAAAAGGAATGTGTCTCCGCATTATGGCCACATACTCTGTACAGGATTACATGGAGGAAAAACAACAGGAGGCCTCCAAGTTGTGGTAAGTACTGTATGAGGTCAGTTTCTGCATAAGTTAGAAATACTTACACTGATGGACCTGTTTATATAAATCGTATCTACCTACTCTATGTCGGACAAAAGGATTAAACTCTGAGAATTGGGATTATTCGGTGGAAAGTGTTTTTGGTGCATACTACACAAGTTGAGTTGAGATTTCTAATGATCATGACGTCAGCTAATTTGAGCAATCTGCAATGTAAATTACTGAGGAAACAAACTTAAGCATCAGAATGCTGTCTGACGGTATGGTTAGGAGCATCTTCACTAGCCAAGGTTCTGATGTGATAACCCTGTCTACACCTTGATGTATCAAGCAGATATTTCTGTACTTCGGGTCTCAGAATTTCACTGGATGTGGCAGCAATCAACAGCATCCAATGAAAATTATGTTCTTCAGATTTTAACACTGTTCCTATGTGATCGAGACAAAGGGAACACACAACTTGATGGACTGATAAATAAGCAAATTTCCATTGCCGATCAGTGTTTGCACAAATACCTTTCACTCAGGTACACCTGAAATGGCTTTCCTCTGGTATATAGCCATACTTTCGATGTTAAACTTCCAAAGTATCCCTTTCAGGTCAATTGCCGTCACCATTTTTGGCTGATGTACAATTTATCACACTATTGGATAGTTGGTATTACATACTAAGGAAGGCAACTCATGAAATCCAATACCTGTCACTAGGACAAAGCACCAATATATCTGTTTGATCAACAAAGGTGTAGATAGGGTTATTGTATCAGAACCTTTGTTTAGAAAAGATGGGTTAGGAGTGAACAGAATTTTCCTATCATTTGATGCAGTTTGACTGCCTTGTCCTTAGTAGACTTATACCCTGAACATAGATTGGGTCTTCCAGTTGTAAACAATCTAGTGGAATGAAATCAGATAACCAGTATATTTAGGATGTTCAGCATAATGGTGGCCTACAACAATAAAATGATCTTAATCACTATTAAAACTCACCATAAAGCTTTAAGATATTTTTAGGTTTATTTCCCTGTTACAACAGATGTGGACTTCATTAAGGTAATTTATGTTCATTATTATATATTACCTGTTAGAAAATCAGAAAATATGCAGTGGTGGATTTTATATATGTACTGTATCATAAGGGGAAACAAGAGGAGTTACCCAAGTTAGATAATAAAGGCAGAGTAATTTAATGTAGATTCTTTATCCCATTTTTTGTGGGTTTTTAGTCAAGAAAGAAAGAATGAAAGAAAAAAAACATAGGTACATAAATTTGTGGTATTGTCTTTGAAAGTTTTCATATTTGTAGGTATTTAATTTTGTGGCTTAACCACTACAGTTTCCACAAATAAAGATTACAAAGGAAATTTGATGACAACCAACGTAGTTGCTTACCACTTGTATGAGTAAAAATCAAACACCTGTCAAGATAAATCATTTACACTCAGCATCAAAGGGAACCAGTGCAACAAACAACACTGAGTTAATTGGTTGTTAAAGTATTTGTATATGATCTCATCCTTGAAATACTGACTATAAAGTTGCACCATTAAATACCTTCTGATAACCATGTGTCTGAAAGATGGTGAAATTCAACCTAGATCCCCTTGGAATGCATAATTTGTCATTCCACCTGTGAACCAAACATGTGACCAGCTGCCCCTTGCTCAATGCGGTTAGCAAACAGTGTCAGCATTTCACATATTAATATCAATAATACATACCTGTTGCTGTTGTGTCGCTGGTACTTTCTGGATGGAAAATGACAAGAATCCTGCCCATTGTCCATCCCACAGATATCTTTGCCCATGTGCACTGTTCCACATTCTTTTACATGGCTGTTTATGTTGAAGATTGACCTTCTCTTTGTGGGTTAACAGTGATTTCACTATATTCCTTAAATGAATATTCCAAGTTTCTCACTCTTGATCTCAATTTATTAGGATTTGTTCCCTACACATTTTGTACTGCCTTTCTCATCCCTCCTAAGTGTCAGCATTATAAGTTTTTTAAAACTAATTCTAACTAGGGTGTGTAGTTTTGCAAAATATCCCTATCTTTGCCTGATTAGGTCTACAGATTCATTTTGTTTCATTTTATTGTTCATTATGATTCATTGTAACTCACATTCCATTATTGTGAATTGTTGTGTCTTAATACTCAGTAAAGCAGGTTGCACACCACTTTTTCCGTTTATATTGTGTTTGTTTACCGAACACTTGATCATTCTCAACACTGGTATTGGATTGTTTTACATGCCATGCAGTCCCAATCCAAAGCATCAATACCATTTCTGAGCTCCTCCTAAGAGCATTCCTAAAGGCCTAGGGAGGAAGTTCATGGGCACTTTCCTCCAATACTAATGACAATGGGGTCAGCCCATTGGATTTGCTCCCTCTCCTTCAGAGTTCCTCTAGGCATTAGACTAAACCACTTTTTTGGAGGCTTGATCTCGTGTAAATTGTCCATGACTGGATCCTTTCTATCCTAAAACACATTAACCAGCTTCAGTTTTGAGAGCTTCCGCCTCTAGTAAGGTTCCCCCATGTTCTTCCATCAGTTGAATTTGATGCATTTAATGGAAGAGGTCACTAGGTATCCCAATCCTCCAATATTGTGATGGTTGATTAATCCACAGTGGCTGGCTAGAGTCCCACAGACTAGATCTGTCCCGCTGTTGATCCATAGTGACCAGGATGGGTCTTTTGCCCAATCTAGAGAAATCTGACCTCACTCCATCTAACAATTTTGTCAACATGGGGATGAAGTTCTTCACAAACAGGATTAGTCTGTGATCCGTGGTACATGGTTGACAAGATGAGTGCAAAGGACTTGCTGTTTTCTCCTCTTTTTCTTTCTCTACTGATGACCTTGAACTCTGCCACAGACCTGAGTCCCCAAGCTTGACTGCACTTGTGTCCTCTCCAGTTCTCCATTTGGCAGTCTGGAAACTGCACAGAGACCCTCTGAATGCTTTGATTTCTGAAGGTTGGGATTTCCACCATCATTTGATTTAGTGGTCAAAATGGGACCTTTTTCTGGCCTGACGCCATACTTGCCGCCAAGCCCTACAACTAACAAACTGCAGATGCATCAGTTTCAGGGTGCAGCCAGAAGGACTGATCCCACAGGTACTGCATAGTGAACCAGGGAACGTGCTACACATTTGTGCTGAAAATAAGATGTCTCACCCAAGCAACATAAATATCAGGGATGGATGTCTTATATGCATGCATGCATACCCAACAGTTTTCCATGCATGCTTTATCATTGTTTTTTGTAATGATTAAAATAAAATAAAGAAGTAAAAGCTATTATTTTTTTACTAGATTATAGAAATGAAGTTGATATATCAAATAGCTTTTTTAATCTCTAGAAACAAAACACAGTTTTAAAAATTGAAGTGGGTCATGTGTTCTTTATTGTATTTGCCTAATTTTCATTTGGTCTTTAAATTCATGATTCGGGATAACAACAAAATCTACAAAAATAGTGATACTACACTGTATGACTTCTCATACTGCATTAGCAAATACATTTCTACATTAATTTTCAAGTAATATGCCTTTTGCCAGAATTCTTGAATATTGTCACAGTGCAGATTTTATCTTTAAAGTTGGGTGTTGGAATAAGTTATTGTTATCTTTTATAGTGAGAGATAATAAAACTGTTGGGTACACGCCATCTTCAAAAAGATTCCTTTTTCCCAAGCTAGTGGTGGCCAGCAGTTAAAAAAAGTCGAAGGGAGTCTTCATCTTTTCTTCTGAATTGAAGAAATGAAAAATTGAAGTCCACTCAGACCTAGTACATTGAAAAAAACAATACTCCTTACCTAATTCTTCAATGTTTGGAGCATTTTGTGAATTCTTATCTTTTATAATGTAACAGTTTGAATGGATTCTGTTGTTCCTAAAAACGACATATGTAAAGCACCAACACACAACAAACTTTCTGTTGAATCAGGATCCCTTCCACAATCCAAAAACTTTAATAGTGACTAAATTTAGATTTTTTGCAAAACACCACACACACACACATACACACACACATTTATAGACATGATAATAAAGCATTCTTGACACATGAAATCAATTGACAGAACATTATTTTTGCAAGATTAAAATAATGAAAGTCTTCACTACAGCTTTTTCTTACATAGATCATGTCACAGGTTCAAATAACCTTTTTCTCCAGCAATGCATGACTTGTAAAAATTTGTTCTCTTTTTGAAGGAAAGAGAAGCTTGCCCAAGCCAAAGAAGACAAGAAAAAAAATAGAGATGACAAAAATCAGAATGAAAACAAAGAGGAAAACAAAACTGAAGCCAGTGCTGCTGGAGATGGTAAGGCAGAAAAGAAACAAAATTTTAATTACACTAGTTAGCATAAAACAATGGTCTAATACACAACCACCATCCATATTTTTTTAAATTAATTGCCTGGTCGGACCCAAACCCCCAAAGCACCTCCCCACTGCACAGCTTTAATTCTGGGATATTAACACAACAGTAATAATGATGCAGTATAGTAATAACATATATAAGACAGTTAAAACCGGTTTCTTCATAGATGCCAAAGGGCTTGGTTCATTCGGTTCATTGTAAACAAGTTTCTGCTCATTCAAAGCATGTATAGTTTCAAATAGCATAAATGGTTCTGTGAAAATCATGCCATCATGAGCAAGTTTCATCAAAACCATTATTACAGGTATTACTCTGTTTAAAATGAATATCAAATTTTGTTTGTGACATGTAGTATCGTCATTTCATATACAGATTACATTTCTTGTACACAAAATTTGTTCCATCCTTGCAGGTCTAAGTGTGCCCCATTTTTATGGGAGCAAATTGGAGGATAAAAGTCAGCCTTCTAGCGATGCAGAATCAGCAGTAGATGTGGAGGAGGGGGATAATAATGATTTGGCCTCGGTTGTGAAAAAACGGCGTCAACTTGCAGCCAAGGTTGCAGCAGAGAAGGCAAAAAGAGAGGAGGAGAGAAGAATTCAGTATGTTAATTGAATTCTAATAGAAATTGTTGGTCTTTATATGCTTTCTGCACTATAATATTAGTTCTACAGCACTTACCTGGACCAATCTTTGTGCATAGTTTTGCACTTGGGATACAAAAGAACCCTCTCACAGCTCAAAGGCACTGTGATTGCAGAAAATAAAAACAATTCCACACAATAACATTTGCCTGCATCACAGACTTGGACCAAACTTAGTGAATGGCTTGCATGTGGGATAAGGACCAAGCGTATCAATTTAGTGAATGGCTTGCGCGTGGGATAATGACCAAGCATATCAATTTAGTGAATGGCTTGCGCGTGGGATAAGGACTAAGCATATCAATTTGAGGTTTAGAATATCAAAGATTAATGTCATCGTGACAAGCAGAAGAAATCTGTTAATTATCAACCATGTACAGAAATATTTGTAAGGCTGCAATATTTTCTAAAATTTCTGAATCTGTATATGGTAAATAGTAACCGAAATAATACAATTTAATTGAACTGATTTGAAGTTCAACTCTTCTACCAGTCTGCTTGTCAGGTTTACATCTGACAGTGGGTTATATTTAAGTTATAGGCATTTTACTCTGCTCAACTTTCTATTGTTCCGTTTGTTGTACTGCTAAAACCTCTTTAAGAATTGTCTTTGTTGACTTTATCAGACAATTTAGAAAATGTTTGTAAACCAACCTTTGGATAATCATAATATGCACTGAACCATATATGTACACGATGAAAAATCTTTAATTCAACAAGATGTACTGCCTGGACGTGTACATATGAAACAGATGAAAAATGTGTTTTGCATTAATAACTGAAAAGTTTTGAGAGCTTGTACTACAGATATGAAAGAGCATTTGATTTTGGGGTCAAAATGTTAAAGAATGAATGTTAATAGGTGAATGTGACTCAAAATATAAATTGGTTTTGAAGAGTAACATTTGTTCTAAAGTAAGTTCTTTAATCAGACATTGTAGATATATTGCACTTCAGGAAATGAAGACATTTATAGATTCTGGGGTTTAAAGGTCAGTGGTTATGGTCCTGACAAGTCTAAGGAGAAAATAATAGTAATGCAGATTAACTTTAGTTAAAGACTGCATGGTATTGTCTAGGTCATTACCACCACTTGGTTAATGATTCCACATGTGGACCATACCATGTATGTGTCTACAATGAAGACTCTTCACCACAGGGTGGGCATATAACTGGCCATTCACTGTACTCCTGTTTTCCTATACCTTTTTCCTGCTTTCTTTTTTTTTTTTTTCTGAAGGATCACTTGCATATGATACTTGTCTATGTAGACTTACATTAAATAAGTCTTTTCATTTAGCAGCTTGCAAAATCACTGATTACTTTTCACATATGGCGATTTTGGCAACATTCTAAAAATCAGCATAAGACTTGGATAATGAGATACTGAAATATATGATTTGGAGAAAAATAAGTTCAGCTCACTGTTTCAGGTAATCATTATTATGCTTACCTGTCTGAGAAACATGTTAGGATAGTATGTTAGTATTGGCCTACTGACATATATATAGCCCACATACATAAAGTACCGTTTGACCCTGCTATAGCATGCTCCATTATAACATGAATTCAGATATTACCAGGTTGCGGCATGGCTCCCGAAATTTCATATGTACTTTTCACATACACGAAAATTTGTTTTTCTTCTTAAAAGTAATATGCAAAAAGTTTATAATTTTTGGGGAAGAGGTTGTGTATATATTCAACACATCTATAGTAATTATATACTTAAATTAGCTTTAAAATGTTATATTTATTCTTTTCACATTATTTCAGAAAAGAAAAAGAGTATGAAAAATACAGAAAAGAGAAGGAAAGAGAGAACTTTGAGAAGAAATTCAGTGTAAGTTTTACATAACATTTTCCTGTAAAATAATTTTGACATCGTCCAAAATTGGTATTCATGTCCAAAATTTTCCATGTTTTGGAGTTCTGTTCTGAAACAATACCTGTGTGTTGTAATATGTTTGATCGTTTTTTTTTAATACTTAAAGAAGGAGCAAAGACCTGTATGATGTGTCTAACCTTATTTGAAGGAATGAATTTCATACTTTGTCAATAGAAAAAGGTGTTTTTGTTTCATTGGTAGCCCAGTTCTCCTTGAAATCCCCATCTTAGTTGTATCTTTGCTGGGAATTATCAGGACAGACTACTTTGATTAGTTAGAGCTTTACAGATCTATCTAAATCACCAGAGAAAAGAAAATGTTTTAACACAATTTTTCTCCCTTTGAAAGGTGCATCTAATATTTCAGCAGCCACCATCTCAAGGTGGATTGTTTACACTATTAAAAGCACTTATAAATCTCAAACAGAGAGATCTTTCATGAAAACAAAATCATTCTGTTTGGATGATGGCATGAAAGTCACCCTCATGTGATCTCACTCCACTTTCTCATTGTATACCTTCATTTGCTGACACACCAGATTGAACGTATTTATACTTGGTGACCATTTGGGTCAGCCCAACAAGTTCTTAAACCTAACTGGAGTCTACAACTGAATATTCTGTTGACAACAATGGAATTTATTTGACAGTTTATCATAGGTCATTTGTGTCCCACAAGGCCAGCAAATTCAGCAATGCAGAAAGATCAGATAATGTAATACTGCTGTTAAATGTATGGGGGGAGGGTAATTTTAATGATGTAATACTTACTTGCTATTTATGCAAAATTTCCTCCTCTCTTTTTGCTCTGATGCACTTTGGTATCAGACTGGGATCATATGTTTAATTCTAAACTTCCAATTACTAAACTTGGGAAAAGCACCAGGAAATAATATAGCAATGCAATAATATGTGTGCATTACAGAATTAAAGTTAGTTTCAACCAGCCACCCTCCATATATATATACAAACAAACACCCTTCAGGGTTGTAGAATAGATAGGCTCTGTGCATGTCATGGGAGACAACTGAGTGAAGACAAAAAACATGGTTTAATTTTGCATGCAAAGGCACCATCAGGGAATGGAAAGAGAGCCTTCACCATTTCTATGCCAATCCAACAACTGAAAATCTGAATTAATACTATGTATATAGAGCTAAAGTGCATCACACCATTAGAACAAGGAAGAGGAAAACATGAGATTCAATGTCTCAAGGTTGAGTCTCATTCCCCTGTTAAATCAATATGGTATGACACATCAGTGGCAAATATAAAAACATCAGTATCAAGCATTCAAAGAAATTGAATGATATGGTCACAACTGTACCATTAATCACAAATCCATTGGCCGAAACATTTTGAAGAACTGTTCACAAGAGAATTTTATGAAAACTTCGTGTCAGAAACTTGAGAGAAATCTTAGCTGTCAGAGAATTAACATACTCCTGATCATACCCTTGACAGTTCAGCAGGACCACATGATATCCTCTATTAACTCATGAAACATCTGATTCAGCTCTAAATACACTACTAAACATTTTCTGTAAAATTAGGGAAACTGGCGACTTCCCAGTATTGGCAAGAAGCAATAGTAATATCAATGTCCAAACCTGAAAAGGTCTAAACCGACACTTGTCTGATAGCATTAAGATGTCTTGTTGATCTTATATGAAAGTGGTGCTGATTTGACTCCCAACTGGCCGTGTTGAAAATCTTGTATGAAAGTGGTGCTGATTTGACTCCCAATTGGCCGTGTTGAAAATCTTATATGAAAGTGGTGCTGATTTGACTCCCAATTGGCCATGTTGAAAATCTTGTATGAAAGTGGTGCTGATTTGACTCCCAATTGGCCATGTTGAAAATCTTGTATGAAAGTGGTGCTGATTTGACTCCCAATTGGCCGTGTTGAAAATCTTATATGAAAGTGGTGCTGATCTGACTCCCAATTGGCTGTGTTGAAAATCTTGTCACTAATTTTAAATGAAATGTCATATTAGCATAGGGTTTTCACTGAAAGACTTCTTTCGACATCTTGTTGATTATAAGTGAACTAACTTAAGTTAACTGCCACAGTGGGAATCTTGAAAATTTTATTATGGTTTCATTTCTGAGATGACTGGTCAGATCAGTATTGTGCTTTCACCAAAAGACTTCTGATAATGTCTAGTTGGTCCTAATTAGAAATAGTGCCAATCTGGTATCATTAATGGCCAGCATGGCAGTCATTCCAAAAATAATATTATTGTTACTTCTCCCAAAACTAAAACTCATCAAAACATGTGGTTTTCACCAGAAGACTTCTGGTCCTAAGTGAAAGTGGTGCCAATCTGGCATCCACAGTGGCTAATTTGACAATCTTGTTGCTGGAGAATGAGAGATGGTTTCAGTAAGAAATGGTCTCTTCTTGAATTCCTGGAAGTTCTTTTCAGCCAGTAGAACTGTGATGGACTCCTATTTTAATTACATAATATTTATCTACTATTATTACCCAATTCCCACCTCCATCCTCGCTCTTATGTCCTTTTTGGTCTGTTTCCAAGTCAAAGGACATTATTGATGAAACAGAAGTTGAGTAAGGTATCAGACTGGGATAATAGGTATTTTTTATTATAAACCTCCGGTTACAAAATGGAGGAAGGAATAATCTTATACTGAGTACTAGTGCCAGGAAAAGATACAGCTGGACATTAATATCAGGTAAGTATTAAATTATTAAAATTAATTTTACACCTCCAAATACTACATTGTAAAAAAAAAAAAAAAAACTTACATTTTTATAACATTCACAGTCAGTAGCATTGAGAGAAAATTGAACAAAAAGGAAAATACTGACCCACATTTCTTGGCCAGCTGTTCTTGTAGTTAGTTATTAAGCAGATTTCACTCAGTTGGGTAAATCTTTTTTCTTCATTTGACTTGCGTTTTTGTCCATCTCTTAATGATGTGTGCAGGGTTCCCATGCTACCGGGAAAAAGTCAGGAGAAATCATATATTTTTCTCAACCATGAAAAGTTCTGGAATTTCACAAATATTGGTGAAAGGTGGGGAAAGACCCGGGAATTTTTCGCCACCACTTGACGCCCGAAACAATCACGTGACTGAGTCATAACTAAACTGTGAGTTAAATTAATCAAGTTCTAACCAGAATATTTGGAGGGTGCAGTATGGATCATTTGGGTGCTTGCAATAAATATCTATGCTGAGTGAATCCAAATGTTCAGTGGATTAGATTCATCTGGTAGACTTTTATTTTCAAAGTCAGCTCGATATCCGTATCTTTCCTTACGTGGAAGGTATGAAGACCACTCTAGCATCACAATAGGCAAACATTGTGGTGGCAAAGCATAGCTGCTTACCGGATGGCCTAGCAAACTTTAAACGTTGCTAGATTGAGTGATACATGCATGAAATGGATATGAAAATTACTTATTTTCTCAGAAATTGTGAGTATTAAAATTGTTATGTCTTTAATCTGCTGAAAGACAAGATAAAACTATGGCATTGATGAAACCTGGTACTCACAATTTGCATTGCAAGTCACATGAGTACACAAATCTAACAACCCACATTTTCAAATGTGGTAGAGAAATGTTTTTAAAAATATTAAATGAAAGTCGTATACTGGTTATAATAAAAATACATAAACGAAAGAACAAAATTTTCCATATTTATATATTCCGAGAACAACTTCTGGAGTTCTGTTGTATCATGTGACTACCACGTTAACATGTGCTCTCTGCTTGATAAATCAGACTGGCCAGATTGCTGGTTTTTACAAAAAGTATCAACCTTTCATTTAATGTAATTGAATTTCTCTACAACTACATTAAAATGGAGTTTGTTGTTGATATCATGTGACTAATGGACTTCCAATGTCGTCGTTTGAGATTTGTACAGTGACTAGTAATGCAAATGGCAAGTAACAGGTCAGGTTTCATCAATGCCTTAATTTTGTCTAGTCTATCAACGGATTAAAGACATAACGATTATAATACTTGCCATTTCTGAGAAAATAAATAATTTTCTTATTGATTTCATGCAGGTATATGTCGATATAACATTGTCTAGGCCCGCTGGTAAGCAACTACCATATGTCGCTACCACACAGTGGCAGCAAATTACAATATTTTATATGCAATTACAATGACCCCACACCACAACCTAAATGTCCAAATATGAAAAATGGAGTGAGAATATTTGGAGGAAACCAGGATTAGAACACAGACTACTGTTCGTTTTAAACCAAATTTGTAGTCCAAGTTGTTGACTGTCAGAGCTGAACTGTATTATATATTAAACAATTCGAGTTCCTGTTTCAATGTAGGTTTGGGGACTGGTTTAACAGATTACAAGAAGACATGTTGATTTTACAGAAAATTCAGTCCTTGTTTATACAGCAGTATATAATTTTGAAGGTCTTTTGTCAAAATTTAAATCAACCCTTTTGAAAATGTTATTAAATGATGGATTTTATCCAGATCGTCTTAAGGAGATTAGGTTGTTTGAAAAATCTTGTTCGGGATTTTATTGGTACAGATAAATTCAGGGATAAACTCTCTTCGTTACAAGACAAGATTCTAATTATTTGCTTTTATTGTTGTTGTTTGTTTTTTTACTGTGATAGGAAATGTTTACTTTTTATAAGATGCATATATATTGCTATAAAATGCTTCAGACTTAATTAAAGGTTTGAAAGCAAATCAAACTAATTTATGTTCATTATGTTGTTCCCACTTAGCAACATAATGCAGGTCGGCAAAATAAAGTTAGAATTTTTATTTTGTACATTGAAATGACTTTACAAGCCAATTTATAAGAATATAATTAAAATTGTTTCATGTGATACATTTTGTGGTTTTGTACATGATCATCTTTTCTGGCTTAAATGTTTTGGATGAGTCTTGAAAGAGAACCATCTTTAGATTTAGAAAATGCATGTTTATAATCTAAAATGTTCTTTAATTCCATTTAGTAATGGTCATATGTGAACCTTGAAAAAATTAATTTCATCCTGTAAAAACCCTGGAATTGACCTGGAAATTTATCTTTAGAAAAGAATGGGAATGTGTATGTAATTGAATATTTCAATACTCATGTTGCATTCTGATTATCTTTATCTTAAAGGAGGGTATAGCACTTGCCAAATCAGTTTTGAGACAAACCCCCATTGGCACAGACAGGAATCATAACAGGTATTGGATATTTAACAGCAGTACAACACCAGGGTTGTACATTGAAAAAGGTAAGGTTCTGTCCAATAATGATGCACCTACATTCTCCATTGTTTTCACCTGTACAAGTACTTGTTTCATGTTAACATAGACATGTCCATCTAATTTGTTTCCTTTGAACAAATTTGAATCTTATTTTTGGTGTGGGTTTGTATTGTCATGTATTTGCTGTCCATTGTTAATGTGTATGCTGATAGATTAATATAAAGAAAACACATAAAACATTCAGTTGAGACTCATTGACAGCTAGTATTACAGTAGAGCCGCATTTATTCGCAATGTTTTGGACACTTGATAGTGATTTGATTATACTTCTGTTTATTTGTATAATTTCATGCTTTCCTACAAGCTTAGATGGACAAGCTTCTAATAATACAGAGCCAAAATGGTGCAAGCAATGAGTACCTGATGCACTGAAAATATAAATGGACAGTCAGGCAGTGTCATTTATTCACCACGTATTCATATTGTTTGGCCACTACCATGTTTGGAACTGCTGTTATTAAAGTTGGCATTTGAAAGTGGGTGTCGTATCCCTTCCATTGCTTCGATGTATTGAAGTGTCCGGCATTAATTGTTTACACTGTTTTATGTAGAACTATACATGCAATTACAAAAATTTCATATCCCTGATTTTAAATTTTCACAGGTTGGGTTGGTGATGAAATAGAGTATTCAGTTTATAATGAAAATGAAAACGAAAAAGAGGACAAAGTAAAATCAGCCTCTTCATCAGATGAAGAATCTGAGGCCTCTGAAAGCAGTGTAGACCCTAAATCTCAAGAGAAAGAAAAGACGTGAGTACAGCAAAAATCATGCAATGACAAATTGGGATGTTGGGGTGGGTTTGTTACAAGTCTGATGTTATTCTTGCATATTTCACTATTGTACTTCGTTCAGTAATAGAGGTTCATTTTGTTGTTGTCTTTGTATCAGTTCTTGTAAAATCCACTTATCCACTTCTATGGGTAGTGACTCGAGTAATGCTAAATCACTTTTTCAAGGTGCTCTTCCAATAGGATGAGTGGCATCTTAAAGCAATTTCAGTAGGTTACATGTAAAGTATTGGATAATTAAAATTGATGCAGGACAAGTTCAAGTTCCAAATCACTTGCACTGCAGGACTAGTATCAAATGAAATTTTTTCAAACCCTGTATATGAATACTGTACTTGGATTAGAGTTCCACAAATTTCCAACCAGTTAAATTTTACAATTAAATGAGAGATCACTTGTTCATTCAATCTATCAAACAGACATCAGATACATAGACGCCCCCAGTAATTTCAAGCACATACACAAATACAAGTTCAGGATTAATATGCATGTACCTGTACTGATCTGCAATAAATCATAGCGCAAATGCATGTACAACAATCATAGTGCAAATGTACATACAACAGCCCAGTTAACATAAAATGAATCTGCATTCTCACTAAAACATACAAAGAAATAAAGTATATACAGATATTTAAAAATTATGGATACTTAGAAGTTCCAGGGATCACAAGAAGTTCATTATTATAAATATATTTTACTCTTTTAGATTCCCATATCCAGGTCAGAATCTGTGGTTTACATATGAATCAGTTAAGGACCTTGATGCACTAGTTGAGAATCTCCATCCCCAAGGGATCCGTGAGAAGGCTCTGAAAAATGAGCTCAAAAAGAGGTATCAAGAGGTTTCGAAGGCCATCCTGCTTTTCCAGAGGTACGTTGAAGGCATCATTGTGATTAAAGAGGTATGTTGAAGGCATCATTGTGATTAAAGAGGTACGTTGAAGGCATCATTGTGATTAAAGAGGTACTTTGAAGGCATCATTGTGATTAAAGAGGTATGTTAAAGGCATCATTGTGATTAAAGAGGTACGTTGAAGGCATCATTGTGATTAAAGAGGTACGTTGAAGGCATCATTGTGATTAAAGAGGTACGTTGAAGGCATCATTGTGGTTAAAAATTCAGCTATATTTCATATGTTCTTCAAGTTTTATGTCCATACTGCAGTTGCGGGGGGGGGGGGGGGCATGTATTTGCAGGTCTGTATATCTGTCATGAATCCCAACTTAAAAGTTATCCCATGCCTACTGAACATGAATATAACATTCCTACTTCAGATAGATCACCTGAACTACTTCTCCTGTCTGTTGCCATCAAAATTATATTATTTTAAAGTTTCTTTCCTTCCTAACCAGACTAAACATTGAATATAGCCATGCCTTCACACTTCTAGGAAAACTAGCACTTGTTGGAAGTGTAGACCTCAAAATTCAATCTATGTGGACTAGATATAAAACAGCAGAGATAATTAGCTGTAAATTTGTTGGGGGCAGGTTTTGAATCAAACAAATTAGTCCCATTTAAGTTAAATTATGAAGGGGAGTGGTAGTTGCAAACACAATTTTCTTGTTTCAGTGATGAGTGCTACGGTTGCAGCAGTTGTTTTTCATCTGCAGGAAGAACAGTATGCAGGATTCGGTTGTTAATCATCTCCACTGATGCACCAGAACCTGTTATAGATAACACCATAATAACTTCCAAGTTTAGATAAAGACATAAAATTGATATTAAGATGTTTTAAAAGCATTCATGCAATGTGAAACAAAGTGTCATGACCAAACTGAGCACCGATCAAAAAGAATAGCAAAAAATGCGGAAAAGGTTGAATTAGAATCACCAACAACTAGTAGATGGTCTGTCTGGAGTGAAGTATTATTGTTATCTTGTCAAGAATGAGAATGGGATATGAACAGATAAGTCTAGGTTTGTGATTTGTGTACTGGAAATATGACCTGTATGTGAAACAGCACCAGTCTTCCATGGACAGTCCCTATGAAGATTGCAAGACCTTCAAGTTGATAATATTTGCAAGGATGTATTGAAGGTTGTGTTTCACAGTATGTATCAATGTGGCACAGGTGCATTGTTTCACCTCTAGGTTTTACAGTTATACAGTCACCAATTAAGCCCAATTAGGAGTCTTTTACATGATCTTGCATACATATGAATATGATAGCACATTTCACATTCTTTAGGTACTATTTGTTTATCCAGCAGTTGGTTGTGTCCAGGAAAAGATAATACAGCATACTTCATTAGATCATCAAGAGTAAACTGTATTAAAAGAGGTGTGTTTGTGGAGATAAAAAAATTTAAAAATTCCCTTTCCCTATTCAGAAATAACAAGGAACTGAGGGATTCTGATGGTGACAAGGAGATGCTGGAAGTATTTAAAAAAGTAAGTTCAAGCATAAGTCCTCTCCCATTGGAAATTTGTATTCAGATCAAATGTTGTTTATTTTTACTTGTTCATCCATCGACAAGTGATATTTTTAGATATTAAATTAGTTGGCAAATCCAACATCAGATATCGAAGCTTCTAAAAGACTTTTTAACAATTTCATCCTGGCATGAAGAACTTTCAGTTTTATACAAATGATGTGTGTATTTCTGGAGTTTTAACATAGCTTTAACAATTTGAGTCACATCGCTATGATGTCAACAGTTTGGCAGTTGATAATGATGTCTAGCACTAGGGCATCATGCTGCAAACGTGTATAGCTGCCAACCCTCACAATTTTGGCGTGAATTTCACTAATTTTTTCCGCGATTCACGTCGCAAGCAAAAAATTCACGAATTCTCCAATTCTCAATTATTGTAAATCATTTAATTAAATAACCAATTTCCCGTTAAGCGCTAGTCGTTATATTGGCAGTTGCCAAAACTGACCGGTACAGCTGGTCGCGATATTAACAGAACTACAGCCGATTGGTACAGTTGGCCCGGTAGCAAGCATTTAAGCCTATTTTAATCTATATGTATAAGAGTAGTTTTACAAATGCCTTTGAGAGAAGCTGGGGCATAACCGGAATTTTGTTCTGCGCATGCATCACCAACACTGATTTGAATTACTGTTTGGAACTGCATCTAAGATCTTGAAAATGGCTTCACCACCAAGGAAAAAGAAATGTATTGCTCAAAAAGTGAAGTTTGATTTGGAATATACCAAAAATTGGCCGTGCATTCAGCCATCAAACATTGATATACATCATGCTTTTTGCATACAGTATGCCACAAATTTTAGTATTGGGCATGGTGACAGAAAGGATGTGAGGAAGCACATCGGTCACAAAAAACACGTAGAGGTTGGGAAAATTAAGAATTCACAGATTTCAGCTCTGGAATATTTTAAGCCATTGACGGAAGACCTGCAGGCTACCAACACTGAAGCATTATTTGTGAGTTTTCTTGTTGAACACAATCTACCTTTATCAGCTGGAGACCATGCTAAACATTTGTTCTGACAAATGTTCCCAGGCTCAAAGATCGCTTCCAAATTTTCCTGTGGAAGAACCAAAAGTGCTGCACTAGTTAAAGCAATGTCAGAGAACACCACAGAAAACTTGGTCACCGAGATCAACCAGCAGGCAAGAAGCCTGAACCATTTTGAAAGCAAATTTACAATCAAGCAATTGAGGAAGTTCAAGTCCGCCACAGTGTCATGTCTTGATAAATAACCACAAGAACAATTGAAGTTTATGAATACCATAATAAATAGAAATGCAGATAAATTTCTGCATATATGTAGTGTTTTATTTTTATTTTGCGATCTTGATATAGTGTAGTATTGATGGTCAGAGTGGATGGTGTTATTGTCATGGTATTTGTCACTAATTCATATCCAAATTCACTAATTTTTATCCCTATTTTCACTAATTGCGAGCCTGGAAGGTTGGCAGCTATGCATTTGGCATCATGTCCCCCCAGTCACATTATCCTGACACCAGGCTGACCAGTCCTAACACTAACCTCTTAATACTGAGCGTCAAGCAAGGCAGCTGTTAGTACCATTTTTATTAGTCTTTGGTATGACTTGACCAGGGTTCGACCTTGCAACCAAGGTGGACGCTCTAACCACTTTGGAGTGTTACAAATAATGCTGACTTGCCATCAAATATGGCCACCATTACTAAAAACAGATAAACTGTTCAATGATTTTTTTTCTGAAGGACTGGTTCACAGAATTTTGACTATATTTGACAGAATGCTTACATGCTTGATGGGTATTCAAATTTTGTATAAATTATGCCGATCTGCCATCAGATATTGCCAGCATTACTAAACATAGAACGACTTCTCATATTCAATAGAATTTGACCAAATTTGGCAGAAAGTATCATAGAATAAAGAGTTATAGTTTTGTACAAAAGATGCTGATGTGCTATACAATATGAGCACCTTTGTTAAAAACAGAAAATAAAACTTTAAATGGCTTATTAAAAACCACTTAGCTGAATTTGACCAAGTATACAAGAAAACATCTTGCCTTGTGTGCCCTTTCAAATATGGCTGACTAAAACATATTAAACGTTTGAACAGCTTTATCATAAAAAGGAAAAAAGAAAGCATGCTACTGATCCAGAATTCTTGTCATTTGGCAGTAGGCACCATTTCAGCAATCCTACTTGGGCCTTTTTTTTTTCTTCAAAGATCCGACCTGCCTCAAGAATTTAATAGTTTTAGGCTTGATTTCACAGTAGAATTCTTTAAAGGTATTTGTCTCTATGACAGTGTTTTCTCCAGATAAGACTAGTGTAAAATGAATATCTTTTGGTAAATGTGATATATTTGTTTGTATTAATATATAATGTCTCTGAAAGAAATAAGATCATCAAAATAATATTGGATACTGATCAGTTTTGAAATGATTTTGTTAACATTTGCATTTTAGGAGCTTCAGGATACAGAGTTAAAGCTGAGAAATGGTGGTCTTGGGGG
This sequence comes from Sinohyriopsis cumingii, assembly GCA_028554795.2. Taxonomy (NCBI): domain Eukaryota; kingdom Metazoa; phylum Mollusca; class Bivalvia; order Unionida; family Unionidae; genus Sinohyriopsis; species Sinohyriopsis cumingii. The sequence goes on from CM068836.1 coordinate 21,641,059, forward strand.
AGTGCCCAACTTCCAGACATGGGACACAAAACTGACAACAGCTATAGATGTTAAAGCACTTGTAAGTATAGAAGTCAGATTATTCATTAAATAGAAGTGAAATCTGCAAATCAGTGTAATGGTAAAGGATGTTTAAAAGCCTCGACTTCTGTCACATACCTTCCATGACAAGAAAATGGAAATGCCTTTGGGTGCTGTATATCAAAATTTGTACAACTTTGACAACTTGAATCTGAGGGGCTACCTTGAAAACACCATTAATTTCAAAAACTAGGTTTAAACCTTGTTAAGACACAGAACTTGTTGATAAACTTTTTGAATTTTGTCAATAATTTGGAGGGAATGCAAAATATTAAAACTTTAAAATAATATGCCACTTAAATTGAAACATTTTATCATCTTGACCTTTGGTGTTTTGATCTGAAATCAGTACAGTTCCTCCTTACCCAAGGTGCAAGCTATCCTCAAAGTTTAGTAAATCCAGATGGTGGAAAACATGAGATAATGTGCAGAAACCAGTTTACTTTTAGTCACACTGAACTGGACCTTTGGTGACAAAATTAATAGGATTCTCCCTTGAAGCTGTCTACAGTGTTTGGCAACTCTATGACAGATAATTTAAGTTATGATGCAGAAACCAATTTTCTTTCAGCATATGACTTTGACCTATGACGGGGTTCCTACACGTTTAAATTAAAAATTTCCAGGTTTTTTTCTTTGTGGGTGAAATTGAGATTTTTTCATGGGTGAAGTTGAGTTTTTCCCTTAAGTATCACCTATGACCATGAAAGAACAGAATAAAAAATTTTTGTTTAGAAAATGTGCATTTTTAAATCAGAACTGTTTATTTCTGGAGTTTGTCCCTTAACACTTAAATTAGACATATGACTTAGTACCAAATCACAGAATACATTTTGACTGATAGCCCCTCCCTCTGCACACTCCAATACCCCACCCCCCCTTCCGATTTTGGGGACCCAATGTCAAGTCGCTGTGACTACAAGTCATATCTTCATTAAATATATTATCCAATCATAATACCTTAGGAGAACTGCTACTACAATAATGTTGGTTATAGATCACATACCTAGGCCAAATTTTGTGGATTGCTTGCACTTGGGGTAAGGAAGAAATTTATTTACTTTAATGATAGAAGGTCGAAGACCAAGGGCATTGACTGAAAGGAAAAGAATGGTTTTGGCACATTAAGATCAGTTGTATCTCGGATCTGTACCAAACATTAGGGATGGCTTAAACTTGAGGAAAGGAAGATGTCTATTGACATTGGGGTTAAAAAGATTAAAGGTCGAGGTAACTGACTGAAAGAAAAGTGGTTTCATCATCAAACTTTCAGTTCACCATATAGAAGACTATTAAACATGAGGCACGCACTGCGCTCTTTGTCATTTATGGAAAGGACTTTCAATCAGCACAATATAGTGAGAATTTTACTAACATGTTAAACGCAGTACACAATTTACATTATGTATCCCCCATTACTTTTGTTTGATATGAAAGAGACATTTCTGTATCAGATTAACCCTGGCTTTGTGGTTTTTTTTTATAGGCTGGCTCTTTACTTGAGGTACAAGAACATGTGGTTGAGAAATTTAAACAAGGGATAATGGCACCAAAGACTAAAAAGAAGAAGCCGACTCCCTCAGAAGTTAAAGAAGAACAAGTTGAAGATAATGAAGAGGATAAAGAAGGTATGATCAGGGTGGCCAGCAACTCAGATTTCAGTAGATTTTCTGATTGTTCAATTGAGTTTGAGTTTTTTATTTTTTTCATTAATTTTTCTTCCCATCATATTGGCAAAAGTACAAACTTGGGCTGTAACTAAATTTCATATGTAACAAATTACATTATCATCACTTGATTTGTATTTCTAGTTCTGACATGATTTCTACCTATATTATTGCATACTGAATACTAAAAATAAAGATACTCTTACTGCAGAAAGAACCTAGTACAAGTCATCTGTGAAAGTGTAGGTCCAAACACCATGAGAAAAGAATTTTTTTTGTCTGTGCCCACTGCTTTCTTGAAGAATTTGTTGGTAACACACTAGCTTTTCACAATCAAGAGTTGAAAATGACAATGAATTTTGCAAAGCTTGGGCAAATTATATTTCAGATGCACGTGTTAAAACCACAACCATTTAGATCATCAAGCATTTCAGGCAATGCAAAAGTTTTAAATTTAAATTTGTATCTTTAGTGTATGTGTAGATCAGTTATTTAGTGACTGACAGCTATTGCAGTTTCATTGGACCAGTGGATTTCACAGAATTTCAGCATGTCCTAGAAACAATATTTTAAACCATTTAGACACAAAGTAGGTACCATAGTGTGAAAAATATGGTGCTGTGCTTGCATTACAAAGTTCCGTGAAACCACTCTTTGATTTTATTTGAATCATTCATTGATTATGTCCAGTCTCTAATATGAAGAGATAAACTACAAAAAGGATCCAGGTTTATAGGTTTCAAATAAAGATTATAGACCTCACAAAAGTGCGTTGACGGTGATCCAGCTATTCATGTGGGTAAAGTGGACCTTTTCCGAGCTGAATAACAGCATGCAATTAACTTTAAAAATGACACTCACTGTTACTCTCTCACTAATATGACATCATTTGGGATATGTTTTCTCATGTTTCTAAATATTTTTTCAGAAGAGGAAGAAACTGAAGAGAAGGTTGTGAAAGGGATTGCAGCCTGGCGAGAAGCAGTAGAGAACTGTACCACCTTATCAAGACTTCACACGCTACTTGGCATTTTGGACTCTAGTATTAAGTGGGAGAAATCAGCAGAAAATGCAGTAAGTACTCTTCATTTAACTTTTGATATTGCAGTCGTTAACTGGTTTGTAGAAAGGAAAGACTAATATATCTGAGTTATTTGCTTTTATTTGTAGAACTTTTTAATTATCCATAAGTTTACATATATATATATATATATATATATATATATATATATATATATATATATATATAGAGTGCTTTAATGCAAAACACGGTACAATCAAATAACTCAGGAAAGATTATTGAATGGTCTGTTGAGACCCTCAAGAATATTCAAGTAATCTGTAAAAGAAAAAGAATAGTTTGAGAACCACTTCACTGAATCCTCAAGATCAATGAATTTAACACTCTAGCATTGTGGCAGGCTTCTAATTGATCAAGATTACTAAGAGCCAAGCAAATTGTAATGAATTAAAGAATGTGTATGCTGATTACACAAGTTGATGAAGGTTATAAAACCTGTTGGTCCAATATAAATACGGTAAATTTAGAGATTGTGTGAAACAGATGATGTGAATTTAATGACGCTGACAGTGAGGTCTATCCCAATGATGCTGACAGTGAGGTCTATCCCAATGAAGATGACAGTGAGGTCTATCCCGATGATGCTGACAGTGAGGTCTATCCCAATGAAGATGACAGTGAGGTCTATCCCACTGATGATGACAGTGAGGTCTATCCCAGTGAAGATGACAGTGAGGTCTATCCCAATGAAGATGACAGTGAGGTCTATCCCATTGATGATGACAGTGAGGTCTGTCCCAGTGAAGATGACAGTGAGGTCTATCCCAAAGCATCTTACACCAGTACCAGAAGTATTAGTTTGGCCCATCAAGTATAATAACACATTTGTTAAAAACAGGATAATCACATTGATTATATCCTTGATAAACAGGATGGCTGCAAAATGACCAAAATGAAAACTAAAATTTCATTTTGTTAACAACTGCATAATAGTGTAAAAGTAAACATACATGATAAAGCTACTGTATGTGTAGGCATTGTTGTTTGAATATAATTGCATCCATAATGCAGAAATTCTTACATTCAGTAAGAACATGTGATAATATTTAACCATAATTTAGTTTGAACAAGAATTACTACAGTATATACTAGCTTATAAGTGGAATCTAACTGCAAACTGCACGGACCCAGATTTGCCGGCACATTGTGTGCCAACAGATATAGGTCTGTGAAGTTTGTTAGGAATAATCAGTAAAACAAGCAGCATATACCCTGGTCTGCAGGCGCATTATGCTGTGGCAGATAAGGATCATTTTTGTTTGCAGTTTGACTCAACTTACTTTGGAGTATATGGTAGTTTGAATTTACTCTTAGTTTAAAGGAACTTTATGTAAATTTTCATAATTGTGGTTATGTAAACAGCAAGTAATGCATAAATAAACAAATAATAGGCTGAATAAAATGTTTATAGACACACACACATATACCACATACACCCCATGTGAGGGTAGTATACTGGAGTAAGCGTGTCCATCCATCCACCGCACTTTTGTCTCCTGAACCTAATGAAACTTTGTGTGATTTTGTATAATGACTAGGCACTGTGTCTTGCACCGTTGAAACTTTATATGATTTTGTGTCATAACTAGGCATTGTCTTACACCATTGAAACCTTGTATGATTTTTTTTATCATGACTAGACATTGTCTTGCACCATTGAAACCTTGTATGATTTTGTGTGACTAGGCTTTGTGTCTTACACCATTGAAACTTCGTATGATTTTGTATCATGACTAGGCATTGTCTTACACCATCGAAACTTTGTAAGATTTTGTATCATAACTGGGCATTGTCTTACACCATTGAAACCTTGTATGATTTTTTTTTATCATGACTAGACATTGTGTCTTGCACCATTGAAACTTTGTATGATTTTGTATGACTAGGCATTGTCTTACACCAGTGAAACTTTGTATGATTTTGTATCATAACTAGGCATTGTGTCTTGCACCATTGAAACTTTGTATGATTTTGTATTTTGACTAGGCTTTGTGTCTTATAAAAGTTGTCCCCATTTTTATTACAGATTGTGTCTGTCTGCCTGTCCCACTCTTGACCAGTCAATACATTCAGAACCATTTGAGATAATTTCATGAAACTCACTTTACATTTGCATCATGATGAGAACCTGTGCCCATTTAATTAGCTTTGTCGGATTGTTACATATAGAGTTATCTCCCCATTTTTGAAAATGGTTATTACTATCTATATCTTTTGGATGGTATTCCATAAACCTTTGGTTAATGACAGATTTGGTTTGAACAAGATTCTTTAATAAACAGTCGTCAAAAAAAGATTCATTATACATAGAGTCTTCAATACTATTAAAGCCTGTAGCAAATTATCTTACTTTGACTTTCAGAAATGCAAGATCTGTCGTAAGAAGAGTGAGGATGCCTACCTGCTGTTATGTGATGAATGTAACCAGGCTTTCCACATGTTTTGTCTGCGACCTGCATTAGTAGATGTACCTCCTGGAGACTGGTTCTGTCCTGCCTGTGCTGTAAGTAATGAATATAAAAAATATGCTCTTTATAATTTTGTTTGGAAGGATGATACCTTAACTCTTTTAACTGAGATGTATGTAACCATTTCCATAAACATTTTGAAGAATGATAGTATGAGAAATATGCCTAATTTCAACAAAAACTCTCTCTTAATGCATAATACAAAAATGTTGTTAATAGAAAAGAGGTTGGACTATTCTGTCTTTCACATCCGTTGCAATGCCATTACACTGAATTGGATATGCAACATGAAGTGAACAAATTCTTTTGTGAAGTGGAGCTTTTACTTTGGAAAGGAATCCCATCCGACTCTTGTCCATGCTATATTGTTCAGATAGTTAAATATGTAGCTATGGTACATTTAATAGTATACTCAGTGGATCACTTTTATACAGCATAAACTGTAAACCATCACCTGAGATAAAAATTTGCTTCAAATTTTTGTAACACTTTGTATTGAGTACTTGTATTATTATCTATAGACACTGTTGAGATTCTATTCACACCTTAGTTGTACACATGAAGATCTATCCCACAGTTTTGGTTGTACTGAGTATTGGAATGAAACTGTTTAGGAACTGCAAAATTTAGAAATTGGGTGGGGGACAGGTGCAGCATTTAGTGTTAAACTAATAAAAATGAAATTTTTTAAAAATATAATTACATTTTTTGTATAATGCTTCTTCTTATCCATATTTTTGGGGGAATATGTAGAGCAGTAATGGTGTCCATTCATCTATTGGTCCATTTGTCCATAGAGTAGGTGGTTTACATGTGACTAAATTTTGTCTTTCTTTTTGATTGAACCTCATGTGCCTAACCCATGGGTAGAGACAAAAGCCTATTGATTTGGGGCTGCTGGGTCCAAGATAAAGGTCACTAGAACAGAAAATGATTATCCTTTCTGCTTGACCAGTCAAATGTTTTGGGCTTAAGTTTCATCAGACTTCATTGGCAGACTACACATAGGTCAAGAGGTGAAAGTCTAATTGTCATCAGAGTTCATTGCCCCTTAATGATATTTCAGGTTCCACATAATAAGTTAATTTTTATCAATTTTCCCACAGTTTCTATTAACTTTGTAGTTGCATTACATTAGACAAAGGGCAGGAGCCTATTGCGTCTCTGGTAGATCAGAGGTCAAGCTCACAAGAAATGAATTTGCATTTGTGGTTTCTGCATAATAATTAACTTACATTGGCCTAATTATGATCAAATGTCATGGAGCCACAGATGGACGAGTGGTCTAAGACAACAGTCTTTTGTCACTTGTGCCTTCATGGTTTTGAGTCAGGGCTTGGCCAAGATGGTTTTGTGAAAAGCTTGCTAATAGTTTCCCAGGGGTAGGTGGTTCTTCCTCCACCAAATATACTGGCCGCCATGTTATAGCCAGCCTATCATATGTTGAAAAATGGTATTAAACCTCCCAAACACAAAGACTCGTCAAACTTCGTAGGTGTGCTCCACTTGGACATTAGCAAATCCAGCTTAATTCTGGGAACTTCAAGGTGTATGGTCATGGTTTGTAGCACTGAATGCAATTTTTCTTACACATCTCCGGCTGACTAGCATGGATAGCTTTCCATTTTATCAAGAGTGGAAAAAAAAATCGAACCGCAAGGGGACAAATTCTGATATTTTACTTCTTTTAAGCTTAACAATATCAGCAGAGTCATGTCTTCCATTTTCCCTTGTTTTTTTGTGGGGAAGAATTTGTTTATTTTCCTAAATGTTGAAGGGAGAAAACATTTAATTGTAGATTTAGTTCTTCAGTTCTGGTTTACTTGTTTGGAAGAATTTCTGTACATTTGGTAGCCTGAAGGCACTCAACAACCTGTATCGGGTTATATCATTACAGTGCTCAAAGGATTTTTTTTTATAGATACAAGCCCTGGACTGGTTACTATTAGAAAAGCACTAGCAATGACTTAAATTCCACAAGCCAGACTACAATTAAATGCCTTTGTCCTGTGCAGATGGTCAAGCTTTATCAAGACAAACCGTCTGTGCATTTATATCTTTATGAAAACCACAGGCCAATTAACAGTATTTTATAAAGGTTAAGATAACAGTGAATAATAAAGAGAACTAATCAGAATATTCAATTCAGCGTGTCAAATATGTTACATATAGGTGGTGTTCCTATTTCGACAGACCTGTTACACACAGGAATGATGTATCTCGATATGTTAATTTGCCATATATGTAAAGAATTAAACAACACACACCCTTTTTGTTCTTTCTGGCAAGCTTCACAAAGTAAAACTCCATCAGCCAAGGATTCTGAAAATCAGTTTTGCTTGCTTTGCTTCCTAAAATGCGTTTAAAAATGCACTATACTTGAACACTATTCTGACAACTAGGGTAACTAGCTTCAAAATAGCATTGCCGCTGTTCACTGGCTTGTCAATAATCTTGACACAGATGGCTTAAACATTCTCATTCAGGGAAGTCATATATAATAACTTTTGTTTGCTACATGCACCTAGCATCTGTTTGAGTTACCTATATTGGGTTGTTCCACTTCATGATATTTTTCCTGAGCAAACGAGCACAATGGGCTCTCCCACTGCAGTTTTGAAATACATCACACTAGCTGTTGTGAGTCAGTTAAATAATACATGAAATGATGGTTTGCCTTTTACATGCCTGTACTGAAACTGCCCAAAAATTAGTTTTACATCAGCTCCAGTCCTGACTGTTTACCATTATACATGCTGTGTGTAGCAGGTATATACTGGAAGTTTTTTTTAGTTCTATTTTCGAAGATTACTGAAAATTGTATTTTTCTAAACATGTCTGTGTCGGGGGGTTGGAAGTCAAATTGTGTTTTTAGCATATCATGCCATATTATGAAAGCCAACATAATAAATTTCCATATTACATCAGTGCAATTGAAGTATTCTCACGTAAATAAGATTTTTTTCAATAAGCCCAATGGCCACCTCACTTAGAATACAGGAGGGGCCTGATCTGAAGTTAGAGCGGCCCCGGGCATCGGTCTATCAGATTGTTTGAACACTGCATTCAAGGTCAAGATCCTGTAATGTTAAATTTACACTTTTCAATAGCTATGGGTAGTCTGGAATCGGCCATTCATTTGATGGTGTCTGTTTTCTTCATTTTAGCCTTTATCACGGAGGAGGCAAACAGTAAAATATGGTGGCTATATGGAAGACGTAAGTAGATATGTATATATTTTTACATTAACTACATATTTTTCTTATATAACAATGAAAAGAAACTGCCCACCTATTACTCATGGATCGTTTAGTCACTCAAGATACTTGACCAATTCATAAACTATTCTCACCTGTATTCCATTCTTACCTGCACACATCAAAGAAATGCAGGGATAATGGACTAGGCACAGATGTTGTTGGATATGCCTAGAACCTTTATTTAAGCATTTAATTATATTTCAGAAACAGAAATATAATGAAAATCATGGTAGATTTGCATATGAGCTACTTGGTTCATAACCTTAGATATAAAAGAAACATCAGTTCATAATTGCATTTTTTAGAGCAGTAATTCATTGCTAATTATTACATTGCTTTCATTTCCCAGGCATTAATCCCCAACTCAAGGTGAAATCCCTCCTCTAATTAATAATTGGAGACCTAGAACAAAAATAAACATGTAGCAGTCTGATGCCTTAGCCATTTCATCATTTGGAATATTTCTTTTTTCCATGGACTTGTTATTGCCACATTTCTCTTGGCACTCAAAGATTTTCACAGTTCCTACAGTCAATTGGCCCATTTTATGTTGCATTTTATATTTTCTTCACCAAGTCCTTGTTGTTTTACTAGAGGTGCAGTGTACTGGTTTACTACGGTGTTTTATTTCAGTGGTACATAGTACGTTTTCACTGTACTGAGATATAGGTAGTTTCCATGAGTAATGAATATACGGAAATTCCCAAGTAATCTTGTTATGTATTCAGTGATATACAAAATGGTTGAAATTGTCATTAATTTTGAATGTTATTAATATATTTATGCTCCTTTAATCACGTTTGACATGTGTCATGTATGTGAATATGGTGGCCAAATGAGAATGATATTTTTTCCAAATCCAACTTTGGGACAAATTTTGGATTAAAAACAAAATGTCATGTTATTAGTTATTTACTATCAGGATGTAAATTGCCTTTATAAAATGTAGAAAGGAGTCGCAAATATTTGAAATCAACTCAAGGAGCAAATCCTGGCACAGAAGTAAATTCATTTATCACAATTTTAACAAAAGAATCACCTCTTTCTGGAGCTTACATTTAAATATTAATGTGTGTGTGTGTGTGTGTGTGTATATATATATATATTTATATATATATATATATATATACAGTTATACTGTTGTGTTTGTAGTCAAACTCGGAAGGTGAAGACGAAGATGCCGATGAACACGATGAAAACTGTCATGAATGTGGTGGAGATGAGGGTTTGATATTCTGCAGCGAATGTCCCTCAGCCTATCACCTAGAGTGCCATGATCCTCCTCTTAGGCATCCACCTAGGTAGGTTGCTCTTTTTCTGTGCAAGGTTTAGGTGCCATAAAAAAGATTTAAGTATGTGTTGTGCCCTGTTAATTATGATGCAGAAATTCATAAAGCAAGGACTAAGTTTACAGTTGGATCTTGTATTGCTGGAGGTCCTACCATGTTTGCAAGAAAGGTCAGGATACAAAACAATTAAAGGTAATTCCCTTTACGTCAAGTCAGGTGGTGATGAAGGGGAATATTTCAAATCCTCAAGTTTACATTTCAAGATTTAAATTTGTTGCAGTTTAATAATTTGATTTTTGTGTGAGAGAAAAATAGTGATGTGATTATGCAGATCAGTGAGTTATTGCCAGTTTATGTGCAAAGTAATTAGTTCAAAATCGTGTGGTGAAAAACATTCACCATCATAGTTCTTCACTGATAAACATCATCATGCATTCATAGAAATGTGAAATACATGTTATTCAGGCATCAACTGAGTTTTTAATGTGGTTTCAGAGGGCACTGGCTCTGCAATGACTGTAAAAATGGTGTTACGAGAAAGACAAGAAGCGGAAGGCAAGTGAGAAAAACGCAGAGGAGTGGACAGTCAGGTGAGTGGTATTTTGAACTTACTAGCACTTTGGTAGGAAAGGAGACATAACAGTCATGTCAAATGCTTGTTAAGGTTTTGATAAATGTTTTTCATTTGCATGTTTCCTTACCCCCTCATTAGATTCTCATCATACCTGGCATGAAACATGAAGCTGAAACAATTCATTGTACAGCTGCTCGTGCTTACCCTTTTACCTTGCAGTCTATTTCACAGTCATGGAGAAACCAAAATTTCAAAGGAAAATCCTTTCAGTCCCTAACTAAGTTTCGGCATTGAAGGAAAAATATAATCAATTATTAATTATTTATAAAATAAATGAATAGTAAGAAGAACACAAAAATGCTGGCATTGTCAGTTGAGATGTTTTTAATTCTTAAAATAATTTTGGTCAGGGGACTGGGCCTGCAAATCCAAAGCATTCTTTTGTCCACCAGCTGGAGATAACAGATTCTTTTGATGGCTTGCAGCTTGGGGTTAGAAAAGAATCCTATCACTTTGGAGGTAAAAATGTTACAATCATTGACTTGAAGGAGAATAATGGTTTCCAAACAGTAACTGTACTTCTCCACCATCTGCCTTTACCAAACACTGCAGATGAACATGCACATAGATGCCAACACAGGTACCCAAACTGAGCTGATGAGACAGTACAACTCGGACATGCATCATTTCTGTCACAAGTCTGGCATGCCTCCATTCATTGACTCTTGTGACGTAAAGGAGGATGAGGACATCACATAAGGATGTCACTCTTATGACGTGAAGGAGGATGCGTAGGGTCTATTCTGCATCTCAAGCCTGCATGGGGTTAATCTCTGCCAGGCAGGTGTCTTCAGTGTGCTTTGTGGAAAATGACTTGTTTTTAATTTTATTGATTTAAAATAATGTAAATATTAAGTTATTACCTTCATTAAAGATAACAATTGACCATATCATGATACAGCTTCAGCCTGACGTCTATCAATTTTGAGGTCAGTAGTTAAAAGGTCAATGTCACATGAATCAAAAATTGAAAAATATTTCCCACACATTAATCTGGAGTTTTACACCAAATACTTGACCTATGCACTTGAGGCAAGAAAGATGTTTTGAAACTAGTAGGTCACAGGTCAAGGTTACAGTGACTAAAGAAAGAAAAACAGATTTATCACAAGAACTTCACTTCTGCAGCAGCTATTTGATGACCAGATATGGTGGAAGGCTTGTTTGTAATTTAGATGAGAAAGACCTCTTCCCTTTTGGATCAGAAGGTAAATGGACTTGGTCACAGTGATCTGTTTGAAATATTTTTGGCCAGAAAGGGAAGGAATTTCTCTAGTTTACAAGTAGGAAATTCATAATATTAAGTGTTTAGTTCGTGATATTCATTATACTTTTGTTATGTGTTGCAGCACCTTCAAGGAAAAGGAAAAGAGAATATTATTCATCTGATGAAGAAGAATCAGATGAGGAAACTGATGAGGATTTTGATGAGGAAGAAGAAGAGGAAAATCCCAAACCTCCACCAAGGAAACAAGCAAAGAAAGCTTCAAGCAGGGATGACAAGAAGACAGAATCATCAAATGCCAAATCCAGATCTCAAAAATCCAAGAGACCTGGCTTAATTGATGTTTATGAAACACAGCCACTGGTGCAGATTTCTAGACGTGCTCCATCCGAGCTATCAGTGAGTACAGCTGTTTCTCTAAACAGATAACTTGATGTAAATGCAGTTATAAATATTACCAAATACACCTTTGCTGCATAACAACCATGTTTGATTAGTAAATAAAGATGTTAAGGCTTTCATGCAGCCATTTTGACACCCTTTTTATCATAGCTTCTAAATGAATGGTCATATCAGCATGGACTTTTTATTTGGAGACTTAGTCCTAAATGAAAATTGCGCTGATCTTGTGCTCATTATGCCCACCATTGCAGCCATAATTAAAATATTGTTACTGCTACTCGTCGTGAATATAACCACCATGGCAGCCATATTTAAAATATTGTTACTCCCACTCCTCCTGAATATGACCAGCATGACAGCCATATTTAAAATATTGTTATGGCCACTCATCCTGAATGGAAAGTCATTGACCTGGTGTTTTCTTCATAAGATCTTTGTATGATGTTTGGTCCTAAAGGAAAATGGTGTCAGTCTGATATCTAATATGATTGCCATCTTGAAAATCTTATTGCTGCTCCTGATTGGATGGTTATATCAGCTTTGGTTTTCACTGATATCAAGTGGATGCAGAATGAAAAAGGTGCTGATCCGACAGTCAATATAGCCCCCGGAATTAAATGTTGCTGTTGTCTCTTCCCTGAATGGATTGTCCTATTGACATAGGTATTTTACCAAAAACTTTTCATCTTGTTAGTTTTGTCCTGAATGAAAATGTTGTCGATCTGATAGTTAATATATCCACCTGGAAATCTTGTTGGATGGTCATATTCACATGGGTTTTTTACCAAAAGACTTTAATAATGTCTACTGCAGTAGCAAATTTGAAAATCCTGATCACTGAAGAATCTTGGGTGGTTTCCGCACTCATCAGTTCAGAGGAAATAATAGTTTTATCTTGAATTCTTGTAGAAAAAAAATTTGCCCTGTAGAGCATCAGTCCTTTCAAGGGACTCTTTGTTGAAACTGTAATGGAGATAATTAAGGTCTAAGTGTACTTTGGAAACTTTTTAGGTAAACATGTTTGCCTTGAGTGCATCAGAACACACTTGGCAACTTTTCAGATGCATGTTTTTCAAGTCACAAGATCACAAGAGCAATACATGACATTCATTACACCTTACTGAGAATTGGCCTAACTTGTAGAAAAATATTGACTGCCTCGCTGAGATGGCCATGTTAGGGTTGGCAGGTCTGGTGCCATTGTTTCCTTGGGTAATGCATATCATTTTTATTGCTTACTTGTGCTGCTGTTACAGGAAACTGACAAACCAAACCAAATCAATCAAATTTGTGTTAGTGGAAGTGCTTGTTTTTTCTTCGACTTATTTTTGTTGAGTCTTCATTGGTAGAAGCTAAACATAGTAATGACTGGAATCCACGTGCATGCCCATCCACACATCCAATCCTCTTCCATTAATAACTACAGGGATAATTTACTTTACTACACTTTCAGGTATGTTTTTTCTAAATAAATATAATGCTAGCTTGACATAGTGTTTGGGGTTGTCTGTTGTTTCATTGTTGTTAATTAACACCTGATTTTTCATCATGAAAGTTTACTTTGCCATAAAATTTGCTATTTAAAGGTGAGAGAGTAGATCTTAATACAATAAATAACTGCTTACATTTCAGATCTGTGAGGACATATTAAACAGAATGTTGAAACATAAGATGGCTTGGCCCTTCCTTATGGCTGTTAGCAAAAAAGATGTAAGTACCACACCAATTTAATTAAATGCAAATCTGCATTTCCTCATGTAAAGTTTAGGAAAGTTCATTTTCATCTGTTCTGTGTAAAATATGCTTATTCCCTTGGGGACATCAAGAAACTACAAAATGACAATTTTTTTTCAGAGGAATGCAGTGTGGATGGTGTATAAACTATTCACCACATAGAAATGTAGAGAAATTAAATTTAGTTTGCATGTTTATTTTTACTTCAGAAAACCAAATTTAAAAATGATAGAGTTTTAAATGGTCCTTTTCCATGAACTGTGTTTTTTTTTTGTGCAAGTGAAGGTGTTGTGAATATCAGTTACAGTTGCCATTTTCACTGTATGGTTACACATCATTTTTGGCGGGGATTTTTTTCTTCTCCATTGCAGCTGAAAATATTAGATGTTATTACTCTTAAAATCCAGACAGTGGCTTTTCTGTTGTTGCTGTTGGTTCCATTTTACATTGTCGTGCTTTTTATACCTTTGGTTTTTATGAATTTCACAAAGGTTGGACTGCAAGCACCTGCAGACCTCACCCCCATTTAATGTTGCCCCAGATGTTAATTTTCTCACTCAAAACAGACAATACTAACACAGCCACTGCTAGCAGAAGCACTGGTGATGCCTTCAAAGTGATGGTTGAGAGTTTCACAACAGTCGGTAGAAGTACCACATTAAACAAGTTTGGAAACTACTGTATCACTGGGGTTTAGACCAAAACTTTGATGACATTGAAGGTTTTACCCCCAGCAATAACAAAACTATCGCCATCCCAGGCACCATTTTTTTTTTTTTTTTTTACTTCATTAACCTCACATAAAATACACACAAACAGCTAGGATTACAGACATATCCCTTTTATATGGCCACCCCTAATGTACCAGGAAAGTGGTTTTATAAGAGGGTGGCCTTTCTAGAGGAGACAATTTTGTTTGAAGTATGTGCATGTGTATGCAGTACAAAAGTAACATGTAACCTAAAAGCATTTAATATCCTCATTTTAAAGTAACAATTATTAAACAGTTCTTAAAAATAGACTTGTACATTAGTAGTTTTTTATTCTTACGCTTGAAGTGGGGTATTGGTGGCACACCCATTGCAAAACCATTCAGAAACATTGTCATTTAAATTTTGGTACAGACATAACTTAACATTTACAATCATTATCTATTTACACCATTGTCCCACTGCTGCGGAATATCTTATCTGTTGTGAGTTGGTTTATTTGATCCTTTCCAACATCAGACTTTCTGGCAAAAAGATTTGAAGTCTTCAAATTGTGAGTCAAATACCTTTTCATTCTTATTTTAAAGTAAAGGTTTTCTTTCTAATTGTTGACATATTAAATTTGTATGATTTTTTCCATTGTTGTTAATTGTAATGCAATTTAATCATGTAGATGAATCCTTTGTAGAATAGATGAAATGCCTTGTTTATAATGAAGTGATACATATAGTGTTACATGCTTTTTCGGTCTTATCCTGGTACCCTGTTATGTTTAAGTTTCATTTCTCTTTGTGTGTGAATCCACATATTATTCTATGTTGTTATGATCTTGACGGTTACCTACTATCATCATCATCAAAGATAATAACCCTACAGATTTGTGAAGCCCAAAACTCTGTTGAATCCATTTCCTGTAAACATTGGCATTTCAAGATCATGATTTAACATTAACCAAAGTGGTACTTGTTATAATGTACTTTAGCCTACATTTCTGTCAGTAATAAAAACCTGACCTTAGGAAACTGACATCAGTAGAAGTAATCGGATTACTTACCTTTCCCTTTGAATTAAATACTGGTTTTGGACACATTAGATTAAATGTCCACTTGAGAGGTGTAAAATGACATTTTTGGCTTAAAATGCTGGCTGCATGCTGCATCAGAAGGATAGCCACCCACAAGGGGTAGTTTTGTACACAAACTCATTGGTATGGAGAAAACTGGCAGTGTAGAAGGAGGTGGTGGTTGCTGGTGAGGGAAGCTGTATAAGAGTGGGACCACAGTAATTGATCTTTGGTGTCAGAACAAGAGTGAGAAATATTGGCCTCAGGGGGTCACAGGTGCTATTACCACTAAAGTGAAGGTGTATTTAGTGAAATGTCCTTGGCAATAACCTTTCCTTCAGGATATTCAAAAAAAAAAAGAAAAATAAATGTTATATTAAAAAAGGATGCACTCTGCCACATTACAGTAATCGGCCAAAAATAGAAACAGAGGGCATGGTATTTGTGGCTCTTGGTTGGCATGTATGTTGAAGACCATGTTATTTCCAAATCTAGTGACATCAAAGAAACGAATGTTTACTACCATCTTACCAATACACTATGGCAGCAGGTTAGAGGTGCTTGTCCACAGAGTAGCTATCAGTTCCATCCATCCTGACCAAATAAACGTTCATTTGCTGCTTATAGAGGAATTATAATGTTGCTATACCAAAAACTCAAAGATTCGCAGGGTCTTCACCTAAAAAAAATACTTACGTAAGGATGAAACTTTGCTGGCAGAGGCTGAACAGTGGCACACTCTGCACAAAAAGGTAGAAGCACGAAGTAAACACAGTGGATGTTGTTGACACTACAATGACAGCCGAGTCTCAGGGCACTGTTATGGCAGAGATTGGAACATTGTCAGTCATTGTTAACCCCATTGTGATTGTCCTTGAGATCAAAGCTCAGAGTTATGGTATATTTTCTGGCTGTAACTTTTATCAGCCAGCAATGGTCCACAAAAGAACATGATAAAATCTATATCTTGCCAAATCAAAGCTCACAATTGCACACCACATATGAAAAGTGATAATTCTCTTTCATGGGAAATGCACAACCAGCACTTTGGTTGAATCAAGAAAGTGGCAAAAAGTTAACTAATAGTCTGCAGAAGTGCCCAAACCTGTAAGGAAATGATCGAAAAATTCCTGTGAATTCATAATAAGCTTTGTGTTGGCTGAAAGTTGAAAATATCAGAACCATTAAAGCAACAGCTTTCTGACCAATTACAAACAAGGCTGCCACTGTTAAAGTCACGAAAGGCATCAACAAGAAAGCATCCGGTGAACATTTGAACTAGAATACATGGATTTTTATATATAAAAACTTTTGCTGTTCCTATATTCTCAGTGCAATGGACTACAAAAAGAAGCTCTCAAAAATTGAAGGCAAAAACATAAGTTTGGGCCTGCAAACAGATGCCTGAAAAACATTGACATACTCTTTGAAAATGTTATATTGAGAGCATTGTTTTTCTTTATGGCACACTGCTTGACAGCATCATCTCTATTAAAAATAAATTCATGTCTTAAATGAACACAAGGTTGTTAAGTGGCTGCCAGAACAAATATATAATTACTCGATCTACAAGTAAACTATTTGACTAATTTGAATCAGCGTCATGGGGGGGGGGTTTCAGTCTCAACAGGCTTGGCAACATAAATTTGCTTGTCCAGCACTAAATCAATTTTCACCTACTCTTACCTTTTTACACCCACCATGCTTTCTGTAAACGACTTGCAAAATTTAAAATTGCAGTGAAGAAACATGTGGGATGAGGTTGGCAAAAACTTGTGATTACACCATGATTCCAGACTCCTGGACATGACCACGATGACTAGGTTAACAGTTCTTTTGTACAAGATGTCAATGACTAGTGCTAGGTTGCAAAATCTGACAATTGAGAGAGGTTGCTCACTTCGAGCAATGCATGCAAATTTTGTTTCACCTGAAGAAGAGCTCTCAACTGATAACATGTAAACAGGCTTGGCGAACCTAGGTATATTCACAGTTTATTTACCTTATAGTGTTTGCACTTTAGCCTATTTACCATGTTTACTCACTTATAAGACAAGTCCAATTGCATATTGCACAGAATGTGTCTCCTGTTGCATAATATGCCAGCAGATCTGGGTCTGTGCAATTTGTTTGGAGTAATTAGAAGAAACAACACAGACACTGATCTGCATGTATATTGTGCTACAACATATCAAGATCTATGTTTGCAGTTAGACTACTTACACGTGTGTATATATGGAATATCTATAATGTTTGTTGATCTTTTAAGATTGCAACTTAAAAACTCCGAAATTTAAATGCTATGCTAACTCAGTGTAAGCGTTTATTCACTAAGTTGAAAATTCCTTTGAGAAGTCAGACTGTTAAGTAGCGTCATTGCCTTCTGTGCCAAAGTGCCTAATGCCATCCTTACTGAATGCAGCCTGGACCACTTAAATATACAAACAGGACTAAAGTTCTAAAAGTTCCTGTAATTTTTTTCATTTCACTTGCAATTGCAGTCTAACGTTTCATGGCATGGTTTTGATGAGCATGGCAATAAACTGCTGACAAACCCCTCATGTTTTTATTTTATGCCCTAACCATACAGAATACAAAAGAATGTTATTGATTTAAATATATAATGTGCCTTCGGTTTTACAACCCTCTGGTTTTTCACAACCTCCATTACAACCAATAAAATTTTTGCAAAGCTTACAAATGTCAGAGATCCTGAAATTCTGATGGCTGGACATTTTGTACCCAGAATTAGCATCGTGGTCTTAAATCTGAAATTGCATATAAAAATGTTCAAATGAGTTGTAATGAGATTAAGTCATTAAATGTGTCTGACAAATTTCCTGTTGCTTCAGTTTTAGTGCTTTCCTTCCATGCATCACTGTCCATATATTTTGTTTTCTTCAGAAAACTAAACTTCAGAATTTCACCCAACAGTATTTTATCTCATTCTGTTATTAAAAATATACAATTTCTAATAAACAGATATTTCCAGTCAATTCCAGCAGTAAAGTTTTACTGTAGGATCACTCATTTTCATGGTGTAGCAAGTTTCATGGATTTCTTTTTTTTTTTTGGCCCCAAGCCATGAATTTAAAGACCCATAATAAAATTATCCACATATGATGACCCCCCCCCTTCTTCCTGTATTTCATTTCTAGTGATCAACAAAGCAAATTGATAAACCAATGTCATCTCTTTAATCATCTTAGAAAATATTGACCTGTACTTATTTTTTTTCTTTTTTTAAATCTTTGGAAAAAACTGAAACATTTTTTATTGTTTGAAAGACACATCTATATTGCATCCAGTAGCTGTAATTTCCACTTGCTGCCTGAAATCAACATGTTGTGAGACAAGTAAAAATAGGGACAAAACAGAAAAGCATAAAGTATTCAAACACTAGTATAACTGAAAATGAATGTGAGATTAATCAGTGATACTAGCATATGAAAATGAATGTGAGATTAATCAGTGGTACTAGTATTACTGAAAATGAATGTGAGCTTAATCAGTGGTACTAGCATATGAAAATGAATGTGAGATTCATCATTGGTACTAGCTTATGAAAATGAATGTGAGATTAATCAATGGTACTAGTATATGAAAATGAATGTGAGATTAATCAATGGTACTAGCATATAAAAATGAATGTGAGATTAATCAATGGTACTGGTATATGAAAATGAATGTGAGATTAATCAATGGTACTAGCATATGAAAATAAGATTTGATACTCATCCTTATTGATTCTTCATTCAAATGAAACTCATCAAAAAATTTAAATCCTCATGAAAGCATGTCTCATTTTTTCCAATGCATGCTTAATCCCAATGAACATAAAGTACTCTATTGCTTGAAGTACAATTGCTGATGAAACTGTCTAGCTTGCCAGGTGTGGAAGTGTGATTTTAATTCCTCTTTGTAGTCTTTATTTATTGTAAGATCTAGCAGTTGAGTTGGTTTATACGTGATTCAGACTCAAAGAAGTGATTCCATATTTTTCAATTTATTTGGCATCATTGCACTTTCATGGGCTTTGAACGCATCAAACGTCATTCATAATGCTTGCTAATTGCATTGTTCGAGTCACAGCTGGTGCCATGTTTGGCTTACATGGAATAATGACATCCAGACTGATTGGGTTCAGTGTGAATCTCATCACCATGTTAACGCCATGGTTATCAGAAGGTACTGATGGTGCAACTTTATGGATGTTGTTTTAAGAAGAGATCATACACATGTTCTTTATTATCTAGTTAGCTTAGTGTTATCGGCTGCCTTTGAAACTGAGTGCAAGAAAATGATCTTAGTTGTTTGGTATGTGCTCATACAGCTGGTACCATTGTTTTTAACTACTGAAGTGATAGCTTTTTTTGTCTGTATGGTTTTGTTCTTATGAGTATTTATACAGGTTAATCCATTTATTTTAATTGGGGCATAGGTTAAAGGTCTTACATGTTCTAACCAAATGAATAGTATCTCTCCCTTTTTCAATTAAAGGGATTTGACAAGTCCAGGAAATAGGCTTTCAGACTGCTTTGTGTTGTGCTTTCTGGCCATAGAGTGGTTAAACAGTTGGGAAAACACAATTGACCACACATATTCTTTTGATTGCTATTGGTAATAAATGATCATTCAAGTTAATTTGTTAGTAAATTCAGCTGATTTACATGTGTGTGTGTGTGTTAACTCAAAAATTGGTGACAGTGCAATTAATAACCTTTCCCAATCTCTTCTTCAGGGGAAGGTACTTACTATATACAAAACAAACAATGCAGACGCTAAGAGAAACCTAATTATTACATGTTTGATTGACATAGAAAATCTACATAAATAGATTTAAATACATTATCAAAATGCACAAACACCTAGTATATTTAATGTTATAATCGGAATTACAAACGTTTATCGAAACAACTCACAAGCGTGGAGGACTAGATTGCATTTATTTATTTATATATATATATATATATATATATATATATATATATATATATATATATATATATATATATATATATATATATATATATATATATATATATATATATATATATATATATATTGGATGATCATTCCAGGTGCCAGACTACTATGAAATTGTAAAGCAACCCATCGATCTTCAGAAGATTAAAGACAAACTGAATGTCCTGGTGTACGGATCACCACAGGAAGTGGTGGATGATATTGCTCTCATGTTCCGTAACTGTGCTCAGTATAACCAGGTAAGTTTAGATTTTACTATGAACACTGTTCATCTCAGCCAAATAATCAGATAAACTCCGTAACTGTGCTCAGTACAACCAGGTAAGTTCAGATTTTACTATGAGCACTGTTCATCTCACCCAAATAATCAGATAAACTCCGTAACTGTGCTCAGTACAACCAGGTAAGTTCAGATTTTACTATGAGCACTGTTCATCTCACCCAAATAATCAAATAAACTCCATAACTGTGCTCAGTATAACCAGGTAAGTTCAGATTTTACTATGAGCACTGTTCATCTCACCCAAATAATCAAATAAACTCCGTAACTGTGCTCAGTACAACCAGGTAAGTTCAGATTTTACTATGAGCACTGTTCATCTCACCCAAATAATCAAATAAACTCCGTAACTGTGCTCAGTATAACCAGGTAAGTTCAGATTTTACTATGAGCACTGGTCATCTCACCCAAATAATCAAATAAACTCCGTAACTGTGCTCAGTAGAACCAGGTAAGTTCAGATTTTACTATGAGCACTGGTCATCTCACCCAAATAATCAAATAAACTCCGTAACTGTGCTCAGTAGAACCAGGTAAGTTCAGATTTTACTATGAGCACTGGTCATCTCACCCAAATAATCAAATAAACTCCGTAACTGTGCTCAGTATAACCAGGTAAGTTCAGATTTTACTATGAGCACTGGTCATCTCACCCAAATAATCAAATAAACTCCGTAACTGTGCTCAGTAGAACCAGGTAAGTTCAGATTTTACTATGAGCACTGGTCATCTCACCCAAATAATCAAATAAACTCCGTAAATGTGCTCAGTATAACCAGGTAAGTTCAGATTTTACTATGAGCACTGGTCATCTCACCCAAATAATCAAATAAACTCCGTAACTGTGCTCAGTATAACCAGGTAAGTTCAGATTTTACTATGAGCACTGGTCATCTCACCCAAATAATCAAATAAATATAGGTTTAATTTTTCAGTCCAGCACTAAAGCCATCAACAGATTTGTTGTGCTAGTGATCTTAAAAAAACAACTCTTGCATACAAAAAGCGGATATATGTACATTGTTGTTTATTGTATATAATCTCAGTGAACAAACTGTTACTTATGGTAAGAGATAAATTTCAGAACAATTTTGCACAAGAACAAGCTTTGTAGAATGAAATTAATCGAACAGTAGTGATTAATATAAACTATTTTCCTAGCACAACCTTAATTTGGCATGGCAAATAGAATTGCACCAGCCTTTATCCATATTATCAAGAGCAAGCTTTTCGTAGTTTGTTATGAAGTTAAATTTCACTGAAAAGATAAAATTGTGTGACTTTTTAACATGGTTTTCAATTTTAATGATAAAGAATGTGTTAAATGTCAACTTGTATTTTTTAATATCCCACGATCAAGACCTTGTGTATTACCCTGAATGTTTAATTACTAGGGATCAAGTACTGTCACATAGTGATAGTAACCCTCCTAACCCAGTCTAGCCTTGTGTTAGGGATGACAAGGAAAAACCCAAACAACTGGAAAAAATGGCTGGGGTTTGTTCCTTTCGTTGGGTTACTCTGGTATTAAAAAATAAGATGATGCGTAACAGATTGAAAACCTTTTGACTTGGACATTTTTCACACACAAAATCTTGTTGGTGGGATTAAACACAAGCCACTGGAGGTGGACAGATGAAATGTGGTTGGCGTGCTGACATGCATATGTAGATGGCATGATTAGACTTTGCATACATTTTCCATTGTTTAATGTGTTGTATGTCCTTTTTTTTCTTCTTTTTTTATAAGTATTTTTTGGCATTTGTTTGTCCCTATATCTGTACATAAAACCATTTTCATTAATAGCTAAGCTTCTTTTGTTCTGCTTTCACATGCCAAATTATTTGAAATATCCAAACCTATTGGCTGTAAATTTAGTTTTGACAAGATAGATTTAAAGTACTTACTTGAGAAACACAAACATATCCATATTCAATTGACATGGATGCATGCTTACCATATATGCTCATTTATACGTGAAGTCCAACTGCAAACAACATAGGCACTTATCTGCCATCACATAATTCACCAACATATCAAGGTCTTTGTTGTTTATTCTGCTGATTATTCCTGCACAACAAACTGAATGCACCCAGATTAGCCGGTATATTATGCCACAGCAGATCTGGATATCTGTACTTTGCACTTCTAAGCAAGTTAAGATGTTATTTTATTGCATTATGTTGGTTTGACAGACTTATGTTTTGTTTTCCATTCAGGCTGATAGTGAAATTTTCGACTGTATGGAAGTCCTTGAGAAATTCTTTGTGGAGCTGCTGCAGAAACATCTACCGATGTACTACTACAATCGTGATGGTGCTGCAAATGGTTATGCTGATCATATGTACAACCAGAGTGGAAACAGACGTACAAGAAAGAGTAAATGAATAGACATCTTTATTTTGTAATTATTCAGCTCTAACTGGGTGTAGGATTGTCAAAGGGGTTAATCTTGTATCATATAACATGATACAGTTTGGCAAAGCAAAAGAAGAAATTCACCAGTGACGTGCAGCAAACCTATAACAAATTTTTTTTCTTCTCCTAGCCGACAATGAGGAAGACAGTACCCTGATGTCTGAACATGGCATTTCACAGTTAAATATATACAAAATAGAAACATGTTATGCTACTTGGGGATGGGGTCTGTTTAATGTGGTATAATTTTTATATTAGTGTAAAGGACACCCTATAATGGCTCTTTAATACAGGCAGTTTATTTAAGAGATTTGAATGATTACATTACCAATTCCAGGGTTTTAAAAAAAAAAAAAAAAAACTTTATATTTAATTTTTACTGCATAATCCAGGTAAGCAATTCTTAACAAAATAGTTATGAATGTCGGAAGTTGGAAACTTCAGAATTTTTATCACATGAACTTCAACAGCATCAGCTGAGATTTATGTAGCAGTGAAATTATACATGCCTGGCAATGTAGCTGGAATGTTGATACATAAGATTTTAGAATTAAGTTTAACTAACTTGCCATAACCACCTTTTTGTCCCTTATTGGTTAGTTTTGCACATTGGAAGTCTTTTGAAAAACAACAACTTTACATAACACATTTTCCTTCAAATTTGCTTCATAAATGGTTATTTGTGAATGAGAAGGGATAATATGCTCATTTTTTATGTAAATGTTCAAAAATTCAACAGTAGCCAAATTTGTTCACTGGTAAAGAGAGTATTATAGGTTAAAAAATGTATGGTCCTTGGGAGATTTTTATGGTTTTAAAAAAACTTGAAATTTGTGTACATTCACACAGAAAACCTGTAGCATCTTGTAATGGCAGCAGTTTGTATTACTCAATAGCCAATCAGAGCTTGTGTAATTTAGTCCTTGTTATTAATATCCTTGATCATTGTGCTTGTGCACATAATCAAATGTATTCATGACCAGGAACATAGGAGGTGATATCCTGTTCTGCGAATCAGAATTGCATTATTTTTCTTGCAACAAATGAACCGAGCTGGATGTATCCATTTCGGATTTGTTTTTTTGTTTTTTAATATACTTCTTTATTTGTCTTTGGTGGGGTCCCCACTAGTTCCCCAACATTTTCAGGCCACCAGACTAGCATAAATGTAGAGCCCTAAATGTTCCTTGCTTCTAGGGCATTTTAAGTTCTAATATTGTGAGCCATGGTGTAGATTATTCATGGTCTCTACCAGTTCTGTTGTTTGTTAGAAGGTGCAACATAATTTGTTTCTGATTGTAAATATTTCTTTATTATTATCTCAAATTTGTAGTTGTCCAACAGATGGTACTTTACATGTTGCAATTGTCCAACACGTAGCTTATTCGATTACATACCTATAAACTCATTTATAAATAGAGTCCAAGGATAAACAATATTAAGATTGGTCTGCCAGAGCACAGTGCACTGGCAGATCGTGGTCTATCTTGTTTCTTAACTTGATTATTCATAACAAACTGCATAGACCCAGATCTGCTGGCTCATTATGATCTGGGTCTGTGCCATTTGCAATTGGACTAGAATTATAACCATGACTATATGGTATTCTGCTTTAATAAATGCTTCAGATTATACCTTTTTCATGCCCTGTTCACACTCATTTACACTTAAGAAAAATATTTGTACTGTATAGGACATTTTGCTTAATATCAAACAAATTTCCAAATTTAAAAAAAATAAAAAAATAACTGGGAGCTATGCTAATTGTAATTTCCTATATCTTTCCTATATTGTAGTCAAGTTGTGAAAGCAAGTCCTTCAAGGAAAACTGTATTTCATAATTTTAGGTTATTACTGAGGCTTAAGCTGCTGTAAATACTTATAAAACAAGTCCACCTGCAAACTGCACAGACCCAGATCTGCTATCGCATAATGCACTGACAGATCTGGGTCTATGCAGTTTGTTGGAGTAATCATTAGAATGAACAACATAGACTCTGATCTGCAGTTACATTATGCCTCATCAGATCAGGATTTTTGTTGTTTCACAGTTCACTCTACTTATAAGCGAGCATATTTGGTAATAACCCTAGTATTGGATGTTTGTAATGAGATAACAAGAGACTAAGTGAAGTTGATTTATTGTAGTTGTTGGCATAGCATCAACCTTAAATTTTTATGCTGTTTAATGTTTCTCTTGCATGTAAAGTTACAATACTTGATAATGTGTTTTATCATGGAGTGTACTTCTCATTGCAAGCAAAAGGTCACAATTACCCACTTTTAATGATCAAGTGACTTCACTATGTATTTGGAACATGCCATAATGAAGCCAAGATATCGCATTCTATGGAATTTTTGTTTTATATTTAAGTAATATTAGCAGGTTTCCTCATTAATGATGCCCATTATGGTTTATTTACCATGGTAAAGTAATGATCAGTACATTTTTACTGCGGTTTTCCTAAGTTGTTTCTGACAAAAAATTTTAATTAAATTTAATTTTTTAATAATGGAACTAAAGGTCCATGCCAGAGTTTCATTTCTCATATATGCAGTATTATAATTGTGTACTATATCCAGTGGAACAGTAACTCTTGTAATTGAATGATCAATAATAATTGCAATGAGTAGAGTTTTACATTGCAATCCAAGCCTCGTACAAGAAAGTATTGATACAAAATTTGTCTCTTCATCATGTATAAAAATGTTTCATAAACATTCATGCCTCATGTTTGGTTCACTATGGTGCCAATGTACTAGCATGAATTTGATGTATTTATAAACCCTTGGGCAAATCATCTAATTTTTTTAACCAGTATAGGCACCATTAACTGTGTTCATAATCATGTAAATGCCATGTATAGTTGCCTTTAAGTGTGATCCAACTGCAACCTACATGGACCCTCATCTGCCATCGTATAATGCACTGGCAGTTCTAGGTCTCTGCATTTTAAGATTAAACTGTAGGACAAGTAGCATAGACCCTGATTTGTCATTGAATTATGCAACAGCAGATCAGGGCCTATATTGTTGGCAGTTTGACCCAACTTGTATGCAAGTATATATAGTAATAAATGGTTTCATTATTGTTGTGTGATATATCTTGATTATAATGTAAATATATATGTACACTCACCCACCCAATCCCTGAACTTGTTGAAGCAGTTTGGCTGTATCTTCTTAAGTTGCTTTTCTTTTAACACTTTAAAACCGCTGGGCGGAATACTGTATTCAGATATTTTGTATATTAGTAGCTGTTAAGAGTTATTCAAATAAGGTCATATGAGAACATGCCTAAGTTATTTGCCCATGATGATCAATTGGTGTTTTTGACATTGGTGATTCGTACATATGATGCTTAAGTTGCAGTCACCCACCACGATTCAACCTTTCATACACGTATATATATATATGCACACACACATATACATATACACAGCTTGTTATAAATTTTAGTAGATTAATTTTTTTCATATTTGTAACCAGTTTGATAATTTAGCAGACATAAATCTAATGTCTGAGATGTCCTCATTGTTATTTCAGTGTACTCTGAATGGTTCATCATTTTATTAGACTTATTCGTCTAAATTAGAGTTATGATCAAAAAGACTACAAATATAGCTAGTAATGAGTGAATGTGCCAATAATGGTGATATTTTGTACATTGGATTTTTGTCAGCTTAACATTCAAATCGGTAAAAAAATCAGACCTCTTTTCTGTGTAGGTATATTCCAAAAGTCATTTAAGATAAGTTATGATTATTTTTCATTTGTTTTTTAAAATTTTCTGTAAACTGTTCACAAGGCTGAAGCATGGTGGAATGACAAAACTTGAGCACTGTAATTTTGTCTCGTTTCATTTAGATCAAATAGGCACATTGTCAAACAAGGCAGTGGTATATTTTCAATGATATTGGTATTGTATTGAAGCTATCGGTTTATATGTAAAATATAGAATAGTCATTGCTCTGTAATTAAGGTTCCCAAATGCCAATTAATTTGTAAGTCAACTAGTAATATTTTCTGGTGTCAAAATATTTTCAGTAATAGATGTCAGAAGTGCTATTTAGCTATAAAATGAGATGGATGTAGATATTCTTGTGCTGTAGGCAGTTTGTTTGAATAGTTAATCTCTCTCCGTTTTATTGGGAGACGTGCTTTATATTTTAAATACCTCAACGGTTTCAACACTTTTTAAGCGTAATGTCTGCAGCAGCAGAAGATTCACAGTATCCTATCATTTTTTTTTTACAAACAGTACATTTATCCGTATTCAGCAAGAGAACTGGTTTTTGTGACAGCAGTTTCAACTACAGTGACAAATACACAAGGAATTATGATTTTTTTTCAAAACTTAATTCCACAATATTTTTTTAGTCATGAGTATGCTGCACTTCATAAAAATTAAATAATTTTAAAAACTAGTATGAGTTGCTTGCCAAGGAATTGCATTTAGTAGAAGGCTTAAATATAAAGTAACAACTAGTTTATTTAGACCTAATTTATCCAGTTTATTTTACCAAGATTCCTGAAATGCTGATGTCATTTAATTATCTTCATTCAGAATTTCCTTTAATAAAATTAGAGTCTACTATACATTTTTGAATATTAAGAAGTTACCACATATCTTCCGATAAACACCAATCAGTTAATAATTGCCACTACCCCTCAGCTTCAACAACAGAATATAAATGTTCAAATGAACAGACCAAGTCAAATTTTCCTGTTAGTATGTCATTATCCAAAAAAAACACCTAAATATCTAGTAGAATTGTCCCACATGAAAATGGTACAAAATCTATGATGTGGACAGCATAATATTTGGCTTGATCATATAGGATTGTTTGAGAGTTAATAATTGAACATGCTTAAAGAACAGTACAAAGACAATTATTGATGTAAAGTCTGTCTGTTTAATATTCTAAGAACAGTACAAAGACAACTTGTTGATGTAAAGTCTACAACAGTTTAATCTAAGAACAGTACAAAGACAACTTACTGATGTAAAGTCTGTCTGTTAAATATTCTAAGAACAGTACAAAGACAACTTGTTGATGTAAAGTCTGTCTGTTTAATATTCTAAGAACAGTACAAAGACAACTTGTTGATGTAAAGTCTACAACAGTTTAATCTAAGAACAGTACAAAGACAACTTACTGATGTAAAGTCTATGTCTGTTTAATATTCTAAGAACAGTACAAGGACAACTTATTGATGTAAAGTCTATGTCTGTTTAATATTCTAAGAACAGTACAAAGACAACTTGTTGATGTAAAGTCTATGTCTGTTTAATATTCTAAGAACAGTACAAAGACAACTTACTGATGTAAAATCTATGTCTGTTTAATATTCTAAGAACAGTACAAAGACAACTTGTTGATGTAAAGTCTATGTCTGTTTAATATTCTAAGAACAGTACAAAGACAACTTACTGATGTAAAGTCTATGTCTGTTTAATATTCTAAGAACAGTACAAAGACAACTTGTTGATGTAAAGTCTATGTCTGTTTAATATTCTAAGAACAGTACAAAGACAACTTGTTGATGTAAAGTCTATGTCTGTTTAATATTCTAAGAACAGTACAAAGACAACTTGTTGATGTAAAGTCTGTCTGTTAAATATTCTAAGAACAGTACAAAGACAACTTACTGATGTAAAGTCTATGTCTGTTTAATATTCTAAGAACAGTACAAAGACAACTTATTGATGTAAAGTCTATGTCTGTTTAATATTCTAAGAACAGTACAAAGACAACTTATTGATGTAAAGTCTATGTCTGTTTAATATTCTAAGAACAGTACAAAGACAACTTGTTGATGTAAAGTCTATGTCTGTTTAATATTCTAAGAACAGTACAAAGACAACTTATTGATGTAAAGTCTATGTCTGTTTAATATTCTAAGAACAGTACAAAGACAACTTGTTGATGTAAAGTCTACAACAGTTTAATCTAAGAACAGTACAAAAACTTGTTGATGTCAAGTCTATGTCAGTTTAATATTCTAACAGATACTCCTGTTTAAAAAAAAATTTGCTGTACTCCTAGGGTGTTGATTAGAAGGACAATATTTTTATTTCACATTTTAAAATTTTCTCTGAAGACAGACAAGAGTTAAGTCCTTAATGCTTTCCACATTTAAATGTTCTATCAAGTTATTCTATCATTTTTGGTGCAAATAAAGTCTTGAGACTCCATGTACATTAACCATAATTATCAGTAAAATGTATCTATTTTCTTTTTATAAATGTGGTACCATATAAACATTGTAGACTGAGACCTGCCAGTGGATTATACAACTGCAGATCTTAGTCTATGCTTTTTTGTAGTTTGGCACATTATACATGAACAAAAATGACACTCCATGCATGGATTCTCAGATTTTCCATGGAATTTACTTTCAGGATCATTTAGTGTGGGTCATAAAGGAAGTGGGACATTAGTCTCAGACTGGACAGTGGATTTTTGCAACATGTGCAAAAACGAGCATGTCAGATCCCCATTTCATGGTTTTTGATATTTTTAAGTAATATTTATCTCGAAGTTGAAGATACATATATGCCCACTTGGATGCATATATTCAAAATAATACCAAGATATAATTATATTTAGCGACACCTTCAATTACACTGGATATATTTGCTTTTTAGAATAGGTTTTAGTTGGTGCCATTTTTTCTTTAATGACAGTCTGCTTAATGCTGTTTGCAGCATAATTTGCATCACTTTAGAGATAGTGCAATGGATACAAGTAAGGAAAAATCTAAATTATGATGTAAATTGGTTTTAATAACCATTGCTTTTAAATGTTTTCTTTATTCGGCAACACCAGTTGTAGACAATTTTTTAGGTGAATGTGTAACCATGTAGTTATATTTATATGTAAATCTGTTGTCACTGTCATCAGCAAAAATAAAAAAAAAAGAAACCTCCAAAAGGAGTTGATTGTTTTTTTTGAAAGGACATTAATTTGATGTATATTAACGCAGAAGAGCTTCATTTTATCCAAATCATCTGGCTACATAGCAACAAAAAAAATAGACAAATGGGAGTTTGGATTATATATTGTGGGAATATACAGACCTCCTTTATTACAAGGCCCATCATTAAAACATATTTCCTGTTGTAATACAGGTGTGAACATTAAGTGGTAGTAAAATAAATGTAGATATTATGAAATGTTCACACCACGTATTTTATGGCTTTTCGGAAATTATAGCCGGGTTCGTGGGTTGTCAATCGTATAAATGGGGAATTAAATGTGAACCTGAACTGCTTCGTTGTAGGTTCACGCATGCCAACCCCCAAGAGAGGTATTAGCATAATTGTTTAATTTATCATTAATACAAATGGCAAAAAGCGTAATCTGAGCAACAACAAAAATAGTAATCTATATATTACATGCCATAATTACAAAAAACTATGAAAAATGTACGTATTTATTTTAGCGTACATTTATTGTTTCTACATACCTGGATATGCAGTTAAAATTTGTGTCAAAAATCGGCCAAATCCATGTGGATTTGTAGTTAATACAAGAGTAAAGACACCAAAGAAATGGATAATTTATTTATGCAATACACTAATCTACAGTAACTTTCACAAATAGTCGTAATGTCCACAAATGATGACTGTTGTAATATCCTCAACTGGAATTTTTTTTTCAATGTTATTAAATGACAATGATTTCCCTTATATTTACATATTTCAGTGAAATATTTGATACTGTATAAGTTGTCCATTTCGTTTATTCTTTCCTAACATGGTATAAGAAGTGCATGTTACAGTAACCAAGTTTATGTGTTGCCTTTGCTGTGACCAACATGTTGGGTTTCTCACTAATAAAAATAATAAAAATAGAGTCCAGTTAACAAACATGAAGAGCGGCCCAGACTTGAAAAGCTAATACTCACCCCAGGGCCACAAACTTGATGCATTAGTTAAACCGGACATTTATATAGTACTTTCTTTTATCTGAATTGTAGTGCATATTTAAATTTTATTTTAGTGAATATTTCTTACTTAACCAGTACTTACTGTTGCTGTGGACGAAAAGGTACTGACCAAGTTCATGTTATCATGATCTCAAAACAAGGTGTTTAAGTCACTAGAAAAATGGCATATGAACCATGGACAGGCATGAAGTTAGGGCAGTTTAGCTTGAAATATCAACAGTGATTCTTAACTAGGTCGTGCGAGAAAGGAGAGAAGTGTCCTCCTTTGTATTATTATGTAGTAGATGTACGACTAGTAAATTGTAAGCAGCTAAACAAGCCCCCCGTGATGATGAATAAATGTCCACAGGACACAAGCCTTGAACTGTAATCATTATTTTCTGTCTTGATCTGAACTTAAAATACTTTTTTTTAACGGGTACCCAGTTTTTCATTTTATTACCCCGATTATTATTAACTGGTGGGTACTCACACACCGGTTGGCATCTCTATTACTGATTGGGTTGATTTTTTTGGTGGGGAGATTAATGCCATTTTTCAGCACATCTCATGCTACACACTGGCCAGTAGATTTTGGCATAGAGGGAAGAACCATAACCCATAGAAATCTGCTGTCAAGTTTTTCACATATCCTATTGATTCAAGCGAGATGTGTGAGTGATCTATAAAGGCAAGCACCGTAGACCATTATTAGGGCCCCAACTTTATGATTAGTTTTGTACTCATGGTTCATATAAAATGATAAGTTTGGATAAATGAGGATGTTATGTAATGAGCAGTTAATAAACCATTCAAAATTTGTAGAATGATTTCAATATCTTATTTGCCAAAGCTTGAAATCATAAAATTTTTCATTAATTTCATTTACAACATGTATTCAAGTAAGATCTTCTATTCAACTTTCCACAAAGAACAATATAAACAAGTGTATTAAAAGGATTATAGACTTTTATTCATGAATGTCTAGCATTGTTACACAATCTAAATCTTGAACATATCATATGTACCTATCCTATCAATTACATTTCTTGACACAAGCATACAATTTTAAAAAATAAAAGACAGTTAAATTTAACTATTCCTAATATTCAACAAATACACAGAACTTAGGAATTCTGTAGACGTTCATGATTGGTCCCTTGTTTCAGCTTTCAAGGAATGTTAAATTGAAAAATAGTTGTCCAAGGACCTGTCATTATTTAGTGAATTGGACGAATAGGTCACATGCTCCACAATGACATACTGGTCGTCTCTATGGTTTCAGCTCCAAAAAATTAATTTGCTAGGGGATATTTTAAAATAATGTTATGAAGGCAATAAAAACATGGGCTTTCCATCAATGATTATCACATTTCGCAGCTCAATAAAACAATGTATTAAAACTACATTGAAATTGTGTATTTCTGACTATAACCAACTAAAAAAATTTAGCTTCCCTGTACCCCTAACATTAAAGAGAAGGACAAATTAGACAGTGAAGAAATAAAATACAGATCTTTACAAAATTTACCATAAAGTATATCTAAATACATGAATACAAACTTATTTATGCTAAAAATTCAACGTGTAAACATTAGCCAAGCTCTTATTTTAATCCAATGGTTCACTTTATTGAAGAGATTACCCAAATTGCCACCAAAAAACCCATAAAATTTAACTATTTCTGGAAGTAAAGCATGATTTCTACACAGAAATTTAATTTATCATAAGTTTCAAGTGAAAAAATTTACGAAAACTGGTGTAATTTTTACCCAACTGTATTCTTATTAATAATACAACAGAAATTTACCAATATTTGCTAGTTTTTATAACCATTCATTCCACTTCTGTCAATTTCTTCTGAAAAAAAACCCACATCAAACCTGATTCATTACCTATAAAACAAAAAACAAAAATTTTAAAAATATTTTACATCAACTTTTTTAATGTAATCCTTACAAAAAAACTTCTTTTATAAAACACATTATTACAGCAAAAATATGCTTCTGGTATCAAAGAATATCTTGAAATTCATATAAAAACTTGAACTGGTCTAATAACTAAATAATGTACCCAAGCTCATAGCAAACACAAAATAATTTAATAATACAGTGGAACCTGTCTTGAAAGACCACCCCTTCTGCCAAAACATAATGGTCTCTCATGACAGGTGGTCTCTCATAACAGGTTATAACACTATATAATCTCTAAATCTGTACATGGAAAACCTGGTCTCTCAAGACAAACCTTCCATGGCATAACACATGAAAATCAAATGCCAGTGGATATATTAATTTCTCTTGCGTTTTTAGTAAGAATGGTAACAATACACTATTGCCAGCTTGGAATGTCAAAGATAGTATAATGGATAGAAATATTATGGTAAGGAATTCTTGCTTCTTCTCTCCTTATTAAAATGAACATAATTTGTAAAACTGATCTAAACTGTCTGAATAAACTATTATTTGTCTCACTAACCGTTCTTGCTCATTTTCAACAAAGTATAAATGAAGAAAAACAATAATGTTCCCATTATTTAATTTTGATCTCATTGGTAATTCAGACCTTTATTAACATGAAAAGCCCCCAAAAGTAATTTTTCATATTTCATACAGAAAGATACAAATGACAAAATATTTGTTCTAAACCAATCTTCTCTAATCAAAACTGAACAAGCAAAACTGAACCTAACATAACAATTTTCAAACCAATGTCTTTGGAAGATTAAATACAGTACATATATAGAAAATACACCTAGTCATGTTCTATTTTAAGTAATTATATATAAATTTTAACAAGATATACATGTATGTAGTTATTCTTTTCATCCCATATACAGATTATTAGGGACTGGTATAAAATTTACAGCTAGTTATGTCCCTTGATTCATTCTTAAATAGCTTAACTCCACTCAAATAATGACAAAACATAACAGACATCACAGATTAGGCCAATTAATACAAATTAATGATACATGCCAATATATACGTATACTGAGTCAATTACAACTAATACATGCCTACTTCAGAACAAACAAGACTCCTCTAACCTTCTGAACAAGTTCTCCTTGTTTACGTACAACTGCAACATTTTGATTCTGTTTAAGTGTATATATGCATCATTCAGGGACTGTTTAACTTGTACTTGTTTTTTTTGTGAACTATAATCTTGGTTAAAATGAAGCATTTGATTGCAAAGAGCAGGATATTTCAGTCAGTAAAGCATCCAACATGTGGTCAGTGGGATGCAAATTTATAGCAGAATTTCAAGTACCCTTAAGTACCTTGCCTTGGCACAATTTGTTGAGCTTATCCGTGGCAAAAATACCTTACAAAAACCAATGACATTCCTTTAAAAATTAAAAGCCATATTACATAGATTATTATTATTATTATTATTATTGTATGATACAGTGAAAAGCTCAATAAGTTAACAATATATTCTCATATTCATGTTACATTTATCTTTAATTCCTTTGAATATGGGCAGTGCATTCATTCAAACAAGATTAGATTGTTAATTAAATGTAAATCATAACAACAAAGAAAACAAAATACAAAACTCTTAACTTGAAGGATGTACATTTTTAACTAACTGCCATCCAAGTCGGAAGTGTGATCAATGCCTGCTCTGTATGTCACTATGCCACGATTCATGTAAAACCGTAATACTTGTATTGCTGGGGGGGGGGGAAGATTCATCAAGTAGCTTGCATAGTATATTCAGAATACCAACATCTTGCATAAACTGCAGGCTTTTGCACCAGACTGATAAATTACCTTTTTCGGACTAAATGACAGAAACCATTAATTCACCATTACAAGACAGGTTGCACCATGTGCTTAGACAAGATTATATACACAATAAAATCCCTTTGCTGTTACTGTGATATATATGAATGTACCAATAGCAGGTAAATTATACAAACACAAAAATATTTGAATTTGTGCAGGAATTGTTTCATTAAAAAAGTATTAGTGCTTTTTCAGATCAGTAAAATCTAACATTGTGACAGTATCCAAGTTATGGCTCAATAACAAGGAACTGGCCTGAATGAAAATGTAACATCATAGCTGCTTGGCATAAACATTTCAAGACTTCATAATGGCAATAATGATCCGCTTTAACAGGATCAAGGAGACAGAGAACAAAAAAGAGAACCAAGAATTCGGACAATCTTTTCATGATGTGTCAAGTTCCACCATACTCTCTCCTAAACAAATAAATTGAACATTTTAGGACACTATTCCTCTTTATTCTTTCTAAATACTTGGTCTCCTCTTTTTCATATAGTAACGAGAGCTGTGAAAGATACACCCATCCCATGATTGATAGACTGCGGTGTAGAAACTAGCAGGGTTTCGTTCTTTCAGTAAAAGTCACATTTATCCTAAGGTCTAAGGTTAAAATACTGTATAGTAAAATATTAATTCTTCTGTACGAGCAAACAAGTTTTTCCACCTAATGTGACAAGATATAAAAGCATTTTCTCTCTAAGTAATGTCATAATATGAAATCTATTATGTTTATCTTAATGATAAATTTATGAACGTTATCTCCCCTCAATTTTATTCCGTTTGATGTTCTGAGCCTTTGTATCCTCTAACCATGATGCAGGCAAATATTGTCAGCATCATCTTGGGCCGAACTTCCACAATGTCTTCTGGCAAGGCATACACACGAGCTCCCAATTTTCTGGCCATTGAAATAGCATACTTGGCGTTGGCCATCTTGTCCTGAGAAATGAAGATAAAAACATTTACAAACCTGGTTACTTTACATTACTGAATTAATATGCCTTATTATTATCAAAAACTAAAATGACCCCAATGAATTTTTTTGTCTCTCCTCTTTCTGACAAAA
This sequence comes from Sinohyriopsis cumingii, assembly GCA_028554795.2. Classification (NCBI taxonomy): domain Eukaryota; kingdom Metazoa; phylum Mollusca; class Bivalvia; order Unionida; family Unionidae; genus Sinohyriopsis; species Sinohyriopsis cumingii. The sequence goes on from CM068836.1 coordinate 21,677,155, forward strand.
ATAGGAGACCTAGCAACGCTGATATCTGTAGCATCAGCACTAAAAAAAAATCCACAAACAGAATTCTTCTGGATCTTGTTATTTTCTGGGACCAATGTTGCTGCTTGACTAAAATAAAAAAAAAAAAAACAGCCTACTGCATAATCACTTACCACAATGAACATAACACATCTGTGGTTAATAAGAGTCATGTATTACAATTTCATTCAAGTCCTCTTATAAAAACTTTTATCAAACATATTTTTATCAGATAACAATTGATCTGGCATTGCTTAACCCATATCCAGTGTTTTGTACTAGTAAAATTAGTGAGGATATTTGCTCGTATCGAGTCAACATTGAATATATTTAGTCCAATGGGTGAAAAACTTATGTTCTGCTGTATTCTGAACTTATTTTCACAGAAAACATAAGTATTAACATAATTCGCTTTCTTATATTTAAGGTAAAAATTGCATTTAAAAAATGAAGAAAAAATATAAGCATATTGCAGGATTGGAAACTGGTACTGTGTTACAGGGGCACATGCTTCCCACAAGACCAAGCAACTGACAGAATGGCATGTAGGATTTATTGGCCAACAGCTATTGGTGTCTATTGTCCATCATGAAGAAATATTTGTGATAATTTACTGGAGTACATATCAAAACTGTTTCTCTTGGTAAATTCAACAATTCACAAACAAATGAGCTCACAATATTGCAACATAATTCAGGGCATTTGAATGTTTTGTGAGGCCTTTTCAAAGTCACTCAAGGCATTTGAATGTTCTGTGAGGTCTTTCCAGTTTACGATTTTGTGGCTTTTGAATAAAGTCAATTATTTTTGCCTTGTGATAAATAAGCTCTTACAAGTTGTGCTCATTTGAAAATATAACTGTATGAAACTCATTTTAATAACTTCAATCTTTCTACACCAGAAATTTTTCTTCTTTCATACATATAATTTTTAAACAAGAACTTGTGCAAGATATTCAATAAACAACACAATAATGAGTAAAACTTACTGCAAACCTTTCAAAATCTTACAAGCTAATCTAACTATAATCAGCCTGATCATCTGATGAATCTATTGCTAACAGGAATTACAGTGGCTCGGTGATTAGTATGACAGCTTCCTGACTAAAAGGGTGCAGGTTTGAATCCTAAAATCAGGTCAGCTACCATGGCGTCCTTTGGCAGGATGCTTTACTCCAATCATCTCAGAACTAAATATCCTACCTGTATTGCTGTTCCAGAATATGCCAAACCAAACCAAATCTTAAGAGTTCCAGCTGCATTGGTTATTATGGTGTCACATTACTTAACATACTGGTCAAAACAGGCTCTGACCCACGTACTTATCTGACTGTAAGTTGTCTATTTGTCAGTTAATGCCTAATAAATATGTAATCTATTTCTGTGGATATATACCAGTTTTCAAAGTTGCATATTTTACAAATAATCCCCTTGTTCTGGTACACTTATGGATTATATAAAATTTCAATACTGAAAACATATACATCTAATGAGAATGATAACTCTTTGTAAGTCATACAAGTTGACATTTGTATTACAGTATGTGTGCATCAGGCTCAACATTTAGAAGCCTGCACCTGTGCCAACATTACACTATAACATCATATTAATAGCATGGGTCTCTATCTTCATGGTTTTGAAATAAAGACATTTTTGAGGCCACCTAAATTCATTGTTTTGCTTGTTACATTTACAGATATTTAATTTCATCACTTAACCTCTACATATACCAACAAACAAAAAAAGAATACAAAAGAAAAAAAAATCATGCAAACAACAAACTGTGGCTGCTTCAATGGTTAAAACAGTACTATCACCTGTATGAGAATAAATCAAACATGTCGAGATCAATCGCTTATACTCAACATGAAAGGGAGACAACTCAGCCAATAACACAAAACCAAATGATTAAAGTACATGTGCATGATCTCTTCCTTAAACATCATCCATAGCATGGCACCATGAATTACCTCTGGTCATCATGGTGTTATTACAGTGGCTTAAGAGTGGTAAAATTCAACTTAGATCCCCTCGGTTCTGAGAATGTCATCATTTGAAACATTAACCAAATACATGACCAGCTGCCCCTTGTACAATGCAGTTCGCAATCGGTGTCAATATGTGTTTTAACAATGCAGTTAGCAATCGGTGTCAATATTTGATGTGTTTTAAGCCCATCTAAATGCAAACAAGAGAAATATATTGAAAAACAATGGCGTCACTCCTTTGTTTGAGCCTGCCTTGTGTATGAATGAATTTCAACCACTAGACTTTATTTAAATTTATCATTCAAGCCAATTCATGATGCAGGTATAAGTGCAGCTCATCTAAAAATGTGAAAGATTGGACCCAATTACCTTTGGCTTTGACAATGCTGGACTTGCTTAATTCAACAATTCAGGATTGTTTACCTGATAAACATTTGTGCATGCCAGCAGACATGATTAACATGATTTCAATTCAGTAGCTTTGACAGGAAATAAGTGAGGTTTGAGCTCCAATACCTGACAGTAATTAGTGTAAATACCTAGTATTTTATTAGTAATTCTACTTCAAACTTCTAGTATTCTACAAGTCATAATTTTCATTGTGATTAAACATGCATGAATAAAATAGGACATAATTTCACAATGATTTAAAATTTTCAACAGCAGTTTCACTTGAATGAGAAATCTAGTTGAATAGAATAAGTGTTCTATTCTTTTGTCACAATATATCGATTCCAGGTAGTGAATGGAAATTGTAGCTTCCAGATATCATTTGTACCTGTTCACTGCAACAATATTAGATGCATTATAATTCCTTTTTTTTAAAAAAGAGCTAAAATAAAATAAATGCATGTAAATCTAATTTTCATTCCCAAATGACAGAAATTACACCGATTATTAAATAGCTTTTTAAATCTCCAAGAACGAAACACAGTAAAAACTGATTGGGGAGTGGAAGTGTGTTTACTTCTTTATCACATGTAGCTAATTTTTCATTGGGTCTTTAAATTCAAGGTTTTGGACAATAATGAAATCCACTCAAATCGTTACCCTATGAAAATTAGTGATACCACAATAAATCCATAAGAGGTATATATTGTACATGATAAAATAACTCCAGTTCTCTATGGATTGAAAAGGGCCAAATAAATGGGTTTACATCAGAAGTGAATAACACTGGCAGACATTTGCTGAAAATATGCCTCAACTTCATTTGAACTGTACCTGTACATAAATTGTCCATGTATGTAAAACGACGTCGGGAAAACTATTATCGTAAAAGAGACAAAGCAACATTTTAAAACATATGACACATTTTTTTTATCAATATTGTTCTCAGACAACTTTTAAGGACACAGTGGCACATCTGGGCACAGACAAGTTTCCTCAGAGGGCACCCTGCATACAAGAAAGGTAACTTTTATGCCCTCCACTGCAATATTTGTGAACCACTGAGTTTTATGATACCAAGCTGCTAAACGTTGCTACATGTTGAATTTTACAATGTGCCATGTATTAAATCTCAGATTTGAGACAGGGTAGTTTCCAAGGAGGGCAGGGCATGCCCCAGATGGCAGGAAACCACCTAGGGTGGTCACGATACAGAAGTCTCCTAAACTGTTATGCACATTATGCTGCACAAAATTATCTTACTACTCCACCGACCAAAAGGTTAGGTACTGCATTTCTCAAGTATAAAGTCACGTATTGAAGGACACATGGCCATGGCCTTCAAGGTGCAGTTTTTATATATTATTTCTTACAATCTGACATCATGGATAGATGAACAGTAATAGTAATGATTTAGCCAATTAGATGATAGATGAACAGTAATAGTAATGACATAGCCAACTAAATGATGGATAAAATGTAATACTAATGATTTAGCCAACTAGATGATAGATGAACAGTGATAGTAATCACATAGCCAATTAGATGATAGACGAACAGTGATAGTAATGACATAGCCAACTAGATGACAGATAAACAGTAATAGTAATGACATAGCCAATTAGATGATAGATGAACAGTAATACTAATGATTTAGCCAACTAAATGATAGATGAACAGTGATAGTAATGACATAGCCAACAAGATGATAGACAAACAGTGATAGTAATGACATAGCCAACTAGATGATAGATCAACAGTAATAGTAATGACATAGCCAACTAGATGATAGATCAACAGTGATAGTAATGACATAGCCAACTAGATGATAGATCAACAGTAATAGTAATGACATAGCCAACTAGATGATAGATGAACAGTGATAGTAATGACATAGCCAACTAGCTGATAGATAAACAGTAATAGTAATGGCATAGCCAACTAGATGATAGATAAACAGTAATAGTAATGACAGCCAACTAGATGATAGACAAACAGTGATAGTAATGACATAGCCAACTAGATGATAGATCAACAGTAATAGTAATGACATAGCCAACTAGATAGATCAACAGTGATAGTAATGACATAGCCAACTAGATGATAGATCAACAGTGACAGTAATGACATAGCCAACTAGATGATAGATGAACAATAATAGTAATGACATAGCCAACTAGATGATAGATCAACAGTAATAGTAATGACATAGCCAACTAGATGATAGATCAACAGTAATAGTAATGACATAGCCAACTAGATGATAGATCCACATGAATCAGAACTGCATGAAGTTAGTTGTGCATAATGAGTGGTACAATAAATTAGGTACCATAAGTCCTTTGGGAGAAAGACTATTTCAATTTCAACGTCTCCTTCCAAAATCCCTGACCTTGTGTTACTTTCCATGTTATTTTCATTCTCCCTCTCTTTTACAGTCTTTCTTTTCTAATTTACCAATCCATTTTAAAAGACCAAACCAAGAATAAAATAAAAATTTCTTTTGATGAAAATTATTTTTCTAAAATATAACTAAATAATCCTTTTCTGGCAATATTATTTCACTGCCAAGATCCTGACTTTTTTTTCATTCTTTATTATCAGTTTATAATCGGAATTAAGTTTTAAAACAGTTTTTCCTCTTAAATAGAGTCACACCATGTTACTTTAAGAGGCACTCTATACTGTATGAGAGAGAATGAGATTGGTATAGCATTCTAATTTCACCTATCAGGTAAAACTACCACTTCCCTCCTTTTGTAAATCCTCAATTTCTATCTTTCCATGTCATGTTTATTTTCTTTTATATTCTACCTTTCTTCCTTTATCATTCCAATGAAAATAACCAAAGAATAGAACAAGATTTGACTTTTTATCATAAATTTCATCTTTAAATATTGTGTACTATACCAGTATTCTGCCTTCATCTAGCTCATGATTTTAAAATCCTTATTATAACTGGATTTATTACTTTTACTCACACAGACAAATAAAGTTTCATCTTCTTAAAACTAAATACTCCATTTGCAAGGAGAGACAGATATGACATACATGTCAATAACAAGACGCTACTGTGAAAATGTAATGTGAAAACAGAAAAATATTTCACTCATTCAATCTGAAGATTAACTTGGACAGTTGTTACCTCTTCTGCAAACTTCAATTTATTAAAATAGAACTTTGTAATTAAATAACTTTGTAATTAAATATCTAACATACAAGAACGACATTTCAAGATTAAATGCACAAAAAGGAAAGTTGCAGCTAGTTCTTATGAATTTAAATGTTTGGAACTGATGGGTAAGACTCATGATTTGATGCACCTATCAGATAATGATTAGTAAAAGAAACAAAGTTAGCATGAAATAAAAAGATTGTGAGTACCATGAAGCAAGTAAGAAGAAAAAAAACATTTGCACACTTACCTATTTATGATCTTGGAGGAAATGATACGAATTAAAACAATGATTTGTATGTTTCAACACAAGAAACTTTTACTTTGTCGCATTGATTGCAGAGACATTTTTCTACTGTTTCCATAAACAGAATGTTAGACATTCAGGGCATAAACTTATTCATTTGGATTTGATGCTTTGTAATTATATGACATTTTTTTTCATGCTCCTGCAAGTTCCTGCTTCACAGTGTAAAACAGTAATGATGTATGTCATTAAGTGGAGATAACTCTTGCACCTAGCAAATGACATTCAAAATTCTACGTTAATTTTACTTAACTAGTCATCATCTCACTATATTTAAGGTTTTTGAAAATTTCAAATTGTAGATTTTAAAATACTGCTTTTTATATCTCTCTTCAACTCCAAAATCTGCAGAAGAAAATTAATTTTGAACATATCAAATCTGTCACTGAAATAAAATGGAAACATTCACTGTTAGATGCAAATAACTGTCCAGCAGACCAGCACATTTTTTGGTTTCATTTATTTGATCCATTATATTCTCAGATTATCCTTGACTAAGTGGATGGTGACACATCATTTTGAAAAGGAAATCAAAGACAAATATTTTCAATGCGTTTCAATGAGCTACCCAACTATAACTCACAAAAAACATTTTAGGAAAACTGCAACTGTAGATATGAATAGTGTGATCTGCCCTAAAAGATAGTCTTGCTCAGTGAGCTAAATTCTTAAATATCCAGCTGAATGGATTTATCTGCATACCTCATCACTCTGACAGTCCTTCACCAGACTGAAGTTTATCTTTCCTGGCACAATGCTGTCCAATAGATCTATGATGACCTTCCCATCTGACAAAGATGCATCCTTGAAGTCACGGAAACCGGTTTGCTTGCCTGCCATCTTCAACTGAAACCATATGAACAGATTGACTCAGAGTCTTTACCATGAAATGCAGTGACTTCAAATTTACAAAATGTTTCATGTCAATACAGACTGGTAATGCTACATTTTCTACCGACAGTTCCCCTCTGGCAACAACTAAGGATAATGTGTCTTAATATGACAGACCATGGTCATTCTTTATTATTCCCAGATTTATCGTGGAAACAAGGAGTAAAAATGGCTAAACAAGTGCATCCATTTGTAATCTTTAATCCTGCTCCTACATTTTTATAGGTCTTGACTTTGAGATAAACCAGAAACAATGGTCTTCCTCTTTCATGAGGCCACCTTATCTGCAATGAAAATATGGTCTTTCAAATGTGGTGGTCACACATGACAGGGACAAAATGGTAAAATATAAAATTCTAAGGTCAGGAAAGGAGGCTTCTTCTCAAGGATTACCTCTCTTAAAAAATACACTTCTCAAGAGAGGACCACTCTAAATAAATGGGCACAATTTAAACAAGTAAATCTCACTGATAACAAAAGTATCACAAATGGCCAATCTCGTAAATTTGTTCTCGCTAATGAACTTGATTGTTGACATGGGACTCAACTTCTGTATGATAAGGTGTGGACCTTGATAAAGTTCATAAAAATATCTGGCAAGGTTCAAAATTGACAGCCAAGAAATGAAAAATGGCCAAGATTTTAAATTATGTATTGCTGCAACCGTAAAAATATAATTTTTTCCTTGTTGTGATTTTCACCATGAGACAGGTGGTATCGCTCTGGTAAGATCATGATATATAAATTGACTAACATCCCATGAATTAAAAAAATCTCATGTTTAACTTTATACTCTAGACAAGGAAGGCTACATGACATGGAATAACATAGTCCTTCTATGTGACCATGCTCTTGTCCCAGGGATTGTGGCAATGCTACACAATAAACCATCTGGTCACGACATTTAATTCAGCCAAGTTTCATTAAAATATATTCAAAGTTTAAAATATATTCTCAAAATAGGATAAAAATCCCAGAATTACATTCTCCTTTGCCATGAACTTGACATTGAGATGGGCATGGCTATGGAACATAACAAAGTCTAATCATGATGTATGTGTGGCAAAATCTCTCCAACATTACAACATTATGGGCCAAATAGCCAAATTTTAACAGACATGGATAGCAAGGCAGTGTTGCAACATAACCCTGTCTAATCATGATGTATGTGCGGCAAAATCTCTCCGACATTACAACATTATGGGCCAAATAGCCAACTTTTAAGAGACATGGATGGCATGGCAGTGTTGCAACATAACCCTGTCTAATCATAATGTATGTGCGGCAAAATCTCTCCGACATTACAACATTATGGGCCAAATAAGCCAACTTTTAAGAGACATGGATGGCAAGGCAGTGTTGCAACATAAGCCTGAATTAAGATGAGAATACTGCTCTGAGTTTGGAAGCAACATATACTAGCAGTAGTTTTTGAAGAATATTCACCTCTGAAAGCTTAATATGTATGCATTTGATAAATTAATAAAACAAAATTTGAATTTAAACAACACTTAAGGGTAGAAAAGGAGACAATCACTAATAATAAATATTATAAATAATGCACAATTCCATATACACTCTGTAATGAAAAATTTTATAACAGAAAAATGTTGCAAAATATATTGTTTAGAAACAAAGGTACTATGCTTAAAAACTACAGTTACTACAAATTGCAAGAATGCAATCCAACTTTAAAACATAGACACTGATCTGCTGTCTAATAGTGTATTATGTGATGGCTGATCCGGGTCCATGCAATTTGCAGTTGGACTTAACAGTAAGGATATACAATTAGCAACACTGCATATTCAATATACTGTGTCAATACAAAGACAAAATTTATGTCTTAAATCTCTCAAATTTTCCAAATTACAAAAAAATTTGCATAACACTGAAAGAGTTAGTCTTTTCAGTTTTTAAATTCAATAAATGTAGTATGAAAATTTAAATCGTTTTTAAAAAACAAAAACCTACATCAAAATAAAGGAATTTTGCATGCAATGAAACTATACCTTTCTATTTTGAAATCAATTTTGTACACTTTAAACACTTTGTTAATGCACTTAAAATCTCAAAAGTAGTCAATAAGTGCTTGCGAATATTATTTGTAAAGTACTAGTACTGCTAATTAGAAAAATGAAATATCCAAAAGTAAAATAATACAATATTCAAAATTGACTGTTAAAATATCAACAATACCTTCTGATTTGCCCATTCAATAATGTCTTTCTCTTTGATAGTATGCTGGCCATCTCCAGCCAACTCTGTCAGTATCGCTAATGTGTAGGCTCTCATCAACTGCCAAACAAGAGCTAAAGGAGAACAAAAACTGCAATTTATATTAAAGAAAACAAACTGGAAAAAGTATTGCTTGCTTCTAGCTGAATATATATTCCACTTACTACAATAAATATAAATCAAACAATCTGAAGGAGCATACATTTTGTAATTTAGCAAGATAACTGAATTGTTAAGAGTCATCTGAGTTACCCCTAGATACCTTGCTTCGAAAGTTAATTCACATTACTTAATGTTCCAGTACTCTCTATAGTTATTCCCTAGAATACTTGCTTAACCCTTTACTTCCAAATCCAAAAAGACAAAAACTGCATTTAATTCTAAATCCAGACTTCCTGGAAAGACAAAAACTGCATTTAATTACAAATCCAGACCTCCTGGAAAGACAAAAACTGCATTTAATTCCAAATCCAGACCTCCTGGAAAGACATTTATTTCGGATTCATGGATAGCATATGTAGCTCTGGATGTTGAAATTAGTGTTATCATACATTCCTAGTCATGTAAGATAGCTGCTTCAGTGATGGAGGAAAGATAGTGGCTTAAACTCAGGCAAGTTTGGCCATGTTAAAACCCAAGAGAGATTCCACTGTAGAAAAATGTGAGTCAGCATAGTCCGGACATGCATTAACTGAACTACCAGCTGCAGATTACCTTGTTGCAGCCAAAATCATCTCTTCCATTCAGTCTGAATGTGTGTGTGTTTCGGATTTTTAACATAGCTTTACAAATATTTCTGTCAGATAGCAACAATTTCTGCAGTGTGACAGTTTTTAGTGGTGTCTAGCAATGGGGCATCATTCTGCAGACATGCAGCATGGTGTGCCATCCAATCACATTATCCTGACACCTGGTTGACCAGCTCTAACACTAACTTCTTAATGATGAGCGCCTAGTGAGGCAACTGTTAGTACCATTTTTATAAGTCTTTGGTATGACTCAGCCTGGGTTCAAACCCATGACCTCCTGCATCCAAGGCAGATGCTCTAACCACTTAAGCCACTAGAGGGGTGGGCCTGAATGTGTTAGAGATTATGGAATAATATTGACTGTGACAGAGGATAACACCAATAGATAGAAAAAGAAGTGTGCGATTGGGAATTGGGTGCTGAGAGTGATGTCATGTCATGGGTAAAACATTATTCCCCCTGGTCTTCAAAGTGGAGGATCTTCAACTGATCCACTTATTTCTTAATTATCACAATAAACACTAAAGAAGGAAAGGTGTATGCCACATTTTCAAGACTATACATAAAAGTGTCAGAGAAACTATGGTAATTGAAAAAACTGTAAATGTTATGTCCACAGTGGGATGCCATATCAACACTGACTGTGAAAGAATATAAACTTACATATGGATGCAATTTTAAGAAATAATATGCTTAATTAGCAGGAAATGTGCAAGAAGATGGTAGAAGATGTAAGCATCGTTAAAAGTAAACAGTCTGGCTGATTTGCAGTTTACTACTCAGTTCAAACATTTTCAAAATGGGAAGGGTTGTTCATCCTTTCGAATCTTGCATTTGCTAATTGGAATAATTTGCCTGTATGTTAAAGACAGAAAGTGGTAAGGGGAGCCTTACCAAGTGTGGCTGTCTGCTGTCCATCCTGAAGGTCTTTTCCTCCAATACCCACAAGAGAGAACATCATTTTGTCTCTTGCAATCTCAACAGCATAGTTACAGTTTTCTGCAAAAATAGAAGTAGAAAACCCTTAAATTCTGTAGAAATGTTATGAAACAAGTACAATACTTTCTCATTTATGAAAGCCTATGTAAGTCAAGCAATGATATTATTCAAAATTTCATATTTCTATTGCAAGTACAAAAATAAGTTGCTAGTTATCACACAACAAATTTCCCCAAATGTTTGTTTATTATAATAAATATAGAAGTTATTGGATATATCATCATTAGATTATAGAACCAACATGTCAGACTGTGTTGCTATGAAATTAGTCAGGGATCTAAGACAGTATGTGGACAAGCTCAAACTTTCCAAGGCAAGTTTCCTAAGCTGACTTCTGTACGATTTGCAATTCCCTGAAATGGGTATTTAAACACTTGCCTTATTATAGCTGCAAGGTCAGTCATATACTGGCCTTACGCTGATTGTAAGACCTTACTTAGTTATGCGGCCTTACTCTGATTGTAAGACCTTACTCCAGCTGTAGGGCCTTACTCTACTTGCAAGGCCAATACAGAGAAACTATTGGAACTAAGTATGGGTCAATACACCTAAACCAGGTACTTAATGTTATTTAAATCAATCAGCTTCAACTGATGTTACAATAGCAAAATCCTTATGTAATACAATTCATGCATTGCACGAGCTGTGCCATGTACTGGAAATAGTCCATACCAAACAGTGACAAAGTAGTCTTTGTATAGCTCTTTATTAAACCTTAGTGAAATTTTTACATGTGATTGACCAATGCACAGGATATAGTAATTGTAGTTCTCACTGTGTGAATGGAATTTTGAATGGGGTCAATTAAATCCGTGTTATTCAAGGAGTGTACAAACAGCATCAATGGCAATGGAACATATATATATATATATATATATATATATATATATATATATATATATATATATATATATATATATATATAATGGCAGCCTTCATTGATCCTCAATGCAAAATTGATTAGATCAATTTTAGATTATTAGATCCATTTTAATATTTATGAACATGTTCCACATAACTTGAACAAATAGAAATATTTTCTGTGATGTCACAGCGATATTACATCAATCGGAAGTAACTATAGAAAATATCATCCACTTTATTAATATAGCAAAATGATTCATCTCCAATCCTGAAGAGGAAATGTTTTTATTTATACTGCTATGATAGGGAAGAAAAAAAAACAGCTGTAAGGGATAATAAATCCATTACATTTTTTTTGATGGGGTGGACAGAATTTTACCACTCTCCTAACATTGTTATTTCCTTGACTGATACCTCAGGAAATATGTAAGTTAGGATAATGGTAAAAACCCATACACCACCCAAAGATGGTGAAGATAATATTATATCAGACCTTATAATAAGCTCATATGACAGTTTCCCTATGCCTGACAATTTAATTATGTTCATATGGCACATCAAAAATTGTTCTTTTCCACAAACTCTTTCACACAACAAATAAATCTGGAAAAAACACACATTTATGTATTTATCAAATATAAACTTAATGTGAACATTAATTATATGTAACATCATATTATGTTTGTAAAGACCGACAGTAAGGAGAACCAAATTCTTTATTTGGTCAGGTACATGTTAATCCTAAGATCACTGTTGGGATTTAACAAGAAACCTTGATAACAGAGTTTCTAACCCATTCCCAATCTAAAATGAGTCAATTCAAATTTTTTTTAAACTATCCCTTACCTAACTTCTCAAAATTGATCCTCATCTTATTAAAGATCCTAATTACTCTCTTCCAATCAACAGAGCCCTTTTTGATAATATCAAATAGTTGGAAGAAGACCAGACCATCTTGAAGGTCACTGTATAGATAGTGAACCACTGGATTAACTCCCATACTGTTCATCCAGTTACGGTATGCTAAAAGCAAAAAAAGAAAAGAAAATCTGAGAATCAATATAAAACTTTTTTTTTTACAAAAAAGAATGTGAATAACTCTAAGAAAATGAATGTAACACATAACTTCCTTGATTTTTCATAATTTTAACATTTTTTTTCATAATGTTAACATCAAAACAAAATAATGGGAATGAAGACTAGCCTGCAACTACCAACAAACAATGCTTCATCTATAGATTTAGATTTTGAGCAATTGGCATTTGGAAATTCTTGGCCTATGCAAATTAAACAATACTTCACTGCACTCAAATATATCTGGACTTTTCTTTAACTGGATTTTAACGTAGCTTTAACAATTTTTCAGTCATATCGCGACAATGTCTGCAGTGTGGCAGTTTATAGTGATGCCTAGAACTGGGGCATCATGTTGCAAACATGTAGCATGATGTCCCATCCAGTCACATTATCCAGGCTGACCAGTCCTAACACTAACCTCTTAATGCTGAGCACCAAGTGAGGCAGCTGTTAGTACCATTTTTGTAAGTCTTTGGTATGACTCAACCGGGGATCAAATCCATGACCTCCCACATCGGAGGTGGATGCTTTAACCACTAGGCCACTGGACCAGTCTGTTTATATAGACAAATGGTGTTTAGTGTATTTACAGTTAATGGAATGGTCAAAACAAAAAACAAATACTTGCATAGGAAAGATCAATAATGATATGTAAAATCATCAGCTGCATCCAGTAACAGGGGGCTTCAAAACCCAAGCCCAAAGTTTGTATTCACACAATTGTCTGGGCACAAATTTCAGATTTTATAGCTGAAAAGTAAAAATGTCTGATGCTCAACAGCATCATACTTCGTGTAATTCAACAATGAGAAAGAAATAAGCATAAAACCCTCAAAATGAGCTAAAAGTCTAAAATTTATATACAGTGCAACCTTAATGCACCTCGCAATAATGCAAATTTGGATATAACACTGTCGTGGCATGGCTTCCAAAATTTTGTATATTCATTTGCACATGAAAAAATACTTTTTGTTCAAAGTACATAAAATAGTGTACAAAAAATTTATTATCATTTTGGGGAAGAGATCGCATATGAATTTGAATCTAATATGATCATGGCATGGTTCCTGAAATTTTAAATACATGTACGTGTATTTTTCTTGTTCCCGGATTTCTTTTTTAAGTACAAGAAATAGTGTGTAAAACGTTTATTATCATTTTGGGGAAGAGTTCGCGTATGAATTTTAATATAATATGATGGTGGCATAGCTTCTGAAATTTAACAATTTCACCAGGTTCTTGAAGTGTTATGCCAAAATAAACACTATCAGAAATGTTACTTATTACTGATCCATGAATAATGCCAGTAAGTCGTCTTTGTGATTGTCTTCAATTAATTCTGTAAATAATCATTGCTCAAACAATAGCCAACATGTGTTTCTTCTTTAGCTGCATACACAACAAAGCAGCAGACAATACGGTGGTTGATAAAAGATTCTCACAATTTATTAAACATCAAAAAACAAAAGCCGCCAGCATGTTTGCTATTAGACGCAATCAGCTGACGAGTAAATAAATCCACTTTATTAGCTGCAAATTAAAAGGGTATGAAACTGTACATGCATTCAGCTTAATTTTTTTTATATAAAAGTGACTCGTGACCATTGCAGGCCTACTGCACTTAGTTCTTGGATTTTACATGGGTATGTGTTTGCTTATGAACTTGTTATTAATTTCCTATTATGGAAAAGCAAGTTCACAAATGCAAGTCGTTCTCTGCACTTTGCGCAATGATTAGTAGTTTTCACGTTTCTTTCGATATTCACAAAATCTGAAGTAAGTTATATGCACGCTGAAAGCATGTGTCGATTGTTAATTATTCTTGCTGTAGTTATTCAAATGAATAGGTGTACAAGCTTTAATTATTGGAAATTTGCAATGGATAAATTTACACAGAAACGCAAGTGAGAAAATGTTAGCAGTATGAAATTTGTACAGACACCGTTCATAGACCCTAGGAATTAATGAACCGTGCACATGCTTAGTGTTTCTTAACCTAATTTTGCTGTTAAATTTTCCCACTGAATTCAGACATATAATGATCTGTGACAAAATTATTGAATAGTTTAAATATGTATGCAAATTTTGAAAGGGAAATACATGTATTATGGATTAACTGCAAGCCTTGACGGTACAATATCAGATGGCAAGTAAACGGTGTTAATACTATGTTCATGCTATATATTAGACGTCGAATTCAGACACAAAGATCTGGGGAAAAATTATTGAATCTGTAAATCTGTAAATCTGTCTGCAATTTTTCAATGGAATTATATGCATTATGGCTCAACTGCATGCCACGATGGTACCATATTAAACAGTATTGATACCCTATTCATCAAATACATGTGCCAATGAGCTGTTCTCTGGAAAAAAAAGAAATACTGTAAAAACCCGCATTAACGCAACCCAATTAGACCCCAACTATCGCGTTATAGCAGGGTTCCACTGTACTCTCATTTTAATCAGCACAAAGTAAGAATCATACACCTAACAGGATGTTTGTATCCATGATTCCTCTTTTTCTTTTTGAATTTCAAAGCTACTATGTTAAACTAACTATCTAATAGATATTTTGGGTTGTATTTTTTACTAGAGTTTTTTATTCTGTTCAGTTATAAAAATGAATGGTTAGAGTTTGAATGTTGAAAATTCCTGCAGATTAAAATGGCAATGAATTGTGATCCAGTCACAAGTTTTGAACATTAAACACACATTTTTCAAAAAAGAAGTTTTTGAAAACTTAACAGAAAATTTTTCCCATTTACAACTTTATATGGAGAGTGAAAATTCTTACTCTTTTCTTCTCTTGTTTCTTCATATTGTTCTGTATCAACATCCTCCACTTTGTCAAGAGCTGGGTGTGTGTTGAACAAGTTGGCAACAAAGGCAAGATTAAGTTTGGGATTTCCATTTACAACATCCTTGGGTGTGACGAACGATTTGCACCCAATTTTGTCTGCCTCGTCCAGCATTTCTCCTGCCCTACCCTCCAAGTCATGATTCTGAAAGCATTCAATGCATCCATTTAATCACACAATATCATGAATTTGACAATGCTTCAACTTGTTCTGAATTTTCTTATATTGGCCAATGTAAATGACAACCATTACAGAGCAGGCCACTTTCACCTGGTGTGACACTTGTGATTTACTGGCTCGCGTAAACATCAATATTTACAGACGAGGCCACTCTTATCTGGTTTGACACAGGTGACTTTTGTTATTATAGCTAGTGTAAATATCAATTCATATGGGACAGGTCACTTTTACCTAGTGTGACATAGGTGAATTTTGTTATATTGAAAAGTGTAAATTTAATTCTTACACACCAGGATACTTATCTGGTTTGACACAGGTGATTTTCGTTATCTTGGCTAGTGTAAATATCAATTCTTATCAATCAGGCCACTTTTTACCTGGTGTGACTCAATGACTTGACACAGGTCTTTTTTTGTCATACTGACTAATGTAAATATCAATTCTTATCCATCAGGCCACTTTTTACCTGGTGTGACTCAATGATTTGACACAGGTCTTTTTTGTCATACTGACTAATGTAAAGATCAATTCTTATCCATCAGGCCACTTTTTACCTGGTGTGACTCAATGACTTGACACAGGTCTTTTTTGTCATACTGACTAATTTAAATATCAATTCTTATCCATCAGGCCACTTTTTACCTAGTCGGACAGAGCGATTCTTTTTCATGCTGGCCATAGAAAAATGTCAGAAATGCACCTGCTCTTTAAGTATAGTTGTATTGTTTCTCTGTGCAAATAAATCTAAATATGCACTAAACAACTGATCATGTAAGAACGTTTGCCATGTTCAAATGTTTGCTGAAGCACTTGGGAAACAATGAACACTCAGGCTCAATTTCTTTCTTCATGTACCAGCAAACATTTGCATCCAGTCAAACTTGTTCAAAAACCAGTTTTGACATCACAAACATCTCAATATGCTAGACAATGCCAAGGCAAAATGACTGAGACATCAAAATATACTTCAAAACCAATTTACTAACTTGTGGTTCTGCTGAGTAAACTGGTGGTCTGCAATTGTTCCAATTAAACAAGATTAATAATTTCCAACTTTTGCTTGCAAAGATTCACCAAAGACCAACTGGTTTCACAGGTTTAATTTGAAATAAGCATTCACAAGGATCCCCTATTTACAAAACACAGCTGCACAACTTGACTATTCTGTGTAATCTATACAACAAATTATACTGACAATATAGATTTTCACTGAATATTAAATTTTTTCTGCAAAGGTTTAAATAAAAAAGTAACTTATGTAACAAATTTGTACACATGAAAACCAAGTATTCTTTCTCCAGTGAAAATACAAAAATACACTGATTCAAAGAAATGTTCAATGTTCAGTTACTTTCGCAATCAACCACATGCAGTGTGTAAGTACTATAAACATAAAGAGATCTAACTAAACAACCAAACTGATGAACTCAAAACTCTTGTGTAAAACAGCATTACAGTTTCTTGAATATTGAAAAACAGATGACAATTCATCTTTTAGTGACAGACACACCATTCTAGCTAATTTATAGTTATTGCATCATTCAGCTACTTCACACGTACTACAGCATTCAGCTACTTTACACTTACTATAGCGCTCAGCTACTTTACACGTACTAAAGCAATCAGCTACTTCACACTTACAACAGAATTCAGCTACTTTACACTTACTACAGCATTCAGCTACTTTACACGTACTACAGCATTCAGCTACTTTACACTTACTACAGCATTCAGCTACTTTACACGTACTACAGCATTCAGCTACTTTACACTTACTACAGCATTCAGCTACTTTACACGTACTACAGCATTCAGCTACTTTACACTTACTACAGCATTCAGCTACTTCACACTTACTACAGCATTCAGCTACGTTACATGTACTAAAGCATTCAGCTACTTCACTTACTACAGCATTCAGCTACTTTACACGTACTACAGCATGCAGCTACTTTACATGTACTACAGCATTCAGCTACTTTACATGTACTACAGCATGCAGCTGCTTTACACTTACTACAACATTCAGATACTTTACATGTACTACAGCATTCAGCTACTTTACACTTACTACAGCATTAGCTACTTTACACTTACTACAGCATTCAGCTACTTTACACGTACTACAGCATGCAGCTACTTTACATGTACTACAGCATGCAGTTACTTTACACATACTACAGCATTCAGCTACTTTACATGTACTACAGCATGCTGCTACTTTACATGTACTACAGCATGCAGCTACTTTACACATACTACAGCATTCAGCTACTTTACACATACTACAGCATTCAGCTACGTTACACTTACTACAGCATTCAGCTACTTTACACATACTACAGCATTCAGCTACTTTACACGTACTAAAGCATTCAGCTACTTCACTTACTACAGCATTCAGCTACTTTACACGTACTACAGCATGCAGCTACTTTACATGTACTACAGCATTTAGCTACTTTACACATACTACAGCATTCAGCTACTTTACACTTACTACAGCATTCAGCTACTTTACACTTACTACAGCATTCAGCTACTTTACATGTACTACAGCATTCAGCTACTTTACACATACTACAGCATTCAGCTACTTTACACATACTACAGCATTCAGCTACTTTACACACACTACAGCATGCAGCTACTTTACACGTACTACAGCATTCAGCTACTTTACACATACTACAGCATTCAGCTACTTTACACTTACTACAGCATTCAGCTACTTTACACCTACTACAGCATTCAGCTACTTTACACGTACTACAGCATTCAGCTACTTTACACCTACTACAGCATTCAGCTACTTTACACATACTACAGCATTCAGCTACTTTACACACACTACAGCATGCAGCTACTTTACACGTACTACAGCATGCAGCTACTTTACACGTACTACAGCATTTAGCTACTTTACACATACTACAGCATTCAGCTACTTTACACTTACTACAGCATTCAGCTACTTTACACTTACTACAGCATTCAGCTACTTTACACGTACTACAGCATTCAGCTACTTTACACATACTACAGCATTCAGCTACTTTACACATACTACAGCATTCAGCTACTTTACACACACTACAGCATGCAGCTACTTTACATGTACTACAGCATTTAGCTACTTTACACATACTACAGCATTCAGCTACTTTACACTTACTACAGCATTCAGCTACTTTACACTTACTACAGCATTCAGCTACTTTACACGTACTACAGCATTCAGCTACTTTACACATACTACAGCATTCAGCTACTTTACACATACTACAGCATGCAGCTACTTTACACACACTACAGCATGCAGCTACTTTACACGTACTACAGCATGCAGCTACTTTACACGTACTACAGCATTCAGCTACTTTACATGTACTAGAGCATCCAGTTACTTTGCACTTAATACAGCATTCAGCTAATTTATAGTCAGCCAATTTATAGTAATTATAACATTCAACAAATTTATACTTATTACAACATTAAATTATGTTAATTAATATACTCAGCTAATTAATAATTAAAACATTCAGCTAATTTACAGCTATTACAACATTAAACTGCAAAAAGAAACATTACTGACATTTAAATATGATTCAGACCACTATGAAGACTGTTTAATAATGGTCCTTCATTAACAAATGCAGAATGATTATAATGGAGATTGTTGTTGTTGTTCTTGTTGTAGGGTTTAAAGCCATTTTTCAGCACATGATAGGCTATACATGGTGGCCAGTAATAATGGTGCAGGAAGAACCCGGGAAAACCCCAGAAAGAACCACCGACCCTAATGGAGATTAATGTCTGCCAAAATCAGCACTACAATGAATCAAGTGTATCTTCTACATCAGTTCATTCAACTTCAAGTGTCAAATAGCATGGAAAAGTCAAGGGACTAGACTACATCACATAGCCGTTATTTTTTCCCCCCTTACCACTGTAAATTTCTGTCAATATCTAAATATCTGCAAAAGTATCTATGAAGATCGGGGTATTATCATCAAGCATTCAAGCTGGCCTATACATATGTAAAGGTTCCTAATGTTTATAACTCAAATGGTCGTAATCAAGTAACTAAGATTCATGGTGTAGCTCACGGTGAACAGTAACGAACTACTGCATTTTTGCAATTTAATACTCACTTGAAGAGGCGCCAGTGTAACGCCATTTTCTTTGGGTGCAATTTGATGAAGCAAATATGTGTAAACCTCGGAATCCTGAAATAAAATTAAAGCTGTATGAAAATCAATTCAAACCAATAACATTTTTTTCAAAATCAATCGAAAACTATGAGTCCAAAGTCGGCCTGTGATCACTCACCCGACTGACATCTAATGGCCAAGCGAGCTACAAGTAAAAATGTTTGAGCTGAAGCCTGCCTGGAAAATAATATAAAGAACAAGACAAATTTGTCTAGCATTCATACATGTGTATGATTGTGCTTTTCAACTGTAAAACAACAACGGGGAATACCTATATTCCTTATCATACAATTGCTATATTTTATCACATGGTCTACTGTTATCGCAGTGCACATAAAGGGAGATCAACTTGCTAACTTCCATCTTCACTTTAGCACTCTAATGGTGGACTGGCATTATCAGTACAAATCAGAAAGCTCTTTAGGTATGAATGATTTCTATCAAACTTGGTCAAATTCTGATGGGCAGTATGTAGAAAATTTGAAAGCTTTATATGCCAGAATGCTTTTGATAAAATATGGCAAAAATTTGTTATACTTGTTGTTAAGTCATGTTAAGGATTCTCTCATTTTTAGTACAGTGGACATAGCCGACTATTGATCAGAATCAATTATAAAACCTTGAAAATGCCTCATAAATATTTATCAACAAGACCAGATTTGATGGTGAAGCAGTATTTTCTGTACAAGAAGAGCCGTTATGCCATGATGGTTTAATGAATGTCGAGAACTTGAAAATAGCAATTAATGACAGATGCATGATGTAACAATGGATGACACACAACAGATACCAGGAAACAACATAAAAACTTCACAAAGAAGCCAATGTGGCTGTAAAGTGACTGGTCAATAAAAGTGTTCCAGCACATAATCTACAGTCACTACTTAGTCAAGACATACTTTAATATCTGATGAGAAGTTGGCAATCTGTCTTCCGCAACCTGCTTTACGAAGATGATAGTTGACCCATCGGATGAGGATTTGTTCTGGTGAGAGTTTCATCAAATCTGCTATCTCCTCTCCTTCTTCCAGCAGCAATACCAGTCCTGGATGCTGGGCCAAGTTGATGTCATTCAAAAGTCCTATCTGTAATATAAAGGTCAACTGATATATGACACTTATTTTCACCAATTACTAAAATGGTCCATCAATTTTATCATATAAAATCGTTTTTCACATGGCTTTTGTGGCCAACACTTGCTTCCAAAACACCCGAGTAATTCTTTCAAAAATATATTTCATTTCTCACAATTTCTGGCCCAGTGTTATTACTAACAAATAATGTCTGAACACAAGAAAGCACCAACAGTAACCAGATCGCAAGGTTTAGTTTTGTCTAAATAGTGTAGTACTTCTTAATATGCCCTCTGCATAACAAGTTAAAAAACACTGCACACATAGTCTAACAAAATAGAATTAAATGTAAAGGTTTAAACCAAACACTGGAGTATGAAATAAGTCCCAGTGTCCTAGTTTTGACTCAAGCATGCAGTACTGTTCATCTACATACCACCTTATATAAGTATGCTGGCAACAGTGCCTGAAGAAAAGGTAAGCAGAATGGCTAATGCAGGAAACTTGGAAGTGTGAATCTGAGATCAATTTTTCATTTAGTGTAGTATTTTGTCATGACACACTTACATACCTAGTTGTATGACTGATAGCAACAGTGTCTGAGAACTAGCTAATGCCAATAGTAATTCAGGTCATTGGTCACAGTGAGTTATGACTAAAGTGTGCAGTACTTCTCCTCATGATGAATTCTTATCCCCAAATTTAAAAAATTAACAAGCAACAGTGTCAGAAATATACTAAGCTAAATGCAAATTGTAACCAATAGAACCTGAATTAACTGCAAAGGCAACACAAATCAGTGAACCAAAAATCTAGGCCAATGACCCAATTCTCAACCGATACCACTCATGAAACACATTACCAAGGTGATGTAACTTTATAAGCATTTGAGTCCAAAAATATATCTTGAATGCGAGTCCTAACATCAGTGTTGTTGCCTGACAGACAGACGGACAGACATTATCCATCTGTAAGCTGGAATTGCTTTGCAATCCAGTTAATAAAATTATGATTATAAGGTAAGAGACAAATTAAAACATGTTCTCATTCAAATATTTAGAATGCCTATCAGATGCAAAACTTCACGGACCAGTAAGATATCATTGTTTTGACAGAAGTATGAGGGAGAATATTCTGCAAGCTAAAAATCAGAAGATCAAATTATAAACTTGCCGTCTGCAAGCGTGAGCTCCAATGACCAGAAAGAAAGCACGTGAACAACATTGTACATCCTCATAAATGGTCTAAAAATGTGTCATTAGGGTGCAGTTGTCTACTTAAGCAGGAGAGACAGAAAAATCTACCATTCCATAATATTACACCCAGTCTGAATTCAATATGTATTGTATATACTTATTTACAAGTCGTTCAAACTGCAAACAACAAAGATCCTGATCTGCAATACAATAACATACCTGCAGATTAGGGTCTATGTTATTTGTTCAACTGATTACTCCTAACAAACTGCAGAGACCCTGATTTCCTGGCAAATTATGTACCTGTACATGAGTGTATAGTTTGCAGATGAACTTTTTGTATAAGCATGTATATGTGGGAGAAAAATGATGCAGAAAAAATACGACTTTCATGAAATTTAATACAGAATCTTAATTTTTAATGAACTGATGCCACCTTTAGCATATTAGACAGGAATCCCAACCACATCAAGGTACAGAAGACTAACACAGAATCTTAACACTGACAAAGCAGTCACTAATTGCTGCTGAAAGCAATACTTTTGTTTCATAATTAACAGAAAAGAGAAATGTTTGTCCAGATGTCTGACACTTTATTCTGTCATTAATTTTCATGACACTTTAATGCATTCCTTATTTCATACTGAATCTGTCATTGCTTAAAATGTGCAGAGACAATGGCATATGCACTTCCCCAATCAAACAATCTACCTCCAAGACCATGGCTTTTACTTTCAAACATTTCTGTACAACACTTTAAATCACTTGTGGATGTACTTTCATACAAAATCTTCAAACAAAACATTAAGCAAAAAGTCATCAGTGATGACACAGCCTCCAATGAAACAAGAAACATGACACTTTTCCTCCTGATCCTTGGTATGTTTAAATCTACAGCAGTATTATTAACCACCTATCTACCTACCCTAATAATTTGCCACAGCAAGCCAAGTACAAGATGTGGTTTTCCTTTCTCCAGTTCATCAGGTCGGATGTTAACGACATTGCACCCAATGGCCTGTGCTGAACTTAGCACCAGTTGATGGTTTTCATGTTCCCTGTAGATGTTTAGATTTGTCTTGTTGATGGTTCGCTCATCTATTGTGTCTGGCACGGAGTCATTGATCAGCTTGCTAAAATTAAATAAAAGACGTCATAAAAACCACTAATTTTCAAGGTCAGGTGTTCTTCAATAAATCAGCAGCATTTTGACCTGGCTTTTCTACATAGAGGTCAACCAGGCACCCTGGTACAAAATAAATGGGTGGGCTAATCTCTATTCTGTAAATCAATAATCTGACAGCTGTTAATCTGAGGTAAACTGTAGTCTAAGTTAGTGTTTGGTTCAGACCCGAACATCATGTGGATTAAGAACAAAAAGTTGTTAATTAATCTCTTTCTGATTGTCGCATGAAACAAGAGCCATTTTCTTGCTTTAAACTGTTGAGTGCTGAAAGCATCTCTGACATTAATTAGCTACTGCTGTGCACATACTGCATGTCAGCTTGACACCATATTTATTGAGGCAGAAGTAGACATCATTATTTTCTTTTGTCTTCCAATTGAATTCTGCTGGAAAGCACTGAAATGTGAAATTCCACTGGAACTGCACTGGAATTCCTCTGCAATATTTTTGTGCCCAAGTGGAATCTCCATGGAATATTATACTAGTGGGAAAATTCCAGTGAATACAACTCGAGTCATTCACCTTAAAAAAAGGTATAATTTACACAAACAAAAAGGATAGAACCTTGTAAAATGGACAAAATCAGAGAACTTAAAAATGGGAAAAATAAATATAATACATTTTCCAGACAAAAACATGGAAATATTCCAAATTTTAATTACAACTGGTTACTCCTCCCCTCCCAATCATTCAACATCAATTGACTTATTACAGTGATATCTATGAATTAAATGCACAACTTGCAAATGTACTCTGCTTTCTTGAAAATCAATATTCAAGAAAAATACATGAAATGTCATGGTTTCTTCACCTTAATTCATTGTAGGTTTTTCAATGTAGTCTTGATCATGCTAAGTTCATCATGATCATGAAATACCATTACATCCTAAAAGGACTGGTCAAAACTCATAAACACCATTACATCCATACAAAAAAACTGGTCAAAACTCATGAAACACCATTACATCCGAAAAAAACTGGTCAAAACTCATGAAACACCATTACATCCGAAAAAAACTGGTCAAAACTCATGAAACACCATTACATCCAAAAAGACCTGGTCAAAACTCATAAACACCATTACATCCAAAAAAAACTGGTCAAAACTCATGAAACACCATTACATCCAAAAAGACCTGGTCAAAACTCATGAAACACCATTACATCCAAAAAGACCTGGTCAAAACTCATGAAACACCATTACATCCAAAAAGACCTGGTCAAAACTCATGAAACACCATTACATCCAAAAAGACCTGGTCAAAACTCATGAAACACCATTACATCCAAAAAGACCTGGTCAAAACTCATGAAACACCATGAGATTTTGGACTTGGTCAAAACAATCTATTTTGGTGTAATGAAAAGCAGAAATTAACCAACATGTTTCAAGGTACCATTAATAGCCACGAAACAGCTGCTTTATAAATGTTAAGTAATGACTCCCAGAAAAAGAATTTATTTTACTATATTTTAATTATATGGTAGTTACATTTTACTTATTTGTCAATGTTTCCAGAAAATAAAATCCAAAGCAATCTACTATTTACTATTACTTCAAGCCTGACAACCCAGACTGTTCAGTTTCAAAGACAGACAAACAAAACTGTCCATTGCACTAGTCCTGGATAAGTGTTTCTATTGTTTTTTTAAAGCTAGGCAAGCATGAATTTTCTTAAACCACTTGTCCTGGACAAGTGAGTGAAAACAAAATTTTACCAAACCTAACTGAGATTTCACTTATTTCCATAAAAAAAATACTTCACTTATCCCAGTTGGAAATTAATAATGTGAATGATAATTACATAATAACTACCAAGTAATAAACCTGTATGTGTTTCATGACAAAAGAATTATTTGATTCAATAATCCATAACTAACAAACTTGCAAGTCAACAAATTTCAAAGTAATCATTAACTAAGTCTTTATTTCTAACTGACAGAAGGGAAATAACTTTCTTATCTAATTAGTAAATGTTTCCCCCATATATAAAAGTGACCCTTGAATTCTGAATTCAAGCGTTCAAGTTTTTAAAAATTGCTCAATTTTATCTTGTAACCTAACCATGTAAGTGATGACCCTAACCATGCAAGTTTTAACCCATACTTTGTAAGTGATCATCCTAACCATGTGAGTGATGACCCTAACCATGTGAGTTTTAACCCTAAATTTGTAAGTGATCATCCTAACCATGTGAGTTTTAACCCTAAATTTGTAAGTGATCATCCTAACCATGTGAGTTTTAACCCTAAATTTGTAAGTGATCATCCTAACCATGCAAGTTTTAACCCTAAATTTGTAAGTGATCATCCTAACCATGTAAGTGATGACCCTAACCATGCAAGTTTTAACCCTAACTTTGTAAGTGGTCATCCTAACCATGCAAGTTTTAACCCATACTCTGTAAGTGATCATCCTAACCATGTAAGTGATGACCAGCTCAGTTCACTTGGGTCACACTTCAGAGTAATTATGGGGTCCTGTGAATACCCTTGTCCAATAAATCAGCCCCAAACCTGTACTGATACTGATGAGTGGTTTGAGGTCTGATCTTGCCTCCTTATAAAATCATGCAGTTAATGCAAACACCACATCAGTGACCAATGCAAATGTAAACTCTCCACCTCAGTTTTGATGCAAGACTGATGTACAGCTGGACTGATGGACTTTCAAACATATATACTCAACCCATAAGCTGGAAATCGCAATGCAATTCAGTCCAAAAATCCCCCTCCACCTACAGCTGCAGTTTGAAAATTTATACCCATGTCTCACTATCTGCTCGATAATTACTTACCACAAAATAAGGCCATTTTTGACCTTCCTGTAGAGGTCATCTGATTCTGGATCTATGGGAAGCAATGTTTTACAATCTACATCATCCTTCAGGGCTCTGAAATATATGAATGGAAACCCAGTCAAAACAAGTCAGTATGTTAATTATGGTAAATTAAAGTCTTTCAGGCATGTGAAATTGTATATTGTATATGATTACATATGTCTGGATGATGGTTTTTCTCTTGCCAACTGCATTCAAAGGGCAATATTTTTTTTCACAATTGATACAAGTTCATGACTTGGCTTCTCTTACAAGTGTTGAAAAAAGAAATTGGCCCTTTCAAATCAGTTTTTATGGATTTTAATATGTACTGAATCAAGTGAAACTTGGATATACAATACAATGGATAACAGACTTCAACTTAGTGGTGTTTGTTTTAGTAAATTACATTTCACATGGAAAGGCAAGGGGAGTACAATTTTTACAAGATTCTTATTCTGATCAGAGACACATTTATTAAAGAGGGCAAGTCTATTGAAATAAATATGATATAAGACATGACCAAGTATTCTTGAAACATTCTGAGCAAGAAACGAATGCTCAATCTCTAAAATTCGAAAGTATGACATTCTGTAACTTTAATGTGTGTGTGTGTGTTTTTTATTTTTAACGTAGCATTAACAGTTTTGCAGTCATATCGCTACAATGTCTAGCACTGGGGCATCATGCCGCAGACATATTGCATGATGTCCCACCCAGTCACATTATTCTGACACCAGGTCGACCAGTCCTAACACTAACCTCTTAATGCTGAGCGCCTAGCAAGTAAGCTGTTAGTACCATTTTTATACGTCTTTTGTATAACTCGGGCGGGGTTCGAACCTGTAACCTTAATTATAATAAAGTCAGAATCAAGACAATTTCTATATTTTTGGATATTGTGCCTGCAGAGCCCAAGTTTCATGCTCCAAAATATATGAGAATACAGGGCCAAAGTTTTAATGGTCTTAAGCAGACAAGATGTAACACATACCATCCACCCACCCCAAATGAGAAGCATTTCCAGTCCATCATAGTTTAACTACCACTGACTTGCAACAGATATGAAAAAGGCATTACTTACTGACACACAGATAATCATGATGAAACTCAAACACACTGATTCCCAATCTTGAATTAGTCATCCCATTCACACTGATTCCCAATCCTGAATTAGTCATCCCATTCACACTGATTCCCAATCTTGAATTAGTCATCCCATTCACTGGACTATGCTGCCTCTTGTCCATAATAATGGGGTTTTTTTTTGGTGACGAATCACAAACAGGATTACATTTCAAGGGTCATTAATACCAATCACAAACAACATTACATTTCAAGGATCATTTATGCCTAGCTGATAACTGAAACTTTCCAACTCAAGCTCAGAATTGTATGATCTTGTGGCCCCATATTCTTGAAACTTCTGAAGCAAAAAGTCAATCTCAAGCTCATAACCCCAAAATTAAATAAGACTCAAGAGTGCACCTAAGTCACAAAAATTCTGCCATAAGAGGGAATCTAGTTATGGAAACCATTGCTCTGGTGGCCTAGTGGTTACAGCGTCCGCCTCAGATGCGGAAGGTAATGGGTTCGATAATCAGCCAAGTCATACCAAAGACTTATAAAAATGGTTTTAACAGCTGCCTCACTTGGCACTCAGCATTAAGAGGTTAGTCTTAGGACTGGTTGGCCTGATTTCAGGATAATGTGACTGGGTGGGATATCATTCTACATGACTGCAGCATGATGCCCCAGTGCTAGACATCACTATAAACTGCCACACTGAGGACATCATAGCGATATGACTGAAAAATTGTTAAATTGTTAAAGCTACATTAAAAATCCAAATCACACACACACACAGAAACAGAGTTATGGAAACCTTAAAAGTCTGTGATTCTAGCATTATTGTTATTAAGTTATCAACTAAATTTGGAACTTGGAGCCTGACTTCAATTTTCTTGATTACAATGATTTGAAAATTGAAAATATGACCTGATCAACAACTAATAAGGTTCTCATTTTAATATAATAGTGTATTTTAATTAACAGAAAATTTCTTTCTTTTTTTAAACATAATACTTTTAAAACCTTTAGTACATTAAATTTGTAATATGTTCCAGAAAATATGCATTTTATTCTTATTCATTTATACCTGTTAATCCAGTCAGTAAATGCCATTTGTTCCTCTTTTTATTGGTAAACATGTTAATCCAGTAACAAAGCCACTTGCTTCTCTTGTTTTATTTTTATACTGGTTAATCCAATTGGCAAAGGCCACTTTTTCCTCTTTTTATTGTTATACCAGTTAATCTAACATAGCAAAGGCCACTTTTTATTTTTTTAATTGATATACCTGTCAATCCAATCAGCAAAGGCCACTTGTTCCTCTTTTTATTGTTATACCTGTTAATCCAGTCAGCGAAGGCCACTTGTTCCTCTTTTTTGACACTGTGAGTTGTTCCCTCAACAGATGCGTCAGACATGCCACCATGTGTTTTAAGATTTTGTCTTGGTGCAATACTCTTCTTGAACTTGGATCCAATATCATACTGTTGTTTTAACTTTCCATACATCTAAATATATTAAAAGAGATATAAGGCAACTATTGAAACAATTTTAAAAATTTGATTAATTCATGGTGCACATGTATATAATATTGAAAAAAATAATGAAAAATTAGTACATCAAAAGGGACTGACGCTCTATGGTCTGAAAACTTCCCCATGAAATAAAGATTAGACCATTTCCTGTTTGTAACTGCCAAGCGTTTAAACCAACTTTGATATTCTTCAGTGACAAGATTTTTAAACTGGCTGCTTTGGTGGCCATAATTAATTTACATAAGCACCCATTTCTTTTTAGAACCAACTAGACATCATTAGAACACTTCTGATGATGACAAGCATACATCAATATGACCATCCTATAACAATATTAAATCATGGCCACCATAGTGGATTTAAGACTGGAACCATTTTCATTCAAGAACAATGAGATATCACAAGAAGTCTTCTTGGTGAAAACACCATGTTATTATGGCCATCCATCCAAAAGCAATAATAATAATAATAATAATAATAATAATAATCATAAAGACTCCATTTTCAGAAGGTAAATCAATTAGTTACATGTGTGATGGGGATTTGTAATCTAGCTTTAAAAAAATTTCAGATATAAGTACAATGTCCACATTTGCATTTGGTCTAACCAGACAACATAAAAAGTATTCTTGTGAAAGCCAGATGTTGATAAGAATTTTCATTTTAGGAGTAGCAATGACATTTTTTGAGGATGGCTGACTAAAGTAGTCCAACTGGATGACAAACTGGAACCATTTTCATTCAGGACCAGCCTGGTATCACAAGTCTTCTGGGTGAAAACCCATGACGATCCAGACTGCTACCATGCTGATCATATTTAAGGACAGCTCAGCACCATTTTCTTCAAGGACCAACTAGACATATTAAGAAATCTTTTGGTGATAACCCCATATTGATTTAGAAGGATCAGCAATAAGCTCGCTACTATGGCAGCAAAACTGGATACGAGATCAGCACCATTTCAATTTAAGACCAGCAAGATATCGTAAGCCTCAACGAGCAGCAATAACAAGATTTTTAGGATGGCCAAATTTAAGGTTAGATGGTCCCCATTTTGTTTAGGACCAACCAGATATCACAAAAGCTTTTGGGTCAAAACACATGTTGACCTGACTTTCCATTAAAAGCAGCAGAGATAAGAATTTAAAGATAGCAGGCAATGGCCATATGAAATGTCTGAAGGGCACCATTTTCATCTCTAACCAACTAGACCCTGGGATGAATGTGTATGTAATATTCCATGGCTACCCTCCAAGTAGTTCCTCAAGAGTAGCGATAAACATCTTGTGCTAATAAACAGACATCTGACAGTTGGACAATAGGCAAAAGACAACGGGCCATCTCATAAGTTCTTATGGTGTATGACAGTAGTACAACAAAATAAAAACGGTTTTTAAAAAGGTCATCCAAATATCACAACAGTCTTGTTTTTTTGTTAGTTTCATAACAAGTCAAAAATGACAATTATATTGTGAAATTCTACAAAGCAATAGGCATTTATAAATGACATATCCCCTGACCCCTCATTTAGAAATGACTTATACTGACAGTTTTGTTTACTTGCTTTTGTGATTTTAAATGCCATTTTTCAGCACATGATAGACTAAATTTCCACAAGTCATGGTTTTTCACAATGTCTTCCCGGGCTCTTCATCCACCTAATATACTGGTCACCATGTATGGCCTATCATGTGCTAAAAATGGCATTAAACCCATGGCAACCAACCAAACAAAATTCATAGAGATATCTAAAAGAGTTTTAGAGTTTTGAACCAGAAACAAAACTATGGATAATGAATGAACTGATGAACAGAGTAATGGAACTTACATAACAAATATAGAAAATGAACAGTGAATTGCAAAAAGGTACTAGTCCAATATGCATATCAAGTATCATAAACATATCTTTAATGGTTTGCGTGTAAGAAAGAAAGAATGATGGACATATTAAAAAATACTAGTGGATGGAAGAGTCAGTGCCAAGTCAATAGGTACATCTATTATTGAGCTACTACCTGATTAAATTCATCTATGTCTATCTTTCCATCAGGACACTTGGTGTCATATTGAGCAATAAGCTGTCGTACTTCATACTGGGGAAGCTTGAAACCCACAATTTCTAAAGCAGTACTAAGTTCTGTCAAGTCAATTTTTCCACTGCCATCTGTATCCAGCTGAAACAGAAAAATATATTTTAATGCAAGCATATTCTATTCCATTAATCCATCCTCACATCATCAAGTTCAGGAAATACAAGCATATGCATGGACCACTTGTGTATAATGGCAGCTTTCTCTAGGCACTGTTATCTATACATGGGGACCTCAAGGTAGATCATCATCATCATTATTATACAAAAATCAACCACATTTACAAATATATAATGATCACTTTTTTAATGATCTCATTTCAGTGGTTGTTGTACGAATGTTCGATTCCTTCTGTTTATTTATGGTGAAACCTCAATAAAACACAAAAATGTCTCCTTTACAAGTCTCACACAAAATTTGCCCCTTTCTATATATATATATATATATGTACATGAAAGCAGAATCTCAGAGTATTTTGACCAAATATCATACATATGCCATATATAATAATAATCTATGCAATGGTGATGTTTGGAAATGTACTACATGTGTTTTGTGTGCTTTTTCAAGGTTGCAAAAATGATTCAGAAAAACACATTAAAGCAATGTACAACTATTTCATGCTGTAACATGGCCTTAAGGAAGGATATGTACAGCATCTAGAGGGGATTGGGGAAACAAGGAAATAGACATGAAAGTTAGGGTCAAATGAGAGAATACCAGGAAGGATCTAAATGGCTCTGATTAAGCATGTCCTGTTGTAGACATATATATATATATATATATATATATATATATATATATATATATATATATATATATATATATATATATATATATACTAACACTCACAATCCTGACCATTAAGTGCCAATTACAAGTTGTAAAAGTGCACATATAAAAGCTGTACAAACTTCAGGAAGATAAACCCTTACAAATAGATGTAAACAAGTAGACCAAATAGATACAAGATTAAATTCTTCAAAAACAAAAGACAGAGATAAAGAAATCTGATATGATTTATATCTTGGTTGTTATGTTCAATAGCCAGAAGATGGTGTCAAGTGCCATTGTATTCAACATCTGTCATATTTGCAAAAGTATAACATGCACCTGCTAACTATAATGACTGCTCCCTTGTGCTAAAAAAATCAGCCTGAATTAGTCTAAACTACACTATCCATAGCAGCTATTAAAATAGGAAAATGAATTTTGCCAGACTAGACAATACCAGTTTCTGAAAGTGCAAAGAATGAATTACCAAATATATAAAAATTTTAAAAAAAGTTATTGGCTCTTTTTTCTACACAATTTACCTCTGAAGTTAGGAAGTGAAAATGACCAAGTGGAGTTAGCACTTTTGTGAAAAGTGCACATCTGAAGTAAGGCCAAGCTGTATACACTATAACCCATAGTACACCCATCAATCATACACCAAAATAATGGGAATTAAAGGTTCTTTGAACTATACCTAAGATATACAAGGTCTTTTTTAAATGGCCAGTGTAACCAGTGAGGAAAGATGGGAAAATTCTTTTCTTTAAAATTCTAACCCTATGCAAAATACAAAACTGTAGAGCACCACCTTATGAGACCTGAGTTTACACTTTTTCCTCCCAAATGCAGACATTCACTAACAGATAAATTGAACCTTGGGTAGGCAGTTGGGCACAGACTTGATTTGTAAATAATGTCTAACACAGGCACTTGATTTATCACCATGGTAACAAAGAAAGATTCAGTCAGCTACAGGACATGGAGAATAATATGCAATTAAAACGACTTCCTCCCTAAAATCTTAATAAAGGTCATCCATGAGAGCTTGCTATACAACACGATATCAACACTTGAACGCTCACAAAGTTTTATTTAACACAGTATAAGCTGAGAGTTTATGCACCTCATTCTTCATGCAAACGCTTGGACAAACATGACCAACTGTTTTAGTTGCTGTTGTTAGTTTATTTTATAAATGTAAAAGAATGAATACCATATGTACTCACTTGGAAGTTGAGTCCAACTGAAAACTGCAGTCCCAGATCAGCCATCACATGATGTGCCAGCAAGTCTTGATCTATGCAGTTTGTTAGAATAAGCCTGATTTCCTACTGCACTTGTTTAAAAAATAGTAGGCAGGGTTTAAAAAAAAACTTAATGGTACCAGAAATACAACTATTTTTTTTGGGGGGGGGGGTACTTACAGGAATAAAGATCCAATTTTTTTGCAGTTTGACTGAATGTATAAGCAAGTGTTTACAGTGGGTGGTTCACATAAGATGGAAAACTACAGATTTATCTCCAGTTCCCATTTCAGGACAAGATCTGAAGCATCTAACTTTAATTACATTACACTTTTTCAACAGAACATTGTTTGAAACCCGACTTTCATTTTTAAATATTACAAACGTGTTCACACAGCTTACTACAATCTTACCCTACCACTGTAATAGTGGAGAATAAAAAGTAAAATCTAGGCCCTAAACAATAGAAGCAACATACACCTCACAGGCAAACTATATAATGCACACCACACAGGTAAACTATTAAATAACATGGAGAAGAAAAAAAACCTGTATAGATACAAAGGCTGTTCTTAACTGATCAACTCTTTTAAGAAAACTGCATTTACTATTAAGATACCAAATTAGGGCAGTCACAAAAAATTCACTGGTAACTAAATGGAAAGGTAATCAGTAATGGCATTCCCCACTAATTTACTGTGGCATGTAATCCAAGCATGAAATACTTTTGAGACTTCCACCAACAAATAAAAGTGGAGGCATAAAGTTCACATCATATCTGCAATGTTTTTACGAAGTCCGGTCTGACCTTGTATGCAAGTCATCATGATCAAGGAGATGCGTGTTTGCATGGGTTCTTCTACCCCGTAAACAGCTTGGATGTCCAACATATCTCAACGTCTGTAAAAACAAAGTTCACTGGACAATGTGCAGGTCAATGTCAGCTTTCATCGCTCTTATATAAAAAAATAAACCACAGAGATCATGACCAGCCATTTAAATGTCACTGTGCTCATCTAGAATTTACTAAATGGCTGGCTGCCTATTGTTCAGAATGGCAACACCACTGCAAAGTTCTCAGAATACACACAAGATGTCAGATCTTGGGGGAGGGGAAATGAAAAAAAAAGAAAGAATTGGAAATGTGAAGTTTACGTAATATGAAGGGATGATTGTGATTTAATTATCATGTAGGGAGTCACAGTGACTCAATGGTTGATTTACCAATCTGAAGACTGAAAGGGTGTGAGCTCAAACAACACAAAGCTGTGTGTACAATCTACTGTCCGCTGATTTTGTTTGTAGAAAAGAGGCTGCGAAAATCAGTTCAGATTTTAATTGCTCATAAATATTATTTATATGTTCATATGCTACTGTGAAAATAAATAACATAAAATATGCTTGTTAATTTTTAATTTCCTCTTTCACTTCCAAAAACATTACATTCCATACAGATCAAAATGTGATGTTACAGTTCCTCATCTACATGAAAAAATAAAAATAGCTTTTTCATCATTGCAAGTATATAAAACTACGAATGTTTGGTATAAACTTGGGTATTCTGACTTCTAACATGTAAAAATTGTCTGGCTGGTTGGAAAATAATGTTTTAAAAAAATTTAATTTTCATCACACCACTGTTACATGTGATGCATCTGTCAAACAAGTTACGTGATGTTTAATGATTTGCCCTGTCATAGTAAATTAAGGAGTAAGATGTGCACTGTGGAGTCATTTTATACTGTGTTTGAATAAAGAAAACTTAAATACTTTTATAAATTCAACTTTTGACAAATTTACAAACTTTCAGTGTCCATCTGCTTTCAAAGCTATGTACAAGTTTGAGTTCCTTTTTTTAAACATAAACCCCAAACAATTGCACACAATGTTCAGTTTGCACAAGGCACACATGCTATTCTACTTCTAAAAAGCAACCAGAGGCTGTTTACACTTGATCAGGATGCTTGCTGAGATGTCCATAAGGACTTTTGTATGTTACATATATGTGACAAAATAAGAGAATTCTTTAAACGGGTTTAGATTGTTTACCGGGTATCTTTAATTACAAATACATGATGAATATTAAAATGTTAGAACTGAGAGAGGAAACACCCGTATTTTCCCAGCACTCTCGAGATGGTCGTTTATGACTGACATTGAAACCAGCCTCAGGTAACATTTACAGAGCTGAAGTGTTTGTCCAAGTTGCATTGTCGTGCATGAACAGCTGTAATGCTAATAAGCATGACTGAATTTCTATACTAATGTATCCTATTGACATACCTCAATGTACTGACATTGCATCTCACGTAATATTTATAGAACATAGTTGTCATAGTTATGTGAGTCTTGTCTTTTGTCTAGGAAGGTTACACAATATGACATTGCTTTGTTTAAAATCATATTTTAAAAGAATTTACACTGATTGTTACTATCAAGAGACTTTTATAACAGCAGCAGCATTGGATAAACAATAAGGACCAAAATGTTTCCTCTGACATCAAGGATATGAAAATAATGGGTCCGTTAATAAAAAAAAAAGAACTCCAACTTTTACCCTTCTGCTCATGCGCGAGCCAAGTAGCCAATGAAAAACAATGTTTCTAACAAACTAGGCATTAGGTTATTTGAAAATCACCTGGAAGTTGATGTATTAAGAAATAACTTTCAAAATGTGTTTCATACTCGAATTTCAGGCGAAAACGACAAAAACCTCCAAGGATAAATGTATTAACCCTTTATCTCATAGAGAATAGTTACAAAGTGCAGCTCACTATAAATAGAACACCTGTTACCTATTCAACTCCATAAGCATAGGCCTGCCTGTTAACTGTTAAGCAATGTAGTGTATGTTAGTTTAACAGCAATTTTAACCATTTTACATTTTTGGTACACATCTAAGAGCTCTGTAATTATTTTTCACTGAAGAATTTTTTATGTGCTTTAAAATCTTGAGAGAACTCATTCACCGTCAAGTCAGTGAGACCGTGTGACCAACCATAGCTGCCATTTCTCATACTCGAAATTTACAAGTTTTTTTGTCCACATCTACATCACTAAGTCATCTGAATTTGATAATTTATAAAAAGTAATTGCTGCCTACAATATCAGAGCCTTTACCTAAGTTACTGAAGCTTTCAAAGTTGTGATTCTAATCGTGAAAACTTCTTAAGTACTGAAAGAAATCCGCAACCTCCATTTTGGAGAGTGGAGATTACGAACCAGTTACTTTAAATAGCAGATTTCGACCAGAGCATAAACAGTGACCACGTGATCTGACATAATTGTCATTCGCAGATATGAATGTGGTATTTAATTGGAGGTTTTCCCCGAAGGTGACACTACAAAAACCGGCTTCAAATGGCTTATGTTTACAGCAGACATCATAAAGAGCTTCCATGCGAATGAGTATAGGTGTCCAAAGGCGCTTGCATGAGGTAAAGGGTTAAGGGCAATGAAGCAGCTAAATACAAAATATGATGTGATGTAGCTACTTCAGCACCTAATCTGTCAATTGCTGGCTCCCAAATATTTTATGAATTTTAAATAGAGAAAGAAAAAAAAATTGTTTGTCAGTCCTTGTTAAGCAAGTTATATTTTCTACCCTAATAAACTTTTAATACCAATTTAATGGAACATGAAACAACGATGTATCTTTCGTTGTTTGTGCTAATCGCAAATGTCACCCATATCTTGAACATCTTTATAAAAAGATACCAACAAAATGTTTCATATGAGAATATCTGTAAGTTCCTAATGTCATGTTTGAAGTTGTTACTTGCTGGATTAGGAGTACCTGAAAAATGGATGCATTTATGTACATCTTAACCATACAGATGCTGCTGCTGGTGTGCTTTTATTCATTATATAGTTATAATAGATTTATGCAAATTATTATCCAGATAATAAAAGAAATCATCAGTTAAATACCTAATTTGTCTTTCCTGTTAAAAGTTAATGACTGAAATGATCTGACAAGGAATATTTTGAAAGGAAAACTGTCAGTTATCTTCCTACTATCATTTTATTGAATATAGGATACTAGATCATTGATCCATAACTAATTTGATGTGAAAATTAAACATTTAATGTATCTTGGGTATCTGCCCCATAGGATTAGCTGAAGAGTATATTTTATGCCACCAATGAATCAATCTGGATTGGTTACTATGGTGTGTACCTGGGCAAGGCAATGTCTCGGCATCAGATAACCATTATGTGTTGATATGCCAAGTAAAACGAAAAACAAATCACGACCCATTCTGTATAATACTAAATAATATACAGGACTATATATTTTGTGCGATAATACAAAAGTGGTTACTTCAAATCACTACCTTTTGGTTTTGTACCCAGTTTGGACCATGTGGTACAAGAGAGAATGGGAATGTCCAGTAATTAAAACTGATTGGTCTCCTTAAATTAGGGTGTACTGCCTACACCTACAGATGTTACACTAAGGAAGCCAATGACCAAACTATCCTTCCAGGTACAATAATGCCAACATACCAAACAATGATCTAACAAATCTTGTATCCAAAGCCCAGGGGCAAACCAATCTGATTAAAATCAGAACTCCACTGTCTTAGGTGACGATCTAACAGTGACCACTTAGGGGTTATGTTCTGGTGACCTAAGTTATTATCATAACTGCCAATTTTATCAGCCAATCAGAAGAAATCTTTGTTTCTGGGAGACTGAGCAGTATAGGTGAAGAGCATCAGAGTGCCTATCGATTTGATGTACAATCAAACTTCTGAAAGCTGCATTTCCATTGGCCAACTCAACAGTCACCAGAACATGACCCCCAAGCAGGTGCTGTCAGATCTTGACCAGGACAGTGGACATCTGATTTTAATCAGAGTGGGAGCAAGCTGAATACTGAGAACTGGCTACAGTACAGCTGTACAATTATATGCACTTGGAGTGGAGAGAGCATGAAGAGGATTAAGAAAAAGTCCCGTTGCTATCTCCCTTCATAACGCAATGGAGCTGCTTTCCATGGATAATATCTCTGTACACCATGATCTTTTGTGGAAGTGGTGTTAATAAAGTCGGTGTGATTTACTTTGTGTGACCCACCCAAGTATGCACTAGAGTTTCAGCAAGAGAGCATGGTGAGGCACTGAGTCATCCATGTTGCTGCCGCTATAAATTAAGAGAACATTTTTTAAATTTTAATATTCTTTCAAATTACCTAAAAGTAAAACGAAACCAAGTTGTATCAGATCATGAATTTCTTTTGAGAGACAGACACAACATGCTCATCACTGCTTAAGACGGGAAAATGTGTACTTACATTTTCATGATACATGCATTTCCCACACGCACATAAAATACATAAACAATGATATATATTTGATGACTTATGCAGTCACTATTAAGAAACAAAAAAAGTGTTATCAAACTGGTAGACCCTGTCTCTGTCTTCACAAACAAGTCTGTCTGAAGCAGATCAACATTAAGGACACCTTGCTAATGAGGACATTCTTTGATGCAAATGTATTAATTTGCATGCATATCTTTTTATTTTAAATGTGGGCTATATTCACTGTGAGATAAGGTTGTGAGCAGCCACTGAAAAATATGCTGCAGATGGCGAGTCCACAAATTTGTTTTGATGGAGCAAATGGAAAAAGAATTACATATGTACCAAGATTTAAATGACGTTTTTAAATGGTTCTGCAATGCGCATGACAATAACACCCGCTCACATATCATGCCTACACCAAGAACTATTTTTGTATATTCAGTTGAAATAAGTCTATTATTATAACAAGAACCTTTTTAATAATTAATGTTACTTTTAAACGAAGATAACAAATGCTCTGATGTATGTAGCTTTCTTACTATGTACATTACATATACTTCTCACAAAAAATTTAGTCCCCCTCTGGAAAGGCCACCCATCTTACAAGGCCACTTTCTTGGTGCAGAAGGGGTAGCCATATAAGAGAGGAACCACTGTACTTCTGGTTTAATTTGAGGTTATATGGCACAGCAGTCAGACCAGTGACCCAACCAACACCCCCTGAAATTGCCAAGAAAATTTGTGATGGCTTGCCTACAGTGGTCAGGGTTCAACAGTAATGCAGGTCCACTGGCTCAAGGCCGCCTGATTTTCAGAAGGACCACCACTTTCCTAAAGCTGCATGATCCATCGGGCCTGCTATAAAAACTTGTGGACATTAAAATTTATCTATCCCAATTTACAGGATTGTATAAATTTTTCTTTATTATAAACATGTAAAACAATGTGAAAACTGAAAGTGAAACAAAGTTAAAACAAAGCCAAGATCATGCATATGCCATTAAACCAAATTAATGTCATTTGGGTGCTTACCGTAACACTAAAGAGAGGGAGAGCGAGAGATACTAATTATGGATACTGAGATTGGGTAATCCTGAACATAGCACAATTTATGCCAAAACAAGAAAATGCAAGCAAGCAAACTGCAATTGATGTGACAAGTGTTTCGACTTTACTGGAAATTAAAATATGAAAATATCTGATTGCAATTTAACTTTCACAGAGGGAGGGATTAATCTTGGAATCATGACAATTTTTCCACATCACTGTCCATTTCAGTTTCACATTAGACAAATAACTTGCACTACTAATTGCTGGGTTGTAAGTGGGACTCTTAAAATGGCTACAAGTCAAATGTCTTAGTGTAATATAAATGTCATTTTCCAAAGCACAAATTGATATATTCATTTAATGCTAATACTTGTCTATATATCATGGGTACTGACAATATCTACTACATTGATTTTTGTAGAACATCTGCTGAAGCCAAGTCTGTCATAGGGACAGAACATTCAATTTCTAAGGGGTGGGGGATTCTATCTGACAAGCTTGAAAACAATTGTCTTGCTCTAATTTGTTGTTTCAAAACTGAAGAGTCATTTGACCCTTGACACCAAAATCTCAAAAGTACTCAATATTTTTTATTTTAAATTATCTTGTGATGAAACAAAAATATATCACAAACATAATCCCTGTCCCTGATCATATCAAAAATGGTCAGATCCATATGGTTCAGATGGAGGAGGTCCTATGGCATCAACGCTGACTATATTCAACATGAACACGTACTGTTCTAGTCAGTGTGTACCACCATTACTGCTTAAGGATGAACCATGTTGTTTCATTTTTCAGCGTAAATTCAATGTTTCCCCTTTACGGCTGTTATTTGGATACAACTGTCCATTTCTCTGAGGATTACTGTTCCAACCAAGAGGATAAATTTATGTGGTTCAGGGAAGTCTAAAGCTTGTCAATTTTGGTCTGATTGTTTTCAGTAAAGTGTCCATGACCTTTCACTGATCATTATGTAAGATTCTTGAACTACACTGTTGAAACTGAAATTGAATTGAAAATGCATAAAAATGCTTTTCCATCAGAAAAATCTACAAATAGAAGTTTACTGCAAAGGAGCCAATCAACCTTTCCTGAATGTTTTTAAGATATAATAATCTTCTAAAATTATATATATATTTTTTTTAATTTCTAATATTTAATCAACATAAAGACAACTAATTCTTCTAATGGTATCTGATTGTAAATCACTCCATCATCAAAATTTTTCCAAGAGTATTGGCTATCTTCATCTATTGGCTATCCAAATGTCAATCAGTACTGTTGACCAGTTTCCCTCAACAGTGGAAAAGCACAAGGTATTCCTGTCAAGTAGTGGTGGTGAGTTCTATGTAATTTACCCTCCACTACAGAGTGAGCACAAAAGGGATTAACTGCCTCACAGCAACCAGCCGAGAGTGAACGGTATTGTATGTTATTTACAATTCATGTTGTTCAGTGGGCTATTATATGAGAAAGTATTCTACATTTTTCAAATCTATTCAAAAAAGTCACCAAAGAGAATCATTAGTACAACACCTCTCTCTCTCTAAGAATTGTCATTATAACAATATATGAATCATGTATTTCATTATAAGGTGGTCTAAGATGGTTTAACCACCATATGGCTGCCATGGACAATCTTATCATGTCATCATGTATTCACTAAACAATGTATGAGGAAGACCTAAGAGCTAACATTTTCAATTTGAACTGCCTTCACTGACAACTGAATTTAACATGTTCTTCCCCAGCAGCCAACCAAACCACTCTAAAAGCATACATTTTCAAGGTACATGTACACTATTAGCCATAATGCATAATGCAAAGCCATTTTTAAAGGAGGTGATAATGCAACTGCAGTCTTTTCCCTCTCCGTGAGAACAATCCTCCCATCAGATCAAATTTATTCACAATCACAGCCTTCTGAGAATAACTATATTATTCCATTATGACAAGTTAATTACAACAGTGGACAAAATTCCTAATATGAGTTTTAATACAGACATAGCTTGAACAGACAATCTGACATCTACCAATAATAAATGACAAGATTTGATTGAAAACAGGAAGCTAGTACTGTATACACTTCCTGGTAAATACACGAAGTGGGACAACAGTCACTCAGAAGCTTCCATTCAAAAGGTGCATTTAAACTAGATTTGTGTCTGAAGAATGTATGTACACACAGATTTCTATGTGTCTGAAATGTACACCAATGTGATGCAGAGAAATATGTCTGCACAAACTGAACGATTTAATGAATAGGCGATATCAGACCCAAACCATCATGAGATATCAGTACAGGTTTGGGGACTGAATTGTCTGTCTAGTGTCCATCTTTAGGGCATGCCCATAATATTTATAAACTTTAATGATAATTCAAAAACATGAATCCCTCATAGGGCTGTAAACAGATTCATGGAATCCAAGATTGTTTTATCTCTTTTTTTTTACCAATGAGTCTTAAAACCATCTCTGATAGTCTTATAAATCCCAATATAAAATAATCAAAACTGTC
Source organism: Sinohyriopsis cumingii (assembly GCA_028554795.2). Taxonomy (NCBI): domain Eukaryota; kingdom Metazoa; phylum Mollusca; class Bivalvia; order Unionida; family Unionidae; genus Sinohyriopsis; species Sinohyriopsis cumingii. The sequence continues at coordinate 21,718,978 of CM068836.1, forward strand.
CCAATGGTCACCTTTTATACAATGGTCATCTGGACATAATAGCCATTCTAATTTTCCCCAGGCAAATTTCATATGTAAAAGTCCTTTCTACTTGCTTTAAGCAGCGACCTGGGCATATCAACAGCGACTGCTCTATGCATGCAAATTAAACTTGTGTGGCAAGGAAGGCATTATTTGGATAAAGGAATAGCATGTGAATAATTGTGTACACATTTCTTATCAAGCTTACTCGCCAAATCATCATACCATCAACTCAAATGTGTCAAGAGAACCCAGGTGGTCCAAGGAGCTTACCTATACAGATCACAGACATCTACTTCTGCTCAAATTCAAGGCTTGACCATCACATGCACAAGAGAAAGCTTTATAGTAGCTTCATATGGGTCAGTGATTCTTCCCATGATTTTTACAATTTCCTCCTCCACCAAATTTACTGGCAGCAATGTATAGCCTATGATGGCAATAAACCCCAAACAGCAACAATAAATGAGCCAATATATAGATTCAAAAGCAAGATTGTTGCTATTCTTAGTGTGAGAGGGAGAGGGTCAAAGCAATTCATCAGCTGGATGGTGGGAAATGCAGTCAAAATAAAAATAGTTGCCTTTTTGACAGTGTGAAGGAACTGTTTGAAATAATTTTTCATATCTGATGACAAAGGTTAATCTATAAGAAGAGAACTGAATTCATTCCACTTCATTAGGGCCAATGGTCATCAATTATTTACAACACTTTTCTGTAAAGGCTGGCAAAGTTTTGGTTCACATATTAAAATATAGCCACAAAAATCTATTATGGTCATTGGCTAAGTGCAAAAATTCAACCAAATTAAGTAAATATTAAATATTGGCCACAGCAGCCTTCTTTTGTTGCAAGGATGTGGTACTAAGGGACACATACATAGGCTGACAATTCATGCATGAACAGAGCTTGAGAAGTAAAATGGTCCAATTTTATCTTGAAAGTGCATCACTTCACAAAGTTTCCTGATTCTATGTATAACAGTGCATAAACCAGTACAAAAAGCCTGTTTGGTTGTAAGCTAATTAAAAAAACTTAACCATAGCCAGTAAAATGTGTGTTATTTGGATTTGTAACATAGCTTTAACAATTTTTCAGTCATATCTCTAAGATGTCTCCAGTGTGACAGCTTACAGTGACGTCTAGCACTGGGGCATTAAACTGCAGGCATGTAGCATGGTGTCCCACCCAGTCACATTATCCTGACACCAGGCCGACCAGTCCTAACACTAACCTCTTAATGCTGAGGCAGCTGCTAGTACCATTTTTGTAAGTCTTTGGTACGACTTGGCCAAGGATCGAACCCACGAACTCCCGCAGCCGAGGCGGACATTTAACCACTAGGCCACCAGTGGTGAAATGTGAAATGTAGGCTACAGCAACCTTTGTTTGTTGCAAGGATGCGGTAGTTAAAGAGGTGCATACAATCATTTAGATTTATTATTGTACCATGAAAAGAACAAAATTTAACAGAAAACCAGTGAAGCATGAAATATGGGTCACTTCACAGATGTAAGCTAAATACCCAACTGATGTTTCAAATCATGGAGTAAAATCATCTAATTCATTAAAACTATGAATTAAATTATCTAGAGCTCTATGGCAAGTTACCAATTAACTCAAGAAAATGGCAAAAAGCTTGGACTAAGAAACTTTCCCCTTTTCTCATGTAGTAAATGTTTCTAAAAGGTATTTTAGTCTGGTAATGCATTTTCTGCCTCGTACAAGAAGTATTTCCTCTTTACACTTACTGATCTTTGGTAACCATTCACTTGATAACATTTATGGCAAATATGAAAGCCAATGTAAAGCTGGGGTCTCAAACATGCCACCTGCTAAGCCATATCCGGTGGCCCACAAAATGGTTGTACAAGGTGTCATGAGAGATAACAAAGGTGGTGCAGCCCTTGGGCTATCAAAAATGCCCTCATGCAGCCCTAAAGTAAGCAGTGCTGTTTTAGGAAATCATGATGATGCAGAAATACATTTACTCTTAACCTACATGATTTCCAACATTCACAGCTGCATGTTCTACACCAGGATCTATTGTAAGATATATTTTTTCAAACTTCCTGCTAATTTCTCACAAAATAATAGACCCTTCCTGGGTACTTTTTTGCTGTACACATATTTCCTTGTTGTACAAAACATGAGATGATGGTACAGCGTGAACCCATAAAATCCCCTCCCCAACAATATATTTACTCACAAAGAACATTTCTGATTCTATAGTAATTTCAATTGACAGGAAGTTTAACTGCCTCCACATTGCAGGATCCAGTTTTCTACAAGCAACTTTGAGGAATAAACTCCATTCAGAGGGGGGAAAAAAAAACATTTAGTGAACCTGTTAACCCATGAAGGAAGCTTTAAATTTTGTGGGGAGATTCGCATTACAAAGGGAGCTGGATAAAGTGTAACCAGCAAGTTTCCTTTTGAAAATTATATGTAGTTTCCTTGTTAAAATTCTGTCAGTATAAAAAGCAAGGATGTAATTAATACTATTAATCAAGACAATATATTTGAGTATGGAGTTATTAGTAATGGGTGAATAACTATCACTGATTTTCTTAGAAAGGTCTTAAGCAAAGGAACTTGTGTTGGGAAATCCATGTTCCGGGAAAGGGCAATCTAATACTTCCAAATAATTATGTGGATACTAAAAAGCCAGTCAGGAGGATGAGCAAGTGAGGGCATAATTCCTGTAAATAATGTCGTGGACTGAAAACCATCTTTATGACGAGGGCAGCGTGTTGTTGCCAATGTGGTAAAGTAAAACAAGTAAAGGCAGGGACATGGGCAATCAAGGGTCCAAACACCTAAAACTATTTTCATGGAGCACATGGAATCAAAGTAATTAAAGTTCTCATCAAAATAAAGCCCAATACCAAATATAGTACAGACCCTGGTCAAGCTGTGCAGTTGAAAACAAAATCAGGTAGACAGGCAACAAGCGTACATAACTCCTCTGAATGTTAATTTGGTATGCTGGATATCAATCACATTCAAGGTTTCATAAAACTGCATATGAACCCTGGTTGACAGCCAAGAAACCTTGGTAAATTTATGCTGCAGAAAGCAAAGGGGTATAACTTCTCTACATGATGTCATGGAATCCTGGAAACTTTAACTTATTCAAAGCCTCAAGGACATCAGATTTCATGCAAAACCATTTTTAAACTAACAAACCTTATTAACGTTATCCTCAGTTAGTAATGTCTACTTGTGGAAAGAAAAGTGCTGACAGAAAGTTTGAAGGTGGGACAGATGGAGTGATAGATATAACTGATATAATGTTAAAGCAACTTGATCAAATAAGGCCATAACAAAAGACAGTAAAATTTCCCACCAGAGTTCTACTAAGTTTCAATAAGTCAGAGGGAACCTGGTACAATTATATAATTATAACCAAGTAGTGTTTATAACAAATGAACCAAACATTACATTAGAGTAAATTTACACTGTGGAGCTTAATATGGGACAGGTAAGAGATAAAGGAGTGACTGTGCAAGACAAACACTTACACCTACACTTGGTATGACATTATATTCTGAATTCTCCAGGTATGCAGACTGCAAACATCAAGGATAAAGTACTACTTTATCAAACTCATCCAACACTGTACATGATGGTATCTGGGAATGACCACACCCCTAATCTGTCTGACTGAAAAGAAAGCTAGATAACCGACAAATATCAAGCAGCATTATCAGAAGGGTTTAAACTCCATATCAGTTCATTTATTTTCTTGTATATAATTTTTATTAGTTTTGCAAACAATGACATTGTACAGTATGTAAGTAGTAATATTGGTGATGATGCCTCTGAATGGATGGGTTCTATCTATGACTAGCACAGCTCCTTTTTAATGAAGTCTTTAAATGCATTTTTGTAGCTATTACAAACTCAACCCAAAATTATATCCCATAAATATTTGGTTCATTTACACTATACACAAAAAGACATTTGGTCTAATTAAGCTTAATGTGCAGAATAAATTATTTTCTTTTTGAACTTTCCATAACAATGACCTCTTAATTTTAGATACCAGAATCTAAAAGGTCTTTTACTGCCATGTGTGCAAGTTATCCAATGCACTGTGGGCCAGCAATTTTTGTATTTCAAAAAGTAGGAAGCAAGTTTAGCAGAATTTCTTCAAAGACAAACAAATGCAGGATTCATCCTGATTTCAGATACATCATACCAACAAATCAACCAAATGGGCAAGAACGGTGTATCACATTTTGAAGGAAACTTTTATTTCCTCACCAAATGCCCCCCCACCCGCCTCAAATCAGAAGATCTCTTCCATTTTTTCAAACAGAGAGGGGAATTTCCTCACCGAGTGTTCTACAGTAGATGTTGGTTTAGAAAAAATGTAGCTTTGGTGATGTTTGTCAAAGTTTTGTAAAAGTTCAGCCATGGTATTATAATCAACATAGGATAAATACAGCAATGGAATATGATGCAGCAGATAAATGTTAAGCCAATTTCTTTTTTTTTCAAGTTGGGGATCAGCAGAGATAAATACAGTTAAGGAATACGATGCACCAAAATAAACATAGGACATAATTTTTTTGAAGTGGGGGATGGGCTCATCATCAGGCACAACATACATGTCATCAAATAAAAAAGTAATGGAATACGATGAACCAAATAAATATAAGACCAAATTTTGTACAAGTCTGGGTATGAGTTTATCATCAAGTAAGGACTTATGGGATAAACATAAAATGGAATATCATACACCAAATAAATGTTGGGCGAATATTTTTTCAAGTTGGGGGATGGAATTGTACATGTACTTAGATAAATACAATGACAGAACATGTCATTCCAAACAAAGGTAAGACAAACCTTTTTAAAAAGTGGAGAATGGAAATATGATTGGATAAAGTAGAAGGGAAGATATGTCAGGTACAGCATCATTCTTGGCTGATACCAAAACCACAGTAAACCAGAAAAAAAAACGTAATGAACAAATAACCCAAGTAAAATAAAAAGCTGAAAATTTCAGTTGATCGTAAAGATTTTTGGTCTTGAGAGGTTTCAGTCTATACAGAAATAGTGAATCAAGGTGCAACAAAGTCCGTCTATGAAAAAATAAGACAGATAATAAATCAGATTTATTATAGAATCCATGACAGTAATCAGACAATTATAAATAGGAGGACCTGAAGCCTTATGATGCCTTCTTCATGCATGTAATGTTTCATATGCTATCAAGGCAAAAGTCACTGACCCATGTTTATAGCCTTTAATCTGTCTGGCACTGTCCTGGGTCAGAGATCAAAGCATACAAATGATTTCATCAATATTGACTAATGAAGGAGTGTTAGTGAATGTAAAACTTCATTTGGATACAAAAAATAATATTTTTTTTAACCCAGAGATCCTTCTGTTTAAAAGTTAACTATTGTGACAAAACAACTAGAGCTGAAACATGGAACCAAAATCTCCAAGCCAAATACTGTTCACATATATTCCATTCACATATATTCCAAAAGACAATCAGCATCTAAATAGCACATGATAGCTATAGCAACACCTGAAACCAGACTTGGCAATTGATCATGCTATCCATCAAATGCCATACATCTCTTTGGTAACATCTGTAAAATAAACAAGGCAAATGTACACCATCATACATGAATCAGTTTACAAGGCCAGAACTGAATACCTGCCAAATCACCAAAGTCTTAACACCTACTCACTTGACACCAGACTAAAAAGCCACAGTTACCTATGCAAGCTTGTACATCAGCCATATGCAGCTTCCTCCAGGGCATGAGCCAGATAAACAATTTTAAAATCCAGGTCATGTGTTGGACCCAGTCCACTGGCTGTAGGTTGCACATGCCCAATGTACATGTCCCTTAGATAAATATATAACAAGACACAATGACTGCACCCAGTCCTCATTTTGTTAATGGTATTTAGATGTACAGTGACACTTTTCAGTAATACAGGTGTAAAATAATTTGTCCCATTCAACAAGCTTTCACGCACATTTCTTCATGATTTAAATCTGTAAGAAATTTAAGAGACAAAGAATATCCATATGTTTGATTTTCAAGGGGTCTGGTTAGAAGGTGTTCACTCCAAATATATTTTTATGACCTTATCCATTTAGTATCATGGTTACATTGTGAACCCATGTAAAATAATGAAATCTGTTTCCGCTACAGCATGTTCTAGACTGCTGACAATGATGCATGCTAGATGCGAAGTGATTTTAAATTTCAGTGCTCAGCAGGATAAGAAAATACAAACATTTCTTATCAAGGACCAAAATCTGCATCTACCTGGCACAGTGACAAGTAGTAAAGATTATACAACACACCCATTTTTACCTGGTCAGAACAAGTGGTTTTCCTTAGCCTCAGTATGGTTACAAACATGCATATAAAACTGTTATCCATCTGCCTGAAACAAAACAATCTTGCTGAACAGAATGATGGATTTTTTTAAAGCTTGAACATGTCAGATTTATACACAAAACTGCATAAATGATTCATTCACAGTCAACAGAATGAATATGTTTGATTGGGCATAGGGATATATCAAGGCTGTCAGACTAAAAGCATTGAATTCAAATACCATGTCAAAAGGGTTCTTTCCCCTGATTCAGAACAAAACATGAACATATTTTCGAATCATTATACAACCTTCATTTTTCACTCTTTTTGGCCACCAGTATCATGGAATTTTAAGAACAGAGGAATTTATACAAACTTGATCTGATGCATAAAAGAACATTTATATGTGGCTGTCAGTAAACAACACCAAATTAGTTCCAGTCTGTGTGTGCAGCCTGGCGAGGTGATGGCAGGACATGGGCCGCATCATCATCTCTACTGTGTGGGTAGGGTCCAATATTCCACGGGGGCATACACTTGGGATAATAGTAAAGGAGTGGAGGTCAATCCATTCCCCACCCCTAGTCTGAGCCCTGTGGCTAAGCTCCTGATCCTGCACAGGATGTAGAAGGACTGTACACAGAACGTACCCTACCCCCATACCACAAGGCCACTGATAACTGAAAAATATTTTTTTGGAAGAGGAGGGTACAGTAAAACTAATTTAATCCTCAACTGATTCATTCAGAATGGCTCAGTGCTAATCCTTCCTACCTGAGAGGTGCAACAGACTACCTTTAAAAATGTTGAAAATGGTGCACCATCTCTGATGTGGGAGGGAGCAACATATTTTGCTGGACATGCCAGCAATACACCTGTGTGGTGCTCCATCTCGCCAAGGGAAGGAAGCAACATGCCACAGGAGGAATGATGTGATCGATGCACCTCTCTGTCTGAAGTTAGCAACAACATAGTGCCCTCATCATAAAGAGCGTTCATCAACTTTTGTTGAGGAAAAACAAAGACGTGTAGACTTAGGTTGAAGAATTTTACTCAAGTCTTCTCCCTGATTCTTAAATTATTACAAAAGCCTAATCAAATATGACGTCATGGTCTCAACATGGTTGAGGCTACAAAGTAAACACATACTTAGCAATGGATCAAATAAAACTAGTGTCAAAAATGACACAAGTACAATTCTAATACCTAAGTAGATTTATGTATATCAGGAACTTTGTCTAATGATAATCATAAAGTTATTTAGACTTATACAAGACAAAGTATACTGGCATGTTTACAGTAACTACACTCTGACCACCATGACAGATAACATGAGATTATCAAGGTCATGCACTTTCCAAATATGGCTTGCTATACCATATTTAGATATTCTACAGTGCACTCTTCAATGCATGCCATATTTATGATCCGTTTACATTTCCAAGAGTAGGATGCAATATCCTTCTACAACATTCCCCCCCAAAAAAAACAAGGCTGAAAACAAAAGTACTTATTACATGATCTAATATGGCCGATGATCCAATAGAAAATTTCTGATTGAAGATAAATGCTATTTGACTTGTATTTCAACAACAAAATTCAGCTATGCTTTGCATTAAATAAGGAGACTATTTTTATTTGTTTATGGACATGTATGTACGCAATGCCTTCCAAATTTCTGACAATATGTTGTGAATCACATTCAGCAGCTCCATTACTCCATACAGGTATGTTTTAGTACCCATCCACAAAAGAGGGGTACTAATATTAGCACATTAGTTTAATCTGCTCCAATGCAAGGTATATCATCATTTTTGTAGCCTAAACACATACTTACTTTAATGTATGATTCACACATCAGCCATACCCTGCACATATTTCCTTGCACATTATCGCAAACAACATTATCATTAATATATGAAAACTGTGTGTCTTGTATGATATGTCTGTGATTACTATTCTGCAGAATGCAATTCACTACCCTGAGAAATGCCCTGTTGGTATGATTGTTGCTGGGTCACCCTAAGGTACCAACAATTTAATTTGGGGGGAAGGGATTGTTATTTTCTTTTTAAAATGCCTTTTATATCTATAACATTACTTAACCAAAAAATTAATTATCTGACGGTATAAGAAAAACAATATCATGGTTCGAAAGAAACTTCCAGGTCCCTAACTGGCCCCGAGTATTAATGATCAGTGACTAATTTTGTAAACCAGGAAATGTCAATCCTATAAGGGAGGGGGCATGCCAAGGTAAAACTAAATTATTGTACTTGCTAGACAAATAAACTTGACTCAGCTATTTAATTTAACTAATGTAATAAATTACCATTGATAAATATGTCGAGTAATATGGAACATCAATTATAGCCCGAAATCATGCAAGGTCACGGGTGGAAGTGGGTAGACTTCCATATTTGTCCAAATATGGCTACCACAACGTAACGAACCGGTGTCCTCAAAGTATTATCTATAAATGATTTGCGCGTTTAAAGAATTCAATTTTAACAAAAATATTACTTGAACTAAAAACTCACCTGATGAAAAACGTTTACTAACTCATCTAGTTGTTCCTGGGACAAATCGTAGGTACCTCTCTTCGACATGATTCTTTCAACACCGACGCCTGGCTTAAACTAATTCGTGTGCTTACTACAGGGGATGGGTGGGTCAGTCACGTGATCCGGCTGTTACTGGTTGTTGACAATTTTTCCTGTTCCAGTATCCTGTCCTGATTGGCAGTAGGCCTTAATATACCTACCGCCTGCGATGTGTCTGCTACGGTAAAATGCCTTTTATGGAAGTGATTACAAATATGCATAATATTGTGATTCACAATACACGCTATCACACAAATAATAACCAATGTTTTAGCAGAAGACTCAAACCTGTATCAGCTTTACCTAATTGTGACTTTCTCTCTCTCTCTCTCTCTCTCTCTCTCTCTCTCTCTCTCTCTCTCTCTCTCTATATATATATATATATATATATATATATATATATATATATATATATATATATATATATATATATATATATATATATATATATATACACACACACAAACACAGGGTGTACAGCTTAACAATGGCAACATATTATCTAAAAGTTTCAGAATTCTTAAAGTGTAGCAACTTGTGAAACAATGTACGCATCCATCTAATGTGTTGAAAGAAACTATATACAGTACCATTTAAATATAACATTTCATGTGATCGACAAGGGTAATAGATAACAAAGGGCAGTCAAACAGATTATCATTGAATATGATTACTGTATTTATTAAAAAGATAAAACAGAATATGCATTGCTACATTTTATGATTACCGTATCCGAAATGTATCTTAAATGACAACATTATGCCATATGTGACAGGGCGCCGACAAAATTGGGGACAAACATGTAGTGATCAGGTATTATTTTTTACACATGTGGAACAAATCAGGTTCAGAGGTGAAATCGGGGGGTTGGGGTGCAGTTGCCACCCCACCCCATATCCATTACACATGCATTACATGTTATTCTACTATTGCCTTTTCCCCTGGGAGTTATGTTCCTACTGTGTTGCATGGTGAGGTACATTGCTTGAGCCTAGGTTGAGACACTAGGTTGAGACAATCAGTGCAACCTCTACCTTTATTCACAGAAACGAGTCGAGGATGATCCAGTTAGAATGAGGGGTGGGGTTATCTTTGCTAGCCAAGATTCCAATATGTTAACCTTATATACCCCTTGGCGGATCGAGCAGATATTTAAGTGCTTTGTTCTGGAGACATCTATTGGATTTCGTGAGTTGCCTCCTTTAGTATGTAATGCCAACTAACCAATAGCGTGTCATAGCGGTGCATTGTACATCGGCCGAAAATGGCGAAGGCAACCGACTTCAAAAGGATACTTTGTAAATTAAGCATCGAAAGTATGACTACGTACCAGAGAGAAGTCATAACAGGTATATTTGAGTGAAAAATGTTTGTAAAAACACGGACCTGCAGTAGAAAATTGCTTATTTATGAGACCATTCAAGCTGTATGCTCCCCTTGTCTCGATCACGTAGGGACATTGTTCAGATTTGAACAACTTAATTTTTACTGGCCGCATCCACTGAAATTCACAGACCCAAATCATATAAATATCTGCTTGATCCACCAAGGTGTAGATATGGTTAACATATCGGAATATTGGTTAGCGAAGATGGGAGAGGGGATCCGTTGTACTCCACCAGGCAATATTGTAAGAACACAATTTTCAAGAGAAATTGCATGTTTGGTTGGTTTTGTTTGCTTTAACGCAATTTTTATGAAGTTACATGGCCGAAACTATATCTGGCGAAGAACCACGACCGACAGGAAGCTAATGACAAGCTTTCTCGCATATCCACGTTGACGGAACTGAAGATTGAATACACGCGGACTGGGCAAAGGCCAACGTCTTAGATTACTCGGCCCCCACCCACCCCAAAAATGGACAATGATATATTTATAACATGAACCCATCACATGACTGTTGTATTATTTTACCTTCATTTATCCATATCATACCTTTCATTTATATAATACTTGTAATTGGTAACTTCTAAATAGCATCATCCCTGGCAATCAACCGGTTAGTCACCGCTATCTGACACATTCGAGTAGGTGACTGACTCAGTTTTTATCCTTTAAGACCGTTGTCTTTGATAGCGAAAAAAACAACATTCGTGCGTGCTATTTTTTGTTTTCAAACAAATATTTATAACCAATACGATGTTGAAATGTATTCTGTAGCTTTATCAAGATTAATTTTAAGAAATTCTATGATGACAAAATTAGACACTAATATAGCAAAATGAAGGATAAGACCTGAGTAAACCACATGTTTTCCATTACCGGAACCGTTTGTCAAGCCTGTTGTAGCGCTTCTGTCGAAATTATCAATAACAACTCATGACAATTACGCTATAACGTCTTTCAAGAAATTAACGGCTAGTATATCCAAATATATTTTAAAAAATCATTATAGCGTCAGATGGTTATGATACAGTTCGAGCATCCCGTAGAAGGGGAAATACAAACTATCTTAAACCAAAGCAAGCAGTCAGCGAATTAGAACTCGAGAATTTTTGTATGAAAAGTAAAAAATAAAAGGTAGGATAGGGTTATAATTACCTGAATAATATAGTAATCATTTGGAAACAATCACATTGGAAATTAGAATGATATACACCATTACATAGTTCGTATAACGAATTTAAAAAATGGGGAAGAAATACATTAACATAACAGCGTTCTTTTTTACATTTATAACTTTCGTATAAATCTACACTGAAAGATTCATCACGCTGAATTTTTTGTTAAACTTTCCACCATGCATTTTTTGGACATCTAATATTATTTCAGAAATCTCTGAGTTAATGGTATAAATTTGAGCATATTTTTCCCCTGAGAAAATATAAACCCTTTTTGAGAAATTGTGAACAGCAGTGATGCATCCAGACTTAAATGAATTGTATTTTCGTCGTCGACTGCAAAAATAAAACAGCAATGAATGCAATTATTTTATATTTCGCTAAAGCGGTAATGGAATTTTTCACCATAGCAGGTGTAAGAATTTTGTAGTAAAGTTGGAGTTTCTAACTTAACATTCTCTGTACAGGTATACGTAAAGGTCTTTTGTGTATTTGCTCACCCCACCTATCTATCATCACCTGTCAGTCGAACATTGTTTATTTCAACTTCCAGTGGATCGCTGACCAGGCCAGATTCTTCATTGTCAAGTACAGATCGACTTCTTGCCAAACCAATACAAATAAAAGAATGTGTACATCGTGAGAAGCAATCCAAATATTAAAATTTACGTTATAAAGGAAGGTTCAACAATACAGTCAGCTTGAGAATGTTTGAAACATACATAAAGCTTTAAGAATGCATGTTTCTATAAACAACTATTAAAAAATACATGAAAAAGAACAGTGTTTCATCACCATTTAAATATATTAAGTTGTGCAAATGAAGAAGAAAAAAAAAGAAGTTAAAACAACTTGTACAAATATATCATCGGTACACCGCGTTAGCAGAGCCAACCGTGAATGAGTTTCCATACCGATACATTTTCTTGTACTGAAAGTATCCAGCAGCATATGAAGTGTAAAGGAACTAAACGTAGGAACAGCGGGAGCTAACAACACTGGAATAGGTTGATTTAATCCGTATGTACATGTAACAGATGATGCTTAAAGGTTTATGAAACTGAAAGTCAAAACAAGTTTCTAAATAAACAAAAAAGTATCAATGTGTGAATGTCTGTGTTAGTTAAATTCCTTGGCGAAAATAACCTGTAGCACACTCTCTAGGGAAAAACATGAATGAAACTAAATGAACACATTTTACCCGATCCTGGAAATATGCCCACTGATTTCGTACCAAACCTGTTTTATAAGCTTGCGTGTGAAATCTTAATCGATGCATTAAAATAGTCATTGAAAGAGATCGACAAACTCAAAGCTGAGTTAGAATATAACAAGCAACAAACTGAACGCCCTGTGTTGTTTGATTTTTTATTTAAAAAATTATGTTCAAAACGCCGTTGTAACTTATAACCCACCAGACAAAGCCTATCTAAGAAAGACATTGCTGACATGTACCAAACAAATCGTACAATAAACAATACAATCACTGCCCAAATTAGTAACTGATATATGAACAATGATTTTTTTTGTCTTCTATTCTTAGAAACATTAACAACAAAGATTAAAGCAGGCCCGGCCCTATGATGTGCGGGTCCCAAGGCAGCATGTGGGGCCCAGGATAGCAAGCGATGAGCGGGGCCCCAAGCAAAAACATTGCATTGCAGAGGTGCTTTCCTGAAAGCGCGGGGCCCAAGGCGGTTGCATCGTTCGCCTTGCCCTAGGACCGGGCCTGGATTAAAGATTATGGTTTATATGGTTCACTCATACTCTTAAACGGATTTGTCATTCATTGTTAAACTTCTTGGAGTAATGAGTGATAGCTTTCCACTGTTTCAAGCACAAACAGCTAAATGGGGATACGTTTTTATTTGATCTATGCATTATACAACTATTTCTGTATCTTTCAATGACTTCGCTTTACTCACAAATGTAAGGGAGTCCACTATTGTACCTTCCTTCTTCAGTTAAGATTTCACAATGTCAGACAGTATATTGCAAAACAAAATCCAAGAATTGTTTAAGCTCATTGTTTCTAGTAGGTTAGTCTGATTCCAATATACCGAATTATCACTGGTTTCCGTTTGTTATCTGATTGGAGTGCAACGTAAGTACATTTTGTTAGCCGTCTACTATTTAATTTCTGGACCTATAGCTACACTTTTGCGCAGCTTTGTTTCGATTTGTTTGCACAGTCTAGGATCAAATTTCTGCCGCATTTTATTTTCTTCGTGTAAACATTCTTGTCAATCCGTGTCTGGTTGTTGAGAAGTCCCTATCGTTTTGAGTCATTTTCTTTTATCACCTGGGTAGTAATTAATTCATTTACAATTTCAAATAATGTTTACGAAGCATTGAAATGAAACAAAACTGCTACAAAGTCTTTCTGATTTTTAATTTGAATTGTTTTCCATGCAAACTTTGAATACTGAAAAATCGGTTCAAAACAATACTGACCGGGCTTTGAATGGTCACTTATATAATACTGATTTTGTCAGAGTCGTCATTTCTTTTGCTGAAGAATAAACATTGTGTACTACTTGTAATGGACACGTGAAGTTTTCACTTTTCTTTTAATTCAGTTACTGTCTAACCCTGCAAATTTGAAATTAAAGAATCACCACAACTGACTTCGAAAAAATCTTTCAGCTATTAATTTTGGAATATATTTTGATCTAGTTCATCAGAGAATAATCGTTTCTTGAAGCCCGAAATGAAAAGAATAAGCCTTAAAATATTTCTCTCTCCGAGAAAAAAAAATATCCATGTACATGTATAAGTAAAGGTGTTATTGTGCATTTTCTCCATCCCTCCGCCTATCTATCATCATCTGTCAGTCGAGTATTTTCTTTACTGTGTATTTTTTTTTCTTCGAGATTTAATGAGACCACTGACCAGGTCAAGTTCTTCACTGGCAAGTACAGATCAATTGGCTGCCATCAAAATTACGTTGATCACATTAATTGGTGTCCAGTGTCGAACCATTGAATTACAGACAAACCCCGTTCGGTTAATTTTCTCGTCCATGTATTCACTTACCAAACCCTTGAGTAGATTAACCACAATGTAAATTTAAAGATCAAAAACGAAAACAGGACATCATGGATGAAACAGTTTCAACAAAATCTTACGAACCATTTAACGAAAGACTGAGTTGTTAAATCACATGTTATTATACATTGTAATATGTTCATTTTATGTTGTTTTTAAGAAATTAAACCATTTGCCGCGCGTTACGAAACGATCTATTTACGTGATGAAATAATCAAGTTTCATGTTAACAAGGCATCGATAGGCTATATAATTCATCGATACACGGACTCGACACCCTTATTCCATAGCCGGTTAATTAGAAAAGAGAAAACGCAATGTAACCCGCCGACACGTAAAAAGCGAAATGAAACTAAAAACTCGATCGAAAAGATAGAGTTACTTGTAAAGAGTTAGAAAGTTCAGGGAATAGTGAAATAGGAAAACGAAAATACATTCTTTTCCTCACGGGCATCATCTACGCGTTATAAACAAATACAAACATCAAGGCATTCTAATTCAAGTACTTCCCAAATTCACTCTACTTTAAAGAATACTAGGCGGGATCGATGATGTTGATGTTATTTCGGGATCATATTTAGTGCACGCATATTTTTTCATCACCAGCTAGCTTGAGAATAAGAGAATTCAAACAGTCAAAGTTAAAATCCCTAAACCAATATTAATATGTAGCACCATTTCGTAAAGGGACACGAGACTATTTTAAATTCAATATTACAAGATAACTGATATTTTTTTTTTGTTGTATATCACTATCTCGTAAAGCGATAATATTACAATAAAAGGTAAAAATATCTAGACCAGGTAGGTTTAACGAATTAGCTTACGAGTTACAATTAGCTTACGAGTTACAATTGTTAGACCAGTTGGTCTGAAGGCAGTTTTTTTTTTTTGTTTAAATTTAAAAATTTATAACCAGTTACACTCGATGGTATTTTCTTTTTGCAAATTAAAATTACGTGAGCCGCCCGACTTCAGATTCGACAAATTCAATCTATTATGGGAAGAACTATTTGATTTCCATACACTTAACTAGTTTTGTTCACAAGACAGTGCCAACCAGCTATACAAATTTATGGAAAACTGTATTTATCTAAATTAGCATCATACAAATATTCTGTATAATTAACGCTGTAAAGAACCTAATTCATTCATTTATAAAATGCAACCTACACCTCATAACCATCGAAAAGGGTAGGAGTGTTCAAACACTATACGCATAAACATGTGGCTGTATGGCGACAATGTGAGTTCCACATTAATCTATCCACAAATGTGGTTCTCTGGGAACAAACAGAACTTAACATTAGTTTATAACATGTCATACTATCATACATTGAATGTAATGAGAGAAAAGGGTATGCGTGCTAACACATACACAAACATGTTATCATCCCTGAAAAAAGTAGGAATACTGACACACATACGCAAATATCCATGAAAATAGTATGAATGCACATACACTATAAGCACAAACATATTAGTATACCATCAGGCACAAGATTGTCGGAGTGCTTAAACATATACACATATCCCTGGGGGTTTAAGTTTAGCTGCGAAAGACAAAATACATGTTATTTAATTCATATTTATTTTAATATTAATTGTATGTCAGTTTTAAATTTTGTATTCTATTACATGCTATTAAAATATAAATTTATTCAATAGAGATGATACATTTTCAGAAAAGTGTTTTACCCTGACTGTTAGTTTATAAACACCAGGTGTTGATCTAAATTCTGACCTTGTTTCAGAACTTGTAGCTACTTTCATAAACAAGTTCTTTTTTATTTTAAAATGGTTGGTTGTTTCCAAGGTCATGATGGGACTACATGATTTAAGATATAAACAATTTTTTTCTTAAATTTTCTATTTCTTGGAGTAAAATGATTGGTTGTCGTCAGGGTCATTTTTGGTGTAACACGATCACGTGATCCCTCCCCCTCCGATTTTGCAATTCCGTTTCTTCCAATACGCGCATTTGTTAGTTTTAATAGAGATGCTTTAGAGAGATTTATCAGTTTTGGGCTTTTTACATTAATGTCAAGTTATTTTGTTGTAGCTAGATTTATAGTTCTAATTTTCTTCAGATCAGTTGGATTTCAAAAGGATTAATTCTTTTTCTCTAGAAATATTCTGAGGAGTGCTCACACAGAAATTTTGGAAAGACATTGCTTACAAATTTAATTTGGATTTCCAACACAGGAGTGCCATTATTTGTATTTCTACAAGGAACTGTAAATAAGCATAGTACTGACTACAGCATACGTCATCGTCATCCATCTTGGATTTTCTCTCAGGATTCGAACTTGAAATTATTAGAACATTTATTACTAGGCGTTTTGCAATTTAGTTCGTGGATTATTCTTAGATTATTTTTGGATTTGATTCTTGAAACCGTAAGTTCTTCTGCTTTTTTAATTTTTACATAATTTTTCCAGGAAATAGATTATTTGTTAAATTTTAAAAAGCTTGTTGTTTTCACTCTTTCTGTGTTACTGTTTTCGAGCCTAAACACGTAACAGACATGAAACACATATTTAATATCATTTGACTATTATATATATATATATATATATATATATATATATATATATATATATATATATATATATATATATATATATATATATATATATATATATATATATATATATATATATATATACATACATATATATATATATATATATATATATATATATATATATATATATATATATATATATATATATATATATATATATATATATATATATATATATATATATATATATATATATATATATATATATTTCTGAGACACATCGATAGCCATGAAAACGGTCGTTTGCTTGTTTTCATTTTCTTTCAACCGCACTCTTCATTAGTAACCGCAATGCCTCATTTAGGTTCCAAAGACAGCACATCTCTTTTTCCATTACGTTGTCTCCATAGGTGCACAGAAACAGAATGTGTGTGTGTGTGTGCGTGTGTGTGTGTGTGCGATTTGGATTTTAAACGTAACTTTCACATTTTTCCAGCCATATCGCTCCCACGTCTGTAGTGTAGCAGTTTATAGCCATGTTTAGCACTGGGTCGTCATGCCGCAGACATGAAACAAGAAATCCAACCCAGTCACATTATGCTGACACCAGACCGACCAGTCCTAACCATTTTTATAAGTCTTTGGTATGACTCGGCCGGGGATCAATCCCGCAACCTCCCGCATCCGAGGCGGACGCTCTAACCAACAAAAAAGGTAAACGTAAAACTAGTTAACCTAACGTTTCTAATCACCCATTTGTGGGATGGTAGATTGTCGTTCCTGCAGTGTTTGTTGTTTATGTATCTTTCAATGACTTCGCTTTACTCACAAATGTAAGGGAGGCCACTATTGTACCTTCCTTCTTTAGTTGAGATTTCACAATGTCAGACAGTATCTTGCAAAACAAAATCCAAGAATTGTTTCAGTTCATTGTGCTAGTAGGCTTGTCTGACTTCAATATACCATTGCAATCTCACATTATTAAATTCACTTATTACTTATCGCATAATCAAACAAGTAATCACAAAAATCTAAGAAATCCTTAAAAGAGAAAGGTATATACAAATGACGCATAACCCAAATTTATTACAATTTACGTCTTCTGATTGGGTCCTGGGCGATGACTGTCGTCCGTGTTGATAACATAAGCTCGAAAGTCTGCAGGTTTTCGACGAGGAAGTTGATCTTTAGCACACACAATATGGATTCGAAAGAATTGACCTCGACTTGTGGGCCAAAAGGCAAGGACGTTCTCAGGTATTATCTTGTTTCTTACATGTAATGTTAGGCAATGATTTCACACTTAATATTTACCAGTAAAAGATATGTCAGCTAAGTCAAAGAACTGAAAGCTTCTGTATTCTGTTGATACCACTCTTTCCAGATCGTCTCTTCTGGGATGAGTGTTCATGCCTCTATCACATACTCATCAAACCTTTCTTCTTGACTCATCAACAAACATTGTTCATGGTGCATTTAACTAGAACGATCAATCTGACATCCATACCAATATTTTATGATCAGAAGTGTTATTTATTTTCAGCCAAACGGATAGCAAAAAGGGACCAAGTGATGCTCTCGTTCTGACCTTGGTGACATCATGTCTGTTTTCTATTCTTCTTTTTCCCTACATGGAATCTATGACTGCTGTAGTTTCTGTACTGGATTGGAAAAAATCACCCTTGACTATACCCATCGCATCGTTTTCCATGTTATTTATTGTCTCGGATCACCTCTTTCAAACTTGATTTCAATAGCATTGTCAAATTCTGCATACAAGATCACGTTCCATATGGATTTGACCTGATTCTATATTGCAGCAATGTCACTTGTCTCTCTCATGCTATAGAAAGAAATTAAATGTCCACAATGCATATCCTCCTGCATAATTGTCGTACGCAATTCAGTGGGTACTGTTGGTTCATAATTATCCCGTGGCTTGAGAGTCAAGTAATATTCCATTTTCTGATCAAAGTTGGGTTCAGACGGTCTGATGCACAACATCCGACCTTCCAAGGTGAGTTCTATCTTGGATACGTTGAAGTGTTGGAACTGGAAAAGTTTGAATAATAGTTATTTTGAGGACAGCATCGCTTATGATGCCAATCAAATAATGTTTAGGCAGCTGGCCTTAGAAGATGTGATCTTTGACCATGGATAGGAGTTTAGAGGCAGTGGAGAAGGTTTTCATTTCTAAGGTAAGTTTGTTGTTCTGGTCAGAGCTTGGTTGACGTTGTTCCCCATTTTGGTAAGACTTCCACACTTACACGTAATCTGTCCTCTTCAATGTTAGTTTTGCACTTGTTAGCATTTGCCATCCAATGAAGCACTGTGCAACTCGATTTAATCTCAAATGTACATCTACATCATCAGCTATACAGTCCTAATTAAAGAAGTGAAAGAACGCAATAAAAACCGAGGCAAATTATGTTACTCATATGTTGCGGGGGGAACAATAGCTAGCGCAAAAAGGTAAGGGAACACTTTTCCATTAGCACTGCACATTCGCGCACTATTCAGCATACTTCCATTGTAACCTAGTGTCTAAATGTAAATGAACCATCACTACTAAACTGCCTCCATGTCTTGTTTTCTTTAGGCATGCATCATCATCTATAATAAAATCTGTGTATTTAAATTTACTCAACGTGTCAGTTTTTCACACCACAGAAGGATCTATATGTGTTCTTTGCTTCTTTTCCGTCCGTAAAAAGATTATCTTGGTAAGCTTGGTAAGGGTAAGTGTCCGTACAACTGTTAATCAACTTGTTATTTAAGTGCAGATCCACTCAGCTGAAAAATGAAGACATAACATTATTTATAGGAAGCAGCTGTGTCACCTGGACTGGTGTTGTCTACTTTCAGAACTGACTTTCAGGTACAATCGATCTGTTATTAAGATCGATGGAATCTTTGGTTATTCTTTGATTTCAGACTGGATTAGAGAAATCTATTTCCTTTCGTCAAGTCCGCGTCTTTTACACCATGCTCTCTGCAAATGATCATATGTTTCAAGCATTCAGTTCATCTCCGCTCAGAGTAAATGAACGTGTAAAGAGGCCTGCTACACTCGAGGATGTGTTTGATTAGAGGGGGTTTGAAACACTTCACAGTGAGCGAATAATCACACTTCCAAGATAAACACTTCCACCTTTATTTGTTTCTTTGATCGGCCGGTTGAGTCAAAGCTACTTGATGTTTTACAAACGAAACGAACGTTCTGTTGAGAGAGAAATGAGAATAATTCCTCGAAGTAACTGAGGCATTTCCAAATAAACCATTGTGACAAATTCTTTGAGAATGAATTTTAACAAACGTGAACGCGCCTGTGCATTTTATATTTTCGCTACTGACGGCATACAAAGCGTAAATCAATTTGGCAGAAGGATGATAAATAAAAGTTATGATGAAAACTGTCAGACAGAAAAGAAGTGTGTAGTGTTTTTTTTTTTTTTTTTTTTATTCTATTGGTGACGTCAAGCTCATCATTTGATTGTAGATATACTGAGGTATGTCCAAGATTTTGGAAAAGGTTAATTCTATAGGTATAGCTCAAATTCTTCTGGAAGTCAAGAAAAGGACATTTTGGCCAAACAAATGTCAACAACGTCAAAGCAAAGGAACCTCAAAGACAGCAAAAACCCAGAGACAAAGTAAAGATACCTCTTATCATTATCAAGCAGAAGGAAATTGGTCTTCACTTTCACAAGAAAGTAACAATCAAGCAGAAGGAAATTGGTCTTCACTTTCACAAGAAAGTAACAATCAAGCAGAAGGAAATTGGTCTTCACTTTCACAAGAAAGTAACAATCAAGCAGAAGGAAATTGGTCTTCACTTTCACAAGAAAGTAACAATCAAGCAGAAGGAAATTGGTCTTCACTTTCACAAGAAAGTAACAATCAAGCAGAAGGAAATTGGTCTTCACTTTCACAAGAAAGTAACAATCAAGCAGAAGGAAATTGGTCTTCACTTTCACAAGAAAGTAACAATCAAGCAGAAGGAAATTGGTCTTCACTTTCACAAGAAAGTAACAATCAAGCAGAAGGAAATTGGTCTTCACTTTCACAAGAAAGTAACAATCAAGCAGAAGGAAATTGGTCTTCACTTTCTCAAGAAAGTAACAATCAAGCAGAAGGAAATTGGTCTTCACTTTCACAAGAAAGTAACAATCAAGCAGAAGGAAATTGGTCTTCACTTTCACAAGAAAGTAACAATCAAGCAGAAGGAAATTGGTCTTCACTTTCACAAGAAAGTAACAATCAAGCAGGAGGGGAAATTGGTCTTCACTTTCACAAGAAAGTAACAATCAAGCAGAAGGAAATTGGCCTTCACTTTCACAAGAAAGTAACAATCAAGCAGAAGGAAATTGGCCTTCACTTTCACAAGAAAGTAACAATCAAGCAGAAGGAAATTGGTCTTCACTTTCTCAAGAAAGTAACAATCAAGCAGAAGGAAATTGGTCTTCACTTTCACAAGAAAGTAACAATCAAGCAGAAGGAAATTGGTCTTCACTTTCTCAAGAAAGTAACAATCAAGCAGAAGGAAATTGGTCTTCACTTTCACAAGAAAGTAACAATCAAGCAGAAGGAAATTGGTCTTCACTTTCACAAGAAAGTAACAATCAAGCAGAATGAAATTGGTCTTCACTTTCACAAGAAAGTAACAATCAAGCAGAAGGAAATTGGTCTTCACTTTCACAAGAAAGTAACAATCAAGCAGAAGGAAATTGGTCTTCACTTTCACAAGAAAGTAACAATCAAGCAGAAGGAAATTGGTCTTCACTTTCACAAGAAAGTAACAATCAAGCAGAAGGAAATTGGTCTTCACTTTCACAAGAAAGTAACAATCAAGCAGAAGGAAATTGGTCTTCAGTTTCCAAAGAAAGTGAAAATCAAGAAAAAGGAAATTGGTCTTCAGTTTCCAAAGTAAGTGAAAATCAAGAAAAAGAAAATTGGTCTTCAGTTTTCCAAGAAAGTTAAAAATAAATACTTTCTGAAGTAAATAAATTAGAAGAACATATTCCAGCAAATAAGTTCAAAGCAAGATAAACCGAAAATACAGCAGAAGAAACCATTAGAGTGTAGTGCAATACACTTAAACTTTTTCCACGTCTAAGACCGACTACTGATGATATACTTGCAGTAGTGACTCATGTCGCTGCTGACGTCCCAATTGTAGATGTCGATATAGTCACGTGTTACATATATTTGTTGAATTTATATTTGATTTAAGTTGTGTTTGATTTGATTTGATTGTCTATGTGCTTTGGAATCTTTTTATTTTCTTAACATGTCAATGCAATGTAATTTTGTTTACTAGGAATTTGATATTTTCCAGAAAATTTAGTTTGACCTGAATTTTTCTTTAGATACCTAATAATGGAAACACTTGTTTCAGTTTTTGACTTAGTTCCTGGCCTTTATTGAGGGTCAAGTAAACAACTTTTTATTGGAGTAAAATGATTGGTTCTTATCAAGGACATACAGGAGATATGTGATTTTTACATGTAGACATGATCATGTGATCCTCTATTTCGCAATTAGGCATTTCCGAAATTGCGAAATACTTGGTATTAATAGTGATGTTTAGATAGATCGAGATCTCAGAGTTCGGACTTTTAAGCACTTGATGTCAAGTTGTTTTCTTCTGTTGTGACCAGTATTGAAGTATTGAAGATTTTGAGTTTTTGAGTTATATGTTAAATTTTCTTCAGATTATTTGGACTCTAGATGATTAATTCGTTCTCTGGAAATATTATTGTATTCATATAGAACTCTTGAACAAGGACATTGCTTGAAAATTTTATTTGGATTTCCAAGACCGGATGATTATTTATTATGTTTCTACAAGGAACTGTAGACGTCAACACAGTACAGCCTACATCATACGTCATCGCCTTCCATCTTGGACTATTCGTCGGGACTCGAACTTGGAATCATTAGAACATTTCAATGTTAGGACTTTAAACATTTTATTCGTGGATTATTCTTGTATTATTTTTGGATTTGAGTCTAGAAACCGTAAATTCTCATATTTTTATTTTTACAGTATTTTTCCAGGGAAATTAATTATTTTTTTATAATTTTCAGAGCTTGTTGTTTTCACTCTTTCTTGTGTTACTGTTTATTCAAGCCTAAACACGTAAAACATGCAACGAAGGAGAAGGTTGTACCGACAAAACTTCTTGCGAGGATAAGAAATAGCGAAAACCCCAAAACGTGATATCCAAGTCATTCTTTGGAAAAATGCTCGCTACAGTATCAGTAATCGTACTGTCACTGTACCCTGTATGAAAGATAGTTTACACCCTGGCTGATTAATTCACGCACGTTCTGATTGGTAGGGTCCTGAAATCAGCGTTTACTGATTGTGTCATCCTGTATCAAGACTTATCAAGAAGTTGATGATTAGTGTTGAGAGCTTGACGGCTATCTCAAGTACATTGTTTGATCCGAACATCCTAATCTGCGTCATATTCAAGAAGATGATTAAAACGGCATAGGGTAGTAAGTGGATGTTGGTCAACATACTTAGTTTTAATTATATACTTTCCATTGTCTCAACAATGTAATTTTTCAACAAAGCAAAATGTATTGGTATCGATGGAAATATAATTTAAGGACTAATGTTAATTGACCTTTTTTTTCAGAGATATTACATTAACGTTAAACCTTTTTGGTATTTTAACATGTAATTCCCACGGTCATCAAAGAGCCACATGTTAACTCACATTGTCCCCCAAGACAGGTTTTGTTTCCATATCGCCACACTATAATACTACTAATGAGAGGCGAGAAAGTATTAAGGTTTAAATGACCCGAGGTTAAAACAGCCATCTGGCAGAGATATAAACTGAAAGATTACGAGCTGTGATGAGCGTTCCTGAAGACAGTACCAAATATGTTCTGTCGTATTGCACATAAATCGAATGAAAATGAATAGAATCAACGTGTAGTTAGAATTGGTCAATTTACAGACTTCATGCAGACCAAAACACATTTATAAACAACATTCTATGATTATCTGAACACAGACTATGTGGGGATATTTTAGTCAATAAATACAGATATGGAAAAATATCCGCGAAAAGGCATATTAAAACTGATTCTTAGTGAACGATATCCGTTTTGTAGTCTTCTGTGTCGCCAGATTTGGGAACCTACTTGTCTTTTGTATCTCCACATTTACGGACGGGATCTACATGACTTCTGTATCGCCACATTTGGGTATCTGTATGTCTTTCGTGTCACCACAGTTGGGGATCTACATCCGTTTGCTTACTTTCCTAGCAAATATTTTAATTACTTTTAGCAATTTTTGGACTCAAGAGTTCAATTACAGACATCTTATTTAGGTTTTTTGATGCAGTTAAGATGGAAAATATTGATAATGGCACTTGAAATTTAATTCTTTTATCTGCAAGCGAATGAGCATTTATATTTATATATTTTCAATATAAATCAATATATAATTACAACCTTTATATTTCCGCATATTCAAAATAAATCCATATAGAATCACATACTTTTTTCAGTATGCCTCTTTAGAAAGACAGTTTTCCAGCGTACACACCAGAGGTATTAAACAATATATTTGAATTCGATTTTGTACACTATCGTATCTGAGGACCTATGTGTAGTCAAGGCATGCGAGCAGCGAATGACGGTCAGTTGTATATACAAGTAAGGCATGTAATTCGTTCAATCAAATCATGAGCTGTCGACATTTTCTGAGCACTGAAATTGAATCTATTCTTCCTACAAACTGAAACTAGAGCTCAAAGTCCCGACAGAAGCTGAAAACATATAAAAGATTTTTGAATAAAGTTTTAGATTTAAACATCTTTCGAGATTAATGCAGCCTTAAATCCTTTTTCTTACTCGTTTGAGGAGTTTCGTACATCGGGTGACCAAAGATGATTAAGTTTTTGCTTCCAGCTGTTATCAATACTGTATAGTCGATTAGAACATTGTTTCATCACCTCCTCTCAGCATTTACAAACCCCGTGATTATAGAGCTGTCAGGAAAGGTCAATTAGCTGAAGGGATGACATTTAATCAGCAGATATGGACCTCATAGAAAGTCATATGACATTGTTATGTATTGTCTGTCAGTAAGTATTCTCCCCGTTCGTAAATAAATCCTGCAACTTAGCGGCTAACAGATTGTTCCTGTTGATGTTGTTAATTTTGTTCCCTTTGTTGAAATAATAATAATAATAATAATAATAATAATAATAATAATAATAATATAAACGAAACGTAAGAACTCTAAGGCTAACACTAATATTCTCACTTTCAATTATTTTTCAAGATAAAGAACACATTTACGTAAGAGATTAATGTTATTACCAATTCTCTGCATAAAATTAAAGCACTTAATTACAACCAATGCTGGAAGGTAAATTAGCATTTTTCAAATTATTATTTTTGGAAAATAAAACAATAAAGTGAAATTCATCTTCAATATCTCGAGAAAAAAGACAACAGTCAATCAGTATCAGTAATCTTTTTAAATCTACCAGTATTTACCATTATAAGATGCTTCGGAACATATATTGATGCATGCATGCATACATACATACATACATATATTACATGCATGCATGCATGCATACATATATACATACATGCATACATACATTACAAGCATGCATACATAATGACATGCATACATACATACATACATACATACATACATACATACATACATACATACATACATCAGATTTTAGAGATAACTTACTATTGGGTGAAAGGTTAAAATAACTATTAAAAATGTGTCATAATTACTACGATATTTGCAGCTCTAGTTTTGATCACAGTCAGCGTTGCTTCAATCATAAGAAATCAAGTGTAGCTTTATCCATAAGAATTTAAGTTTATATTTATCATAAGAAATTAAGAGTAGATTTATCCACAATCAATCAGTGTAGCTTTGTAGTGGAGGTGGACGTGGTAAAATAAGTCCTAGGGGTGAGGGTACTATAGATACATTCCTTAAAGCTATGGAAAAAGTTTTGTTGAATATTGAAAATATTTACAAGAGTTAGCAGCAACTTCGGCTGTTGACATTGGCAGTTTAATAAAATGACTGTAACATTGGCAGTGTAATAAAATGACTGTAACATTGGCAGTGTAATAAAATGACTGTAACATTAGCAGTGTAATAAAATGACTGTAACATTGGCAGTGTAATAAAATGACTGTAACATTGGCAGTGTAATAAAATGACTAACATTGGCAGTGTAATAAAATGACTGTAACATTGGCAGTGTAATAAAATGACTAACATTGGCAGTGTAATAAAATGACTGTAACATTGGCAGTGTAATAAAATGACTGTAACATTGGCAGTGTAATAAAATGACTGTAACATTGGCAGTGTAATAAAATGACTAACATTGGCAGTGTAATAAAATGACTGTAACATTGGCAGTGTAATAAAATGACTGTAACATTGGCAGTTTAACAACAGGGCTTTAACATTGGCAGCGTAATAAGCTGACTGGCGGGGTCCCCGAGTGGCCGAGTGGTCTAAAGCTATCTCCGTTACGGATCATTGCCATCTCACCTCTGTCTGCGTGGGTTCGAGTCTCGGATTCAGCGAATGTGGGTATGTGAGAAAGCTTGCCAGTAGCTTCTCGTGGGTCGATGGTTCTTTCCAGGGTTTTCCCGGGTTCTTCCTCCACCTTTAATACTGGCCGCCATGTATAGCCTATCTTGTGCTGAAAAATGGCGTTAAACCCTACAACAACAACAACAACAACAACAATAAGCTGACTGGCAAGACTGGCATCTGAAATTCTATTAATCTCGTGGCTGTAATCGTTGGCTAGTTGTATGCAATTATAATTTGAGAAACAACAACAAAAAAGAATAGAAAAGGATATGATTGCCGTATAGTAATTTATTTTACATTAGTAAAGGCTAATTAGACTAGATACTGTAGTCATATTTTAATTACAAACTCTTGATTATTTGTTTCACGAGAAAAGCTAGCAAGTTTTCTTACTTATTTCCTCCTATACCTAAGATTTATCAACTTAATTCTGATTTATTTTGCAACGTAATTATCGATTACTTTGGCCTTTGTAACTCTGCAAGATCCATTTTATTATAATTAATACAGACTGGGTGTCAGCTGCTGGTAGTAAAAAAATTTCCAACGTTAGTATTTACATCACCATTAATTCCTCGAATAAATCAATCGGATGATTTCTGTAAATTATGATTATTATAATATGCTACTTACTGTCATCGCCATAACAAGTAGAATTTAATACAAATTTCCGTCACACAACGAACAGCATACTTTGATCTACCATTTTAATCTGAATATATTGTTAAAATCTTACTGTTATATTTTCACTTGAGACATATCCATGGTGGCATAAACAATTAACTCCTTTTACTGTATTTTGTTCTATTGCTCCACTGTGTAATAAATGTTTTATTTTGTAACTGTCCAAATAAAATAATATCACGTAAGACCGAATACTTGAATTCAGTCTTGATAGTCCTTCGTCTGTTCAACAACTGCTATCTTGAGCTTGAGGTAAAAAAACAAACAAAAAACTCATTCTATTTTTGATGACCTGAGAAAGCATTATGAATTTATTTATTCAGCAGGCATTTTCATTAATATTTGACTATTCCAGCTTCATAATTATATGCGCTTAACACATCAGTTGGTATAGGTTCTACGAATACTTGATTTAGTATTTAAGGTTCTTAGGTCCATTATCAATCAAAAATTTGCTTTTCCGGGATACACACAATCTATTTACTTGCCTTTGGCGACAGTCTCAGCAAGCATGACATGTTTTAATTACAGTGTTGTCCGGTGTCCTGTCTCATTGATAAAACATCCTGGACCTCCGTCAGCAATCTTTCGATGCTCCGTCTTTTATTTGTCTGTGTGCGTTTGTGGTGGACGAAGCTTATCAAGAGCCACATATGAAAGAATTATTCTTGAATAAGACAGTCAATTTCATGTTTAATGATGAGACCATGCATGTTTTAACAAGAGGTGTGCAGCAGACAATATAATCTCCAATGCAATCATATACTTAACACACACACACGCACGCAGACACACACACAGTGACATGTTATATGTTAGTCACTACTTTGCGTTTGGAGAACATTTCTCTCTATCGTGTTCATTCTATTGTAAGAAAAGTAGGTAGTCCTTTCCTTAAGGAAACTGATGCGCGCGCGCGCGCGCGTGTGTGTGTGTGTAAAGACGTCTTGACTTTTGTGCGCTTATACTAGTATTAGCAGATATCGTATGTTTTGTCTTTGTTACAAGTCCTTCTTTAATCATTGTTGTTTTCGTTTGTTTGTTTTCGCTTTCCTGTTGTTATACGCAATACGTCCCCCCCCCCCATTTTCATTGTTTGTTTGTTTTTGCCCCTGCTCTTGTTCTTCATGGTATTATAATGCATTACTAATGTTTTTTTTCCCCCTTTCTTGTTATCAAAGAATCTAACGAAGTTGGTCTACATGTATTATCACGTGTCAATCTGATTACAAGCTCGAGGGAATAGAACTGTCAAGACCAACCGCATTCAGTTCTCAGATGTACTATCCTTGTGTGTTTCCAACTTCTTGGAAGAAAATCTGCGCTTTAACAGTAAAATTGTCGGATGAAAATATTGAAGAAAAAACAGGTCAGATAATTTACAAACGAATGTTACATTCTGTAAAAGTTTATGTTGCAATGGGAGTAAATAGGTTAGACAATTATACGAAATAATGCATCATTTACTTAACATTTACCAATATAAAACTGCCAAGCCGTTTGTAATCCATCTGAATACATTCATCTCAGTGAAAGTAAATGTGTACGGACTATCAGTAAATGTGTTCAGACCTTTGGCAGCATTACTACTCTAAAGTTCTGTTTCTGGCAATCAACATTTTACTCATTGAAAACAGATACGCACTTCATGTTTCATTCAAGAAACGAATCAGTTATTTCCAGAAGCTCGGGTGACAAGTTCCCTCTACTGTTCTGAGCATTGACGTGACGTTTTAAATAAAACCTCGTGTACACACCTGTTCGACTGTAGAGAGAAGTACATACCGACATTGACACATTATATCACTCGTCACAATAGGAACAGATTGGACCCAGATATGAGGTTACATAATGAAATATCAGATCAGGGTTTACATTGGCCATTCTACATATACTTTCACGCACACCACGTTGACTGGTTAGCTCGCCTATGATACAACGGCAGAGCTTGTTGGACACTTAACAGTTGAGTAAGTTACACGCACACACACACACAAAAATACGGTAGATGTTTGACATTTTAACCCACAACTTTATTCTTTCCTTTCGATTATATGGCGAGGTATTAAAACTGGAGTGTTGTCGGGTGGTTTGTATAGGGGCTATTGAGACGGATTTTTGGTCTCAATACTATTTGTTTCTTCGCTTTTGGATCGGCTTGTTGTGTCAAAGCTATTTATGATGTGCCGTAGCGAACAAAAGCTGGTCCAATGAGAACGTTGCAGTTTAAACATTAATGTCATATGTCGAGAATTCCAATTTCTCGTATTGAATGAAAATACTTGTCCTTAATGTATGAGGCGCCGTAGCGGACAAAAGCTCGTCCAATTAGAAAGTTGCAATTGAAATTTCGTTGTCGTATATTGAGATATCCAAAATCACGTGTTGTATAAAACTGCATGACCTTAAAGTTCCATTTTCTAGACAGAGATTTTAGATTTTATATGTTGAATTATAGAGTGGTGGTTTAAAGTTCTATTTCCTATGTCGACGTTTTACAGTGTATATTTTGAATTACACAGCGCTGGTTGAAACTTCAATATCATATGTCGAGAATCCCTAATCCACATGTTGAATGTAAGTGTGATGAAAGTTCCATTTCATATGGCGAGTATTTAGATTTCATGTGTTGAATTTCACAGCAATGAGAAGCAGCCTCCTTGTTTAAAAATAGCGCGGTTCGATCACTAGAGCGACCTCTAGCAAAGAAATTCATAGCAATTCTCAACCTGTGAATGTTAACTTTCAAACTGTAAATGCATAAAACGCAATGGTGCCTCATAATTGAATACACGAATGATATATCTTAATACTTGATATCATTTTGAATTGTTAAAGTGGACATTGTTTAATGTTACTTTTAACACCTACCTCTCCGGTGGCCTAGTGGTTAGAGCGTCCGCCTCGGAAGCGGGAGGTAATGGGTTCGAACCCCTGCCGAGTCATATCAAAGACTTACAAAAATGGTACTAACAGCTGCCTCGCTAGATGCTCATCATTAAGAGGTTAGTGTTAGGACTGGTCGGCCTGGTGTCAGGATAATGTGACTGGGTGGGACATCATGCTACATGTCTGCAGCATGATGCCCCAGTGCTAGACATCACTATAAACTGCCCCACTGCAGACATCGTAGCAATATGACTGAAATATTGTTAAAGCTACGTTAAAAATCCTAATCACACACACACACACACACTTTTAACACCAACACATCATTTCACGACATAAAAATAAAAATGATGACGAGCACAATAAAATGTCCAACCACCGATGTGTAATTTAACCAATGCAATCTAAAAATCTCAACATACGAAATAGAACTTTCAGCACAATCAAGGTGATTCAACATGTTAATCTGAAAACTCCGAACATATGACATTAAAATTTCAACAACCGCCTGTAATTCAGAAGAAACAATCTAAAAACTCGATATTGGACAACGAATTTTCAACCAGCGTTGTGTATTTCAACATATGAAATCTAAATACTCAACATATGAAATGGAACTTTCAATATAAACACTTTGAACCAATACGTAAATAAGGAATTCTCAACGTATGACATTGAAATTTCAACCACGGCCGTGTAATTCAAACGACACAATCTAAAACCTCGACCTAGAAAATGGAACTTTAAGGACAAGCATTTTTGATACCATACGGGAAACTAGGATTCTAAAGATATGCCATTAAAATTTCAACGGCAACTTTCTGACTGGACCAGCTTTTGTCCGCTACGGCGCCTCATAGTAGTGGACAAAAGCTGGTCCCTTGAGAAAGTTGCAGTTGAAATTTTGATGTCGTATATCGAGAAATCCAATATCACGTGTTGGATCAAATTGCATGTGTTTAAAGTTCATTTTCTAGATCGAGATTTTATATTTTATATGTTGAATTAGACTGGTGGTTTAAAGCTCTTTTACCTATGTCGATGTTTTACAGTGTATATTTTGAATTACAAGGCGGTGGTTAAAATTTCAGTAGCATATACCGAGAACCCCTAATTCAAACGTTGTATGCAAATGTTTGTGATGAAAGTCCCATTTCATATGGCGAGTATTTAGATTTCATCTGTTGAATTTCACAGCAACGAGAGCAGCCTCCTTGTTTAAAAATAACGCGGGCCGTTCAAGAGAGCGACCTCTAGCGAAGAAATTCATAGTAATTCTCAACCTGAGAATGGTAACTTTCAAACTGTAAATGCATGAAATGTTGTTGTTGTTGTGGGGTTTAACGCCATTTTCAGCGCACGATAGGCTATACATGGCGGCCAGTATTAATGGTGGAGGAAAACCCGGAAAAACACCGGGAAGAACCACCGACCCACGAGAAGCTACTGGCAAGCTTTCTCGCATACTCACATTGGCCGAATCCTAGACTCGAACCAACGCAGACAGAGGTGAGATGGCATTGATCCGTAACGGAGAGCGCGTTAGACCACTCGGCCACTCGGGGCCCCCTGCATGAAATGTAATGGAGCCTCATAATTGAACACACGAATGATGTATCCTAATACCCGATATCATTTTTAATTGTTAAAGGGGACATTGTGTAATGTTACACAATAAAATGTCCAATCACCGCTATGTAATTCAACAAATATAATCTAAAAACTCAACATACGAAATGGAACTTGCAGCATAATCAATGTGATTCAAGATGTTAAATTGAAACTCTCGACTTATGACATAACAATTTCAACAACCGCCGTGTAATTCAGAAGATACAATCTAAAAACTCGACATGGACATCGAATTTTCAACCAGCACTGTGTAATTCAACAGATGAAATTTTAATTCTCAACATATGAAATGGAACTTTCAACATAAACTCATTGAACCTATACGTAAATTAGGAATTCTCGACGTATGACATTGAAATTTCAACCATCGCCGTGCAATTCAAACGACACAATCCAAAATCTCGACATAGAAAATATAACTTTCAACCACTAGTGTTTAATTCAACAGATACAATCTAAAATATCGACCTAGAAAATGGAACTTTAAGGACAAGCATTTATGCAGAACACGTGAAACTGGGATTCTGCACATATGACATAAAAATTTCAACGGCAACGTTCTGATTGGACCAGCTTTTGTCCGCTACGGCGCCTCGTACACTACAACGCCTCATATCATTCGGGTATTTAGTTGTGAGGCGCCATTACCTTTTATGCATAAACATGTTGAAAGTTACCATTCACTAGTCGAGAATTACTATGAATTTCCTCGCTAGAGGTCGCTCTTCTAAAACAGTGTATTATTTTTTAACAACGACTAAGGAGGCTGCTTGACGGATGTCGCTCGTTTCTCTTATGATGCGCGGAAATACGAATACATTTCTGCTGAAAGTATTGATCTTACTCTTAGTTTGACAAAGAGTAGCAATGTGCTGCTTGACTTAATTCTATCTATTTTTAATGACATTAAAATTCTTGCAATTATGCTGATAAACAAGGCGGATATGCTGAACCCTAAGTTCGGTGACATTCTAACGAATGTAGTCTAACTATATATCCCCGTTTGTTTGTACTCCTACCCATTTCAATAATGAAAACGTTTAATGGATAAAAAGTGCACAGAACTAAGTCAAAGAATCATTGATTTAAAATTTAAAATCCGACTGAACAAAATTTTACTAATATTGGCATCCCATGCATCTATCCTGCTTAACGGACTTTCCATACTAACACGGCGCTATATTGCGTACACTATGGGCTAGTTTATTTCCATCAGACAACATAATGACGTGGTTGATCCTGTTCGGCAACTGCCGGCTAATTCTGTAAATTACCATTACGTTCAGAGTTTGGAATTAAATCTCTTTGCACACATGAACATAGAAATCAAACTGCTTGTGAAATCCACGTGTAAGGCAACTTTGTTGTTGTCATTCTTTTACTTTGCTTGATTCGACATTGTAAATATCGGAAGCAGACGACATAATCTATGTTCATCTGTTATTTTGCGCATACCCCTTTGCTGGAAATGGACTTGTCCAGGAAATGGCAATGGATCTCGAACACTCCGTCTATTATACTGAAAACTTCCGTTAGGCGTGAAGCGCGCAGAAGACGACAGTGTTAGAGACCTAGAGTCACAATCAGGTTAGAAATTGTAAATCAATGAATGAATTGATTAAGTTCCTTGCACTTTTTATCACATTAAATGTTTCGACTATTTAACTCGGTAGAGGTACAAACAAATGGTGATGTACAGTAAGACAGTAACAGCCGACATGAATGCATTGGATTCAGCTGCTAGCTTATTAGATGAGGGCAGAAGGGCAGTAGAGTCAAGCATCAACAGATTAGACCGGTCATCTGCAAGATATAGAGCCGCAGGACCCACCACAGTTGAGGACGAAGTGAGGAGTCTTAGGTAGAGTATACACGCTCGCAGGCCCGGCTCTAGGGCAAGGCGAACGAGGCAACCGCATTGGGCCCCGCGCTTACAGGCAATAAAGTTGTTTTGCTTAGGACTCCGCGCTCATCGCTTGCTGCCTTGGGCCCCGCACGCTGCCTTTGGCCCCGCACATCCTAGGGCCGGGCCTGCACGCACGTGTTGCAACTGAACTTCTGAATTTTACGCAATATACTGTCCTCTCATTGGCTAAAAGAAAATGACGTCCTTTATTTATTTATACTTATTTTCAGTTGGCCAATGAGAAGGCGCGTTGTTCTTGCATATTAGATTTGGCATTCCTTAAAGGTATGATATTAAGTCAAACTTTTGATAGGGATACACAGTCGAATGCCTGAGCTAAATATCGGTACTAAATTTATTAAGCTACGCAAAGCGTAGTTTGAAATATCAGCGTTTATTCTTAAATAGGTCGAGCGAGCAGGGAAAGTGTCCTCCCTTGTAGTTCTTATACAGTACATGTATGACAGGTCAATTTTAAGCAACGATACGAGTTCCTGTGATTAAGAGTAGTAAGATAACTAACTGTATTGTCGCTCATGAAAATGAATCAACGGGAATCTTTCATATCGAAAAAATAACGCGGTTCTTTGAGCGTAGGCGACCTCTAGCGAAGAAGTTCCCAGTAATTCTCGAACAATGAATGTTAAGTTTCAAACTGTAATGCATACAATGTAATGTGGCCTCGTAAGTGAATACACAAATGATAAACCTTAACACTCGATATTATTTTGAATTGTTACAGTAAACATTCTCATTGCGTAACTATTAAGACCAACAAGTATTTCACTGTATAAAAATAGCAAATCTGAGAAAGCAAACTAAAACGTCCAACGACCGCTGTGTAATTCAGCAGATACAATCTAAAGACTCGACATAATAACTGGAGCTTTCAGCACAATGAATGTGGCTGTACACTTCAGCAGCTAAAATCTAAATATTCGACGTTGGACTTCGAAGATTCAATTGACGCTGTGTAGTTCACCAGATGAAATCTAAATAATCGACATATGAAATAAAAATTCCAACCACCACTGTACAGTTCAACAGATAGAACCTAAACTGTCGACCTAGACAATGGAATTTTAAGGAAAAACAGTTTGATTCAACATGTGAAATTTGATTTCTCGACATAGACACTGAAATTTTAACTGCAACGTTCTTATCGGAACAGCTTAGATAAAATCTTAAAAATTCGGCATTTGATTTCCAAGTTTCAACCAACAGTTGAAATCTAAATACACGACGTATCAAGTGGAACTTCCAACTGTTAGATTCGACATGTGAATTCCAAATTCTAGACATAAGACATTGAAATTTCAACCAGCGCTGTACAATTCAACATTTAAAATCTAAAATCTCCACCTAGACGATGGAACTTTAAAGGGTACGCAGTTTGATTCAACACGCGAAATTGGAATTCTCAACCTATGACATTAAAATTTCAACTGCAAGGTTCTCATTGGACCAGCTATTGTCCACTGTGGCGTCTTATAGCTATTGTACGTTTTCAGACATGAGGAATGGGAATAGTTCCTTGTTGTAACTGTGGAACTTGTTCAAATAAACCGTTGTAACATTTTTTCGCTACTGACGACATACAGGGCGTAAATGTGGATTACTTTTTACGCAGCTTTAACAATTTTTCGGTCATATCGTTACGATGTTTGCGGTGTGGCAGTTTATAGTGATGTCCAGCACTGGGGCATCATTACGCAGACATGTAGCATCATGTCCCACCCAGTCACGTTATATCCTGACAACATCAGGCCAACCAGTCATAACACCAATCTACTAGTGCTGAGCACCAAGCGATTCAGTTGTTAGTACCATTAGTCTTTGATGTGACTCGGCCAGGGCTTGAACCCGCGACTTCATGCATTCAAGGCGGACGCTCTACCACTTAGGCCACGGGAGCTGTCGTAAATAAATCTGGCAGGTGGATGATAATGAAAAGAAGTAATGTTGAATACTGTCAGAGAGAATAGAAGTGAGTGGTGTTTTTTTTCCATTAGTCATGTCAAGGACGTCATTGGATTGATGGATGTGCTGAATTATGTCCAAGATTTTGGAAGAGGTTCATTCCGAAGGTGTATTAAATTCGATCACCGCAGGAGATTTCAAACTGTCGTGAGTAATGGATAGTCGCAAACTGTATTCTTTTTAGCTGTTCCAGCTCCCGTAAGATTGACTCAGATTAGACCTAAATAAAGACAGTTGCTTTCTCTGTCTGGACTTGAGACTGAACTCTATACATTTAACAGTGTAAGTGTACATAATCGGTCTAAATTGTATGGAAGTTATGGTGATGGTAGCTCGAATCAGAGAAGAAAATAACAGGTTACTGAACGAATTTCTTTTGTTTGCTGATGTTGACTCAGTCTTGAGGAGGTGGATTGTGTTAAAAATAGCTATGGTGAACTTTTGCCAACACTTCTGTCAGAGTATGCTTAAAGAGCGTTGTTGTCGCTTCGAGTGCGTGTGGCGTGTCGAGATTGTTATGTCGTCACTGTGGTAGGTGTGGGATGGGGATGGGGTGCTTCCAATATTTATTTAAATTATTATAGAAGTCGCACCCAGGCTCGATTTTGGTTGGAAGTTAAATTAGTGAAAGACAGATGTAAACCTCTGAGCCCCCAGTCAGCAATGCCGACGGTTAATTGATCGAATATACAAAAAGTGAAATTCAACTAATAACAATTTAATGACAATTCAAAAATCAAATGATTAAAATTTCCCAACTACTCTTCTTCCGCTCAACCCTGTGAGAGCCTATTGCATCAGTTGATTTGTAGTGTGAGATAGTTTTCCACCTGTCCTTGTATTCTACTCATCTGTGTATTCTTCTCCTCCTCGACTCTATACCGACTAGACTCGGGACTCACTGAATTGGAAGTTCTGTGCCCCAAAAGCTTCCTGTGAAAACACAAGGACGGTACAATATTTTCCTAAGTCCTCTCATCTCACACTATACCCAGCCTATCATCAGATAACGGCTATTTAATTTCTTCGGTAACGCATTCATTCACATCGAAATACTCATACGTTCTTGTATGGTAAAACAACGTCGTAATAAATGCACGGTATCAATTACTTCTCATACATACATCAATAAATTGCGTCATATAAGTGCATATTCCTAATACCATTACATAAACAATATCACAACAATCAGACGCATTTCTTTACATTAGAACTCATACAAAGTACACAAATATTCAAATATCCCTGCTATGATATATCCATACACACATATTGACTAATCTTACACGCTTCAAACATTTTCCAAATTTACAATTTAAGCATGTGTAAATTCTAACATATCACATGAATAAATGCACTAGTTTACTACGAAGTAACCTATTAGCGAATTACAAAATCAGTTCTGACCACAAGTTAACAATCTAAATAATTCTCTACATAATACTCAAACTATTTTCTCAAATACGCATGTAAACTAAACACTACAAAGGTAATTCTACGTACTAAACGATCCTAGTAATTAAGTATACATACTACGCATAATTACAATTAAAATGCTGCTGTATTCTGCAAAAATCGAGCAAATAACTTACGGACCTTTACAAAGTTTTGTCTTTCATTAGAATCTCCTCTCTTGAAGTTTCCTGCCAAATTACTAGTTGCTTTGTCGGAGTAATTATATTTGCTCAGCAATCTTCCCAGGAGAACTAAATTTTTGCTTGCTAGTTAGAAGTTATAATTGGGATCGAAATTGTTACCACACCCTCCGTCTGAATTCCGATTGGATGTCTCTTTGATTCGATCCAATCAAATTTAGGGGACAATGTCCTTCTCGTTGTCTGTCTACGTGGTGACGGATTTAGAACACGCACTGTTTGTAAAACATAGGTAGGAAGTCGCTCGATCTAAAGCCTGTGCCGATTGACGATTCCAGATCTTCTCTCTGGTCACGGTAACCATGCGTAAGAGATTAACTCCAGCCTGCGACAGTGTTTAGGCAGCAGCCATGGCTTGTACTAATACCTTAGTTTATACACGACTTACGAACTGGCCTGAGCAAACGTGACACCCTCCCAAGCTTGAGAATAACATCGTGATTTTATTCCCCCAAAATTGCTCCAAATGCAAATGTGCGTTACTACACGAAATAAAAGAAACAAAATCATAACGCCGCTACACGCTAAGTACGGACACGAATATACAGCACAACGTATGATTATCTACAGAGCGATCTATGCCATTTCAGCGCTCCTGCTCATGAACTCGGCGCCGACGTTCTCGGTTCCTTTTAGGTATCTGATCTGCATCTGGTACTGCTATAAGAACAGCGACCATCACATGAAGCGTCCATTCGACAATTTTGCCTGCGCGAGATAGGCGAGTGTTTGGTGGTCAGTCTCCAATATGGTCGGTTGTGGAAAAACATAACGACATCCCAGTATGACATCATGTGATAGTCCATCCAAGCACTCAGCTTCAATTGTCTCATCATGTACGCTGAATCGAGGTCAATGACAGCGTCTGTCAACGAGTCACGCGCGCTGTTCGCGTATTGAAACTCAATTACCTCCCATGTGTCGTCCTCAGGCTTAACACACTTCTTGTCGACAAGGACGGGAACGCGACACCCAGTGTCGTACAAGAGGGTGGCACCTTCTCAGTTGACCGTTGCGGACGCGAGGTTTGCTGTTTTAAATCTTGCATCAGGCTCGCATTCCTTCCTAGCGACGACATTCACCTGGGTCTGCCTGCCTTTGGGACAGTCTCTTGCAAAATTCCCCGGGTGCTTGCATTCGCCGTCCTGCAAGGCCCGTTTTTCGTGGGGGAGGATTGTCTTGGTCTATGGGTGGCATCCTTACCTGTAGATCCCCTCCAACCTTACCGTCGCATGACGCTTATGGACAGCCAGCTCTCACTCATCCACACGGTGCGTATCCCCGGAACTTTCACTCATCGAGTGTTCCTGCTCATATCTCTCCGCCATGTTTGTGATTTCTTCGAGAGTCCGGTGCTCTCTCTGCTAAGAATACTGTCAACTCGCGACGATAAGTACTCAGGACATGCTCCTTGAGCATAACCCGCGTATCCCGTCGTACATCGTTCGACTTCTGCCATCTTTGTTCACTTCTTATATAGCCATCGAACACGGGTGTGGAATTGGGAGTGGGTTTCCTTTGCCTTTTTCGTTGAGCCCCGAAAAAGTGTACGGTACGTTTCGGTGGTCGGCCGATAATGGCAAAGAAGTTTGCGCGTTGTAGTCATCAGCTTATTCTGCAGCTAAGTTATGGTAAACTTCTCGAGCTGCACATTGCAAAAAGGTTGAGACTTTAATCTCCCAATGTTGCTCGGGAATTTTATGAACGCACCAGACTTTCTCAAATTGAGCGAGGAAATCGTCAATATACTCCTCTTTGTCATTGAACCGCGGAATACTTATCTGTACAGTTCGGTGGTCGAATAATCGGTCGCACGCTCCCTCCAGAACTCGTACTGGAGTCGTCCCTATCGGTGGTCCGAGCTTCTACCTTTAATTTCTCCATTTCGAGAGCATAAGCGAGCTGTCTTTCTTTTGCGATGAGAACTACTCTAGCCAGCTCTAGCTCACTCTGTGTCTCTCTGTCCACGGATATCGTGGCTAGCTCCAGCTCTTTCTGTGTTTCTCTGTCTGCTGATATCTTGGCCAGCTCCTTCTGTGTCTCTCTGTCCGCTGATATCTTGGCCAGCTTTCTTTCTGCTGCTTTTTCGGCCGTCCATGCTTTGATTCTCTCCTCTATGAACGCTGCTAGGCGATCTCCCTCGTACCCTATATCTTCCTTGCCCATGGCACGATATTCTTTAATCATCTGTCTATCTGTAGTCATTTTCTGATGATACTAACAGTAAGTGATACCCTGTCTCGACTTACTAAACAATTGACATATGTCACACGTTCCTAACCCAAAACTTACCTGTTGACAATAACAAACTTCTCTCAGGTAAGATATTTTGCAAATATCAAAATATACCATACAGAAGGTAAAAATCATAAAAATGCAAATACACAGAAAGGAAAATATCTCACAACTGTTCATTAATACTTCTTAACAAATAAAACTTTAGGTCCTAATGATATATTTATGTCTAATTCAGATCCCGGACGAAGCACCCACTGTGGCGTTTCGGGTTTGTTATACCGTCACTGTGCTAGGTGTGGAGTGGGTTGTTTCCAATATTTATTTAAGTTATTCTAGAAGTCCCACCCAGTTTCGAATTTCGTTGGAAGTTAAATTAGTGAAAGATAGCTGTAAAGATTCGAGCCCCCCAGTCAGCAATGCCAACGGTTACATGATTGAATATACAAAAAGTGAAGTTCAACTAATAACAATTTAATGACAATTCAATAATCAAATGATTAATATCTCCCAACTACTCTAATACTACTACTACTACTATTAATACTAATAATAATGAGGACTTTGTATAACGCATAATCTTTGAAAGCTCTAAGCGCTTTACAACATTAGACAACACCTATAAGATAAAAAAAAAACCATAATAATATTATTACAAAAACAAACACCATGAAATTAGAAAAAAGTTTAAACAAATATAAAAAAAAACACGCTGAGAATATTTCAGGTAGGAAACATTATTAGGTCTTTAAGTTTGTTCTTGCAGTCGAAATAAGTGAGTTTTGAGAGCCCTCTTGAATCTGATCACTATGTCTTTGTGTCTAAGTTCAGTGGGCAATTCATTCCACGCTGCTGGGCCCTGGTATGCAAAAGAACGCTGTCCATATGACTTTGTTTTCATAGTGGGAATAATGAGTATACGATTGTCAGAAGAGGAGCGTAAGTATCTTGCTGGTGTGTACACATGGGTGAGGTCAGATAGGTATGTTGGACTAGAGTCCGACAGTGAAACATAGCATAGAGAACAAAGTTTGTGTTTGATTCTGGATCGAATGGATAGCCAGTGTAGGGTACAGAGCAGCGGGGAGGTGTGCTCTGATCGTGGTACTCTAAGTATGATCCGAGCAGCTGTGTTTTGAACTTTTTGAAGTTTTTGGAGTAGATATTGAGATGAACCAGACATAATCGAGTTACAATAGTCCAGTCTTGAAAGTACTAATGAGCACACAAGTGTTTTAGTGGCATCAACTGAAAGATATTTGCGAATTGAGCTGATGCGTCTCAGCTCAAGATATGCAGCCTTGCATATGTTCATGACATGTTGGTGCAATGTGAGAGTACTGTCCAGAGTAACACCTAGGTTTCGTACTGATTGTGTGAATTTAATGTTGGCGTTGCTGATATTTATTGTTTGAGGTAAAGGATGTGAATGAGAAAGTCTTTGTGTTGTGATCAGAACGGCCTCAGTTTTATCATCATTCATCTGCAGCTTGTTACATGTCATCCATGATTTCACATCAGAAATGCACCTCTCTACACCTTGGATGGTAGCATCAACTTCAGTTGGGTGGCTAGATTTGTATATTTGGGTGTTATTAGCGTACAATTGGTGAGACACTGGATGATGATCTATGACACTTGAGAGCGGCTGAGTGTACAGAATGAAGAGAACAGGTCCAAGAACAGACCGCTGTGGAACACCACAACATAGATCAACTGGGCTGGAGTGTATTCCATTTGCAGATACAATTTGTGTCCTGTTGACCAAGTAGGACTTGAACCACAGTAAGGCGGTATCATGAATGCCAAATACATGCTGGGGAAGGTGAAGTAATATATCATGGTATATTGTGTCAAATGCTGCAGACAAATCAAGGAGGGTGAGGACTGTAATCTTTCCGCTATCCAGCGCAGAGAGAATGTCATTAACTACTTTTAGAAGATTAGTTTCAGTACTGTGGCAAGGGCGATATGCAGATTGTCCATTGTTGAAAAGACTGTTTGAATTCAGATGAGATACAAGCTGGG
This sequence comes from Sinohyriopsis cumingii, assembly GCA_028554795.2. Classification (NCBI taxonomy): domain Eukaryota; kingdom Metazoa; phylum Mollusca; class Bivalvia; order Unionida; family Unionidae; genus Sinohyriopsis; species Sinohyriopsis cumingii. The sequence goes on from CM068836.1 coordinate 21,760,731, forward strand.
ACAGAACAACCGTTTCTAAGATTTTTGATATGAATGGGAGATTAGAAACTGGGCGGTAGTTCTTTAAATCGTTATGGTCGAGTGTTGGTTTCTTCAGCAGAGGCTTTACAATGGCAGTTTTGAAAAATGATGGGAATTCCCCGGATGAGAGAGGTATTAATAACATCAGTTAGTGAAGGCAATACTGGATCTAAGCACTCGAGCAGCAGTGATGTTGGAAATGGATCAAGTTCACATGACTTTGGTGCAGTCTTCATCAGGATTGTACGTACAAAATCCATAGAGACAGGTACAAATGCTGCTAATGGTTGCCGCTCAAATTCTGTATCCCAACTGTATGGTGACGACGAGTCAATTTAAATTGTGGTGTCAAGCTTATCTCTAATGGTCTGTACTTTGTTATGGAAGAAATTTGCAAACATGTCCGGAAGGTCGACTGGAGAGAAGGTAGTTGGAAGTGGTGTTGATTTGTTCCTTGACATTAGCTTGTTAGTAAGCTCGAAGAGCTCTTTGCAGCTGGAACTTTCCATGATCTTAGTAGTGTAGTGGTCTGATTTCGCTGCATGGACTATATTTGTGACATTCTTCTTAGCGACTTCATAGATTTGATTATGAATATTGAGCCTGGTGGAAAGCCAGAGCCTCTCAGCTTTACGGCGGTCTCTTTTAGCAGTGCGAAGCTGGTCCCTAACACTGCTATACCATGGAGAACACTTTTGAATTGATACTCTGCACTTGGTAGCTGGGGCATGTTTGTCAAATAATGAACGCAGACAGTTATTGAGTTGTTCTGCGGTAGGAGGTAAGCAAGCTGTTAGGTTAGCTTGGATGTCGTGCATTAGTTTGGTTCTATTTATCATACGGAGGTTTCTCTTAGTAGCAGATAAAGGTGGAGGGTTAGGGACTGATACATCAAGATGGCATATAATGCAGAGGTGATCTGATGCAAGGTCATGGGATACCAGGGAGGACCGTAGAATGTTATCATCAGGTCTATGAAGAATCCAGTCTAAAATGTGACCATGTTTATGGGTGGGTTGGTTAACTGACTGTTTGAGGTTGAAAACATTGATGGAATCTATGAGTTTTGATGTATTTGAGTTTACGGGACAGTCAAAGTGAAAGGTGAAATCTCCAAGAATAATCAGGTTGACACCTATCGAATTTCCGTAGTCCAGGAGATTCGGAAACTGCTCCAAAAAGAGAGAGTCAGCCAGCTTGTTTTTTCTACTAGGAGGAGGGCGGTATAGGCAGAAAAAATGGACTGACCTTTGCTCCATTGTGAATGTGGTTTGGACTAGTTCAAACAATGTGTGGTCGAAATCGAATGTTGTGGTGTAGTTAAGACGTTTTATCATGGAGTTCTTTGTGATGACAGCAATTCCACCTCCCCGAGAATTACGGGGGAACGACTTGATGGAGTAACCAGTGGGTGTTAGATCCACACACTTGGGCTCATCACCTGATGTTTTTAGCCATGTTTCTGTCAAGAAAAATATGTCAACATTCTGGTCGTTGATAAAATTAACTATTTCTGTGCGCTTTTCCGGTGGTCCTACTGACTGGGCATTTAATAATGCAATGCGCAGGGTATTTCTTGGATAGTTGACACAAAGGTTCACGAATTAATAGGGATTTTAATTAGGTTATCTAAATTAACGGTCGAATTTTTTTAAATGGTTGTGCCGAAATAAGGGAGATAACTGGGATTCTTCTTCCTGTTCTACGCCGGCCAACTTTGAAACAACGTTTCTTTTTTTGCTTCTGTTTACAGTTAGGTAATGATGAATGTCTTCCCAGTTCGTTTAGTCTAGAGCACAATGTAGTGTGGAGAGCCAATGAGTGATCATTTAAATCAATTAATGAGGGTCCATCGTAGCATAAACGGATTGACTGGCGAGAACCACGTGATGGCGGTTTGTTCAAAAACACTGGAGCAAGACAGCTGAGAACAAGTCTAATTATTGTCGTTTCCAACACAAGGAGATGAAGAAACACATACGAATTTAACAGCCAATACATAATGAACACAATAACGAAGATGAAAACAGGCAATAAGCACAAATATCATGAAAACGGCACTAAAAAACGGAACATTTGCCTCAAGCCGGTTAAGCGATTGCGGCCATCTTGATAACTTCTAGTGTGAGATAGCTTTCCATCTGTCCTTGTATTCTACGCATCTGTGTATTCTTCTCTCCTATTCCTCCAATTCCTTCTCCTCTTCCTCTCGACCGTCTCCAAATTCCTTCTCTTCCTTGACTTCTCTATACTTCTCCTCCTTTCCACTTCCTCCCCCTCGACTCCTTTTCCTCCTCCTCCTCGACTCTATACCGAATAGACCTGTCGACACCGACTGCTCTGCTAGTCTCACTTCCGTCTCCCCTCTTAGAGACTCGGGACTCACTGAACCGGAAGCTCTTTCCCCCAAAAGCTTCCTATGAAAACACAAGTACAATATTTACCTTAGTCCTCTCAACTCACACTACACCCAGCTTATCATCAGATAACGGATATTAAATTTCTTTGGTCACGCATTCATTCATATCGAAATACTCATACATCCTTGTATGGTAAAACAACGTTGTAATAAAAACACATTGTCAATTATTTCTCATACATATATCAATAAATTGCGTTACATCGGTACATATTCCTAATCCCATTATACTAAACAATATCACAACAATCAGACTCATTTCTTTACATTACAACTCATACAAAGTACACAAATATTCAAATATCCATGTTATGATATATCCTTACATCCATATTAACTAATCTTACACACTTCAACTATTTTCCAAATTCACAATCCAAGCATTTGTAAATTCTAACATATCACATGAATAAATGCACTAGTTTACTACGAATTAACCTACACTGGTCAACAGTGAAATCATTACTGACTTGAAAAGGCCCTAATCTGTAGTATTTTGGTGTGCCGAACACGAATATAACCGTGAAAAATGTGTATTGGCTCTCGTTTTGAAGATATTCATATACCTCATTTTCTATGTTTCACTGTGTAAATTTCTCCAGTAGGACTGCAGCAACATCCGGAATAATGATGTAACATTGCATAATACCATCATGCTCACATCATCCACAGTTGATTGCATCATTTTCTGATGCAATGCAATACTAATGCCATGCGGCTGCTGAAGTAAGTTGACGTCAGCAGTGTACTATACATGTGTAGGCCTATTATACTAATGCCAGGCGGCTGCTGAAGCTGACGTAAGCAGTGTACTATATAAAGCCCAATCAGATAGGTTCAGCATTTAAAATATTTTAGACGTTGTGCGAGACAGTTCAAGCTACTGTTACATAAAACTTATTATTTTATCCATTTACGTACAATAAAGAACAGTAATGCCTCGAAAGTGTGTTAATACCGCGGACAATTTTTGCTATATTTGTGGGGAAGTGACATTTGCCAACCAGAAGAAAAGTATCAATTCTCAAGTGAAGAAGGCATATCATCTTTACTTCGGATGCAAGGTTGGTGACCAAGACAAGCCTTGGGCTCCGCATATATGCTGTGCTACATGTACAACACAGCTTTCACAGTGGTTGAATTGCAAAAGGTCATCAATGCCGTTTGCAGTCCCAATGGTGTGGAGAGAGCCAAGCAACCACCTAAATGACTGTTACTTCTGCTTGGTTCCTCCTCTTTCCGGCGGAATAACGAAGCGAAAGAAGTCGAGAATAGTCTACCCAAACATTCCGTCTGCATTGAGACCAGTTCCACATGGTGAGGGACTTCCTATTCCAGAACCTCCAGCAGAATATTCTCTTGATTCATCTGACGAAGACAAAGGCGAGTCGACCTGTTCTTCTCCTGGTCCATCAGCATGCAGTGATCCAGATTTTCACTGTGGTGCATCATCAACCCCACACAGAATAACACAGGAAGAACTAAATGACCTGATTCGTGATTTGGACTTATCAAAGAACAAGGCAGAATTGCTAGGATCAAGACTCCAACAATGGAATCTTCTAGAAGAAGATGTCACAATTACTGCATATCGAAAGCGCCACCAGCAATTGGAGCCTTTCTTCAGAAAGGAAAGTAATCTGATATTCTGTTCCGATATTGAGGGCCTCATGAATGCTTTAAAAATCACTCATGACCCACAAGAATGGAGACTATTTGTGGACTCTTCGAAACTGAGTCTCAAGGCTGTGCTTTTGCACAATGGAAACATTCTTCCATCTATTCCAGTAGCGTATGCTGTCCACATGAAAGAGACATACGATAACTTAAGGCAGCTACTGAATTCCATTGAGTATAACAAGTACAGCTGGCACCTCTGTGGTGATTTGAAGGTAGTTGCCCTTTTAATGGGACTGCAGCAAGGATATACAAAATACATGTGTTTCTTATGCGAGTGGGATAGCCGAGCAAGGGAAATGCACTACATGAGGAAGGAATGGACTCACAGGCAGAATGTAGCCATTGGAGAGAATAATATCCAACACCCAGCTCTGGTTGAGGCTCAGAAAATCTTGCTACCACCCCTTCACATCAAACTAGGTTTGATGAAGAACTTCGTGAAAGCCATTGACCGGACTTTGCCAGCATTCCGATACCTGCATGAAAAATTCCCTCGACTCAGCGAAGCAAAGATTAAAGAGGGAGTTTTTGTGGGTCCTCAGATTCGAGAGCTTTTCAAAGATGACCGGTTCAACAACTTGCTGGAAGGTGACGCGAAACAAGCATGGAATGCTTTTCGCCTAGTTTCTACAAACTTCCTCGGAAATGTTAGGGCAGAAAACTATAAGGAACTAGTAGAAGACATGTTGATGAAGTATAAGAAACTTGGCTGCAATATGTCTCTAAAGATTCACTTCCTTCATTCCCATTTGGATTTCTTTCCTAGCAACTGTGGTATTGTTAGTGATGAACACGGCGAACGTTTTCATCAAGATATCGCAACAATGGAACAAAGATACCAGGGAAAACGGTCCACTACAATGCTGGCTGACTACTGCTGGACACTCCTCAGAGATGCTCCCGAACAGCTGTACAAGAGACAGGCGAAGAAATCTAAGATGTAGTCAATGACTTGATTTTTTATAGGTAGGCTATTACAGTTGACCTTTTACTATTGGAATGCATTTCGTTATGTAAACATTAATTTCTTGCAGATTACAAAAAAACTGGAGCCAATTTTGCAATTTGACTGTCATATTCGTGTTCAGCACATAAAAATTGATAAGAATTGACTAATTTTATTTCAGTAACATGACTTTTGTAAAAATTTGTTGTCCAGTGCTATTAGCGAATTACAAAATCAATCCTGACCACAGCGAACAATCTACATAATTCTTCACATAACACTCAAACTCGTTTCTCAAATACGCATGTAAACTAAACACTACAAAGGTAATTATTTGTACTAAACGATCCTAGTAATTAAGTATACATACTACACATAATTACAATTAAAATGCGGTAATATTCTGCTAAATTCGAGCAAATAACTTAAGGACCTTTGTCTTTCCTTAGAATCTCCTAAGTTTTCCCGCCAAATTACGAGTGGCTTTCTCATAGTAATCCTATTTGCTCAGCAATCTTCCCAGGAGAACTAAATTTTTGATTGCTAGTTAGAAGTTTGATCGATCCAATCAAACTTAGCGGACAGTGTCCTTCTCGCTGTCTGTCCACGTGGGGACGGATTTAGAACACGCTCTGTTTCTCGCGGATTCCTCTGATCTCTGTAAAACATAGGTGGGGAATCGCTCGATATAAAACCTGTGTCGATTCTTCTCTCTGGTCACGGTAACCTTGCGAAAGAGATTAGCTCTAGCCTGCGGCAGTGTTTAGACAGCAACCATGGCTTTTACTAATACCCTACTTACGAACCGGCCTGAGCAAATGTGACAGTCTGCATTATCCTTTGAAAAGCACAGGGGCACGTAACGTTGCTTACAGTGTAACTGTCAGTCAAATATCTAGTATAAAATAATACACTGTATGACTCATAGTTAAATTGTAGGCAACGATAGTAGTTCCTGTGCTTGACAGGTATGATCTTTTCATAACGTTAGGCAACTGAAGTTGGATTTGACAAGGGTTGTCCCTCTCAGGGCCGTGGAGAGCGATCACGGGCCCTGGGGTAAGAAACATCCGGGCCTCTTCTTGCTCTTATTCAAACAATAAAATTAAAAAGTATTGTTCGGCCCGTGCCCCTTTACAGGCCGGGGCCCCGGGGATATATCCCCGGCTGCCCCTCTCCCCGTATTGTCGGCCCTCATCCCTCTCTCCCCATGTGTAGAGACCCCTCTGCCTACGATACTACACTCAGTTTTAATCTTCACATTTAACCGGTAAAGATGGAAGAGCCACACCAGAACATACTTCTCGTCAGAGATTTACAGTTATTTGAAAGTACACTTACAGCAAGACTTCAAGAGAAACTCCAGAGTTCTCATCTCGAGATAAAGCCGTTTATAATCCATCTGTATACACATCTCAAAGTAAATGTATACGGGCTATCAGTAAATGCGTTCAGACCTTTGACAGCATTATTACTCTAAAGTTCCTTCCTTGCAATCAACATTTTACTCATTTAAAATAGATATGCACTTCATGTTTTATTCAATAAACGAAAACAATTAATTCCCGAAGCTCGGGTGACCAGTCTTCCTCTCCTGTTTTAGCGGTGACATGACGTCATAAATTATACCATGGAAACACGCCTGTGAACGGTCATGATCGGCTGTAGAAAGAAGTACATACCGCCATTACAGTACTCATCACAAAAAGAACAGATTGGACCCAGATATGACGTTACATAATGCAATGTCAGATCAGGGTTTACATTGGTCATTCTAAATGTAATTTCACGCAAACATTATAGACTTGTTAGATTGCATATGATGCGTTTGTGTGAGTTATACTGGCGTACATACGTACGGAGGGGGATTAACGTAGCTTTTAACAAATATTTAGTCATATCGCTTCGATGTTTGTAGTGTAACAGTTTATAGTAATGTCTAGCACCGGGGCATCATGCCGCAGACATGTAACATGATGCCCCACCCAGTCACATTATCATGACACCAGGCCGACCAGTCCTGACACTATCCTCTTAATGCTGAGCGCCAAGCGAGGAAGCTGTTAGTACCATTTTTGTAAGTCTTTGGTATGACTCGGCCGGGGATCGAACCCACGACCTCCCGCATTTGAGGCGGCGTACATACGGCAGGTGAACGACATTTTAACCTACAACTTTATTCTTTCCTTTCGATTATATGGCGAGATATTAGGAATGGCATGCTATTTGGAGTGTTCTCTGGTAGCTTGTATAGGGGCTATTGAGATTTTCTTTGTATTGGACAAAAGGGATTAAAATTATTTGTCCCGTTCATTTCAAAGATAAAATAAGAATCTCAAAGTTTTACAGATAAGCCACATGTTTTGGAGGACAGTTTTAAGAATATTTTCAGTATTTTTAGTTTGTTCTTTTCTTTCAGTTTAGACCTTTTCATTATACTGGATGTGGGTTGTTTTCTTTCTGTGCTGGAATGTAGATATTTATTATTCTACATGAACCACTATTTAAATGTAAGTAGATGTATGTATGTGTGTGTGTGTGTATATATATATATATATATATATATATATATATATATATATATATATATATATATATATATATATATATATATCCCCAGCCAGAGGGCATCAGATGGTGGGGGGAGGGTGTCGGCCGGTTGGGAGCCACGTAGAAACGACTGTCAGCCCAATGAATGATGGGGTAAACAACAGGGGATACGAAGTATGCCTCTCCCCCCCCCATACCGTGAGCCTTGTTCAAACTGGGTTTTATTTACATTACTTGGTTGTCGTCCTTAATTTTTGCTTACACAGCCACTTGACAATACTTTGGTAGTCAATTAAGGCACATGCAAACTTTCTCTCGTAGATGGCGCTGTTAAATGCTTCATAAAGAGTGACAAGACTCTGAATACGAAATTCATCAATTTTTGTTTTAAATAAATGTAACGCACTAACGTTTGCATGAAATCTGTTGCAAGTTTAAACTTAGTTTTTACCTGCGATTTCATACTTTAATGTATTGCTCATGCGTATATTGATGTTCACAAAATAATAACCCTCTTTTTCGTCTTGATTCAATTGTAAACCCATGTCGACTCAGTTCTGCATATAGCTTCTTATCCTGATCGTCGTAAATATCTCTCTGAATCGGCAGTTCCATTGCCCGTTTACTTATTGTTGAAAATCAAAATTTAAATGGAACGCTAGAGAAAAATTAGATTGCTAGGAATGCCGAGCCTGGGCGTTGTCTTGTTGAAAATCCGCGTCATACGCTGGAGGAACGCTAGACTATGCATTGAATTATCAAGCTTAGTGTATTCGTTGTTGTTTTGGATGTTCTTTTTGTTCTGACGAGCAAAGCACAAATTGCAAAGAATTTCCAAATAAATTTTTCATCATCTTCAACTCTTAAGTGTGCCATTAGTTCGCCTTGGGCACTTCATCCATCACAAATGAAGTGTATGCCTTGTACGACCTAATCAGAACTAAATTTTATTTTCATGGCAGTGTGTTTATTGTCTTCGTTTCGGATAGGTCGAACTTTTCATTGGTAACTGCGTTGTTGCGTAGCGCTTTATATCTGAGATTTGTTTCGGCCACATTGTAGCCGGCTAATAAAATTCACAGCCACACAAAGCCGACATTTTGTCTTAAGGACTCACGGTACTAATTCAGTTCCCATAGTAAACCCATGCAAATACCATGATATTAAAAAATTAATAACTTAAAAAGTTTGAGTGATCATGATCAAACCTATATTTATCAGTATAGATCAGACATGGATGTTAGCTTCTGTGTAGAGGAAAGGATATGAGCCGCGGCATTTTCTGTAGGCCGATAAATCAGCCCTTCACCCGTTATGATATTGATTTTAGGGTGAGGGGCTGATATCACCTATTCATTAAAAGCTGCAATTATCTGCATCTATATTTGTCTGCACACGTCGATGTACATGTTATACACTTACCAGTATTTCTCGTCGCTGTGAAGCTACTGTCGGCTGAAGGGTTCTTTTGGTGACATGTAGATTGTATTTCCTGAGCAAATCATATGTTTGGTGACTTGTAAATTCACCTGGAAAAGCACAACCACCTGTCCTAGGATAAACTCTCAAATGATTCTTTTTCCTAAAACATAACTTACATTGTTAAGCAATCCTGGTCAGCCAAACCCATATATACTCTATTTTATGTTCACCTATTTCCAGGCTGATTCCCATTTTTCCATATCATTAGTACCGTGTGTCCTTAAAGCTTAACACCGGTGCCCGGGGAGACAACTGTTAATGTTGTGTTATTACATTCCACCGCGTTTACTGCGCCGTTGTATTTTTTTTTTATTTTTTTTTATTTTTTTTTTTTATTTTTTTTTTGTTTTATAGAGAGCGCTGCTGTTCAGCTCTTGCACGTAAGAACGTTTCAGCAACACTGATTCATTTCAGGCGAAATTCTTGTTGGTTTTGGATTTTTGGATATATTGACATTGTAATTCTCTACAAGCAGCGCGATATTAAGATTGAATTTCACCGTGGATCTGGTCAGTTTGCGAAGCCACACATTCTGCAGTCCAGACGATACGAAGTCAAAGCAGTTTATAGGTTCCTTGATATCACTATATTCCAAAATAGCATTATTGTTAAGACTCAGAAGTACTGTGCTTTTAGTCGCTGCGATGATTGTTTGTATTGGACGAATGCTGCCATGCGATAGAGTACATTTGTATGAGCGATGAGATGAGTGTTTGTATTGGACGAATGCTGCCATGCGACAGAGTACATTTGTATGAGCGATGAGATGAGTGTTTGTATTGGACGAATGCTGCCGTGCGACAGAGTACATTTGTATGAGCGATGAGATGAGTGTTTGTATTGGACGAATGCTGCCATGCGAGGAGTACATTTTTAAGAGCGATGAGGGATTTCCGGACTAAGACAAAAGTTTTACCGATGTCAGTTCTTTATGTTCAAATATCGCGTTGCAATCATGCCCGATACGCCTCGAGGGCAATACTTTTTGCCTGCTGTTCGTTCAGCAAGAGGGGAATTAATTTTAGCTGCTCGAAGGTCGGCTAAACGGTCGCTCTGCAGATATTATTAACTTCTGAGAGAGTAGTTGGGTATGGTAAAGTTCATTACATTTGCACAATTCACAGTGGAGAGAATGCTTGCATGCCTCTATGTTACTTTCATGTATTGTGGCTAAAATTTCTTTGGATATTGTACTTGTGGAAATTTTACATGGTTTTAGCACACAGCTAAATAAAATGACTGCTCCCTTGTGCTCAAAAATCACCCTGAATTAGTCTAAAGTACACCAGCTTTAGCAGTTATTAACATAGGGAAAATGAATTTTGCCAGACTAGATAATACTAGCTGCTGAAAGTGCAATGAATGAATTACCAAGTATATAAAGTCTAAAGAAAAGTTATCGTCTGTTAATATTTTTAAAAAAAATACAACTTACCTCTTAAGTCCAGGAAGTGAAAATAACCAAGCGGAGCTAGCAATTTTTTTTTAGAGAGGTGTATATCTGAAGTAAGGCCAATCTGTATACTCTTTAACCCATATTACGCCAATACACCCACATAAAGGCCATGCTGTATACATTTTAACCATATTACACCCATACACCCACATAAAGGCCATGCTGTATACTCTTTAACCATATTACATCCATACACCCATATAAAGGCCAAGCTGTATACTCTTTAACCCATATTACACCCATACACCCACGTAAAGGCCAAGCTGTATACTCTTTTACCATATTACACCCATACACCCACATAAAGGCCAAGCTGTATACTCTTTAACCCATATTACACCCATACACCCACGTAAAGGCCAAGCTGTATACTCTTTAACCATATTACACCCATACACCCACATAAAGGCCATGCTGTATACACTTTAACCATATTACACCCATACACCCATATAAAGGCCAAGCTGTATACTCTTTAACCCAGACACCCACATCAAGGGAATTCTTTGAACAAATACCTAAGATATGCAAATTTGTTTTGTTTAAATCGGCCTGTATAACCAGTAAAGAAACTTGGGGAAATTCTTTTCTATAAAAAATTCTAACCCTATTCGAAATACTAAACTCTAAAGAGCCACCTTAGGATGTTCTTGGTGACACAAACGTATTATATCTGTTTTGCACCCTCGTTCTACCCGAATCTGGAGGCCCAGAGTGGCCGAGTGGTCTAAAGCGCTCACCGTTCCGGATCACTTCCATCGCACGACTGTCTGCGCGGGTTCGAGTCTCAGGCTCGGCTAATGTGGGTACGTGAGAAAGCTTGCTAGTAGCTTCTCGTGGGTCGATGGCTCTTCCCGGGGTTTTCCAGGGTTCTTCCTCCAGAAGTTATACTGGCCGCCATGTATAGCCTACCTTGTGCTGAAAAATGGCGTTAAACCCTACAAAACAACAACAACTACCCCAATCTGAACAGGCACATGACCTTGTTTTGTTTGGTGTTTTAATATATATATATATATATATATATATATATATATATATATATATATATATATATATATATATATATATATATATATATATATATATATATATATATATATATAGCGCAGGTTCTAATTGCTAACTCCATGTTGGTTGGAATAGCGCTTATTTTTCAGCATGAAACTGTCCCAATAGTCTCCATGATTCGGAACGTGCTGGTAATATGGCAGTCGATTTTCACCCAGTTATTACATGTTTCTCGCCACAGATGTGCCAGTCTGTGTGATTTCTGGACAACCTTGCTATCAACTACATCCATTAAAATCTCAGTCTAAAAACATAGCGTCTCTCGGATCTCCTCCAGGTCACACTTGAGACTGGATGAAAGTTTTAACTGCATCCTTATCACGGCATAACACTGACCTCACTGAAACGTTATGGCTGTGGACAATTATGTAGCAAAAACTTCACGAAACATGGACAACGATTCTTTGTGGGATTTCCGGCAGGGCCTTCCACTGGTACATTCACTGACTCTAAATCAGCACAAATAATGTAGGGGAAGCTCATTTGGCATTAGTAGTTCTGGAAGCCTAGAATGTTTCTGACTGGCTCCGGTAAGGACACACACTGAGGATTTTCGCTGATACCTCGGCAGACTTTCGTGTGAACTTCCATTAAGTCGGCCCCATTTAGTACGTACGCATGGAGGGGGGAGGCAAATGCGTACGCTTGCGCATGAGGAGATCTACTGATAATGTACGTACGCATAAGAAACGGGTGGGGTGGGGGTGAAATCTCGATAATAATTTGTCTGATATGTAACCTGTACGACTGATTCGGTCGGAGTTTGAATTTTAGCGGACACTAGACAAACAATCTGTTTTATTAACTCATTAGTCCCTGGCGCCGCGTTTACCTGGCAGGAGGTATTAGCCTACTTCCGAGCTCTGTAGCGTCAAGGTCATGTATGATACACTAAAGTGGGTGTTATTATAGAAAGGTAGACAGATGTAGCTCTACAATGATACTAAATAATCTGGACGTTTTAGTTGCACTACAAAATACAGAGGGAAACACCTAATGTTTTGGACCCTTTTTTTCACCCAAAATTCTCCCGTGGTCGGAATCCGATTTGGTGTCCGGATTTAGACTTTTTGGCCTCAGATCTAAGGCAGACCGGTCTGAACTGCACACAGACAGGTGAACCTTTGCAAAAAGTAGGATAAGGTTGGCATTTGGAATAAAGAGTGGTCTCGGTACAAAAATGATGGGTCCGTTAAGCAAAAAAAACAAACAACAAAACTCCAACTTTTACCCTTCTGCTCATGCGCGAGCAAAATAACCAATGGAAAATGGTGTTTCTAACACAACCAGGCATTAGGCTAATGGAAAATCTTTTGGAAGTCGATGTATTAGGATGTATTCAGAAATAGCTTTCAAAATGTGATTTCTACTCGAATTTCAGGCGAAAACGACAAACACCTCCAGGGGATAATGAGTTAAACATTTTAATATTATTAATCCTTTATGGTTTCTGCGTGGATTAAATACATGCCGTGCTATAGAACTGGGGTGGGGGACGCTTCAAGCGTACGTACGCAGGTGGGGTGTGTATAAAAAGTACGCATATGTACGGGGGTGTCAAGCTTTGCCAGATTTTTGCGTACGTACAAAATGGATGGCACCTAATTAATTCAGTTCATAATACATAAATGTTGAAAAAACAAACAGGAAAGAAATCATTTGTGAATGACATATGAAAAACGGCATGTTTGTCTAGATTTTAAACATGACAAGTATTGATAAAAGTTTATGTTCTTTTGACGTTTGGACTTCTCTGTCCACTTATTTTTAGTAGCCTATCATCAGAGAGTGGATTGAGGGTTAGAGAAAAGAATGTTATCCTTATGTACAGTATGTTCCGAATGATGTTTCTACTTTCAGTCATTACGAAAGCTGCAATTCGCTTGGTGCTGATGCCTGCCAGAACAACTAATCTTGAAGTAGATCTTGATATTTCAACTAATCTTAAAGTAGATCTTGATATTTCAACTAATCTTGAAGTAGATCTCGATTTTAATCAGACTAGTATTTATGCATTAGAGAATCATGCCGGGGGCCATTTTACATTCTTACATTTATTAGTATGCGTAGCTCTGCGAGAAGAGAAACGGAAACCTTTCTTCTGGAATTCATCTGCTTTTACACTAAATTAGGCAGACATTTCGTAATACACGTACTGCTAAGTGTGTGACATTTCTCAGTAACCGTGTTTTGTCATGTAGTTGTTTGTGGTATGAATACGTTACACTCCTCGCTTTTGAAGGTGGCAGGTATCAGCTAGTACTAGCCAAAACTGCAGAGAGTATGGTATTTATTACAGGTTATCGGTTTATATACTAAACAAGGTATTGGTACCATAAAATGTAAATGAAGTTTTCTCCTAGAGGCCCAAGTTCGTGTAATGGGATGCTCAAATATAAAAGCGTGTAAGACTGAGTAACAACTCACTGTGCCCTTTCAAGAACTTGTAAAGTTAGCAAACACTCTGTATAACATTGATAGATTGCCATACAAGTTAAAAAATTCTATTGGTCGGATTTTGATAGACAAAGTAATATACATATCGGTATAAATAGTTTTTAAACTTTTGTGCACTAACACCAGCTTGTAACCGTGGATTATTAATATAAAAGGCTGTTGGAAAGGAATGTGTCTAATATCGAATGCAAAGACACTATATATATATATATATATATATATATATATATATATATATATATATATATATATATATAAATCAGATCTCCGCTGTCCTACATGAAGATCTGACAGCGACCGCTTAGGGATCACGTTCTGGTGATCTTTGAATTTGGAAATGGAAACGCAGCTTTCTGAAATATGAAAGTGAATCTGATCGTTCGGCATACATTGATGCTCTTCATCCTTAGTGCTGAGTCTTATCAAAATATAAGACCTCATCTGATTGGCTGATGAAATTAGCGATTATGGTAATAACATAGGTCACTAGAACATGACTCTTTAGCGGTCGCTCTCTGATCTTCACGTCAATCTGATTAAAATCGGATCTCCGCTGTCATATATGAAGATCTGACAGCTACCGCTCAGGGGTCATGTTCTGGTAACCTATGTTATTATCATAATCGCTAATTTTATCAACCAATCAGATGAAGTAATTTATCTTTGCTTTTGGAGGAAGAGCACTGTGGATGCAGAGCATCAGTGTGTATCGAACGATTTGATTCACTTTCAGATTTTTTAAAACTGCATTTCCACTGGCTAATTCAAAGGTCACCAGAACATGACCCTTATGCGGTCGTCGTCATATCTTCACGTAGGACAGTGAAAATCTGAGTTTAATCAGATTGATGTTCACGTTCGACAGTGGAGATCTGACTTTAATATACTGATAGGTCGCTAGAAAGGTGTAGGTAACATGTTTCTCATTGACTGTGCTTGGTGGAGTAGATGGATATACCGTACGTATCCGTTTCCAAAAAGGATAGGACCCACCGTCCGAAACAAATACACACAGATAAACTATTGGTAAATCGTGTGATATAACGAATAGCAGGTATATTAGCCTTTGGTGACCTATCTATTGTTAATCTTCACCTGTCAATTGTTATGACAGTGTCAAATGTTTAACAGTTAATCAGATATTGGTGTCAGGGGGTTAACTTTCCTCGATGACAGGTAAATTAAGATTGTAGAAGTCATGAACACTTTCTTGTCGCCTTGGGAGACAGTCAGGCTTATGTTAATTATACTATTGTCTAGTGTTTTGTGTCAGTGGTATAACATCCTGCAACTCCGTCAGTTAACCGTTGATGTTCTGGTTTATCGTTTATATGTCTGTCTGTTTTCGCGTGTGTGCGTGTGAGTCAAAAGACACATAAGAACGAATTGCTTCTTAAATCCGAGAATATATGACAAATTTAACCAAGAGTTTTACGCTAGATCAAAGTATCTCCAATGCAACCGTATAGATACCACACTCGCACGCACATAAAGTGACAGGTTATGTTCTACATTGTTTTGCATGTGGAGAATCTTTGTGTTCCCTGCATTGCTCCAATGTACAGGACGTACGTAGTCCTCTCTTGGAGGGAAATCGCTTATGCTTTCCCCAATTCTACTTGTATCTATACTTGCATACACGAATGCATATATTCATAATTGTATTCACATTTATTTGATTAATGGATGTGTGTGTGTGTGTGTGTGTGTGTGTGTGTGTGTGTGTGTGCATCGTTTGTTTGACTCATTAATTGCGCCACTTATCTATTAAGTATATTATTAAATAGCAATCATGAAAGGATAACCGCCGTGCTGTACGTAAGGGATTATCACTGTTTAAGACACATAGTCTATGGTGCTTTTATCCGAATGTGATCTCTCTGCCTGCCTCTCCCATCCCCCCTCTCTCTTAGTGGGTTGATGTGACATGCTGTTCATTTCTTGGCATCTTTTCTTACAGCTATAATAATTAAAATTGCATCGGAATGAATCACACATAATGTACAAAAAATAAAGCAGTGTAGTACTTCTATACTCACGATAGGGCATCTGCAATCACATTATTTTTCCTCAGATGTGTCTAATGGCACTGTTGAATTCTTGCAGCATCAAACTCATCTCAACAATCTCTTTTTCTTCTTTTCCATTTTGTTAATGAAAGTGAGGGGTCGTGATTGCTCAAGTACAACACTCGGAGAAGGAGCTGAGCTATTAAGTACTTCAAAATGTTTTAAATCCAGTGTCAAAGCCAAACATTCGTTCTTGATTGTTGAAAAATTACTTGATGGTTGTTAAGTTCTTTTTTTAAATAGAAAAAAACACACCGAATGATCTACACAATTTCTATCTTCTTAAATCAATACTCCACCAAACCCAGTAGCTCTTGCATCAACAGACATTTTACATAGTTGACTGAAAGTTGCAGCTGAAAGAACCGGTGCACTTTTAAGTATGGCCCTTTATTTGTCAAAAGATTCCTGAAACTTGTCAGACCAATGAAATTTTGATTTCTTACTCGGCAAATTTCTCGAACGCTCAAAAATTATGGAGAAATTTGAACAAAATTTCCGTTATTATCCAGCCATACCCCATATCTCTTAAGTTATTTTTACCTTACAGGTACTGGAAATTCAGAGATATCCTTAACTACAGCTTCTACAGATTTAACATCACCTTTTCTAACAAGATGTTCTAAATATTACGGAAGTATGGCAAAAATTAATTGTCAAATTTGTATAACTGAGTCGATCGAATAATTTCCGCATGGTTACTATTTGATCTTTCCAGGTATGTCGTAGATGATGACGTCATCGATATATGCGTCACATTTATATAGACCAGCTGTTGTGTTCATTAAACGCTGAAATGTTGATGGATAACTCTTTATACCAAACGGCATCACTTTAACTCTACATGGAGTTGCAAATGCCGAAATTTGTTTTGTTATTTCCTTGACTTGAAGTTCGCCAGATTCCTTTTAAATTTGGTGACATATTTTGCAATTCCAATTTTGTCAATGGATTCATCTATTCGTGGCATAAGAAATGAATATGTTTTGGTGACACCGATAAATTTCCCATAGTAGTGCACATGCGGATTGTATTATCTGGTTTAGACACAGAAATACATGGTAATCTCCAAATACCTTTACTTGGTTCTTATTCTCCAGTAAATGCTGACTTTTTTCCATTCTTGATTGAAAATCTTGATCCATCAAGGATAATCTACGATCTTAACATCATGATAGATTTAAATTTGTTCGTCTAGGAACGTCAGGAGACCAATGCTCTTATTCAAATTTTATCGGCTTTAATATACTCTTTTCCTATGATTGTAGTTTTCAAAGTTTCTGGTCCAAATTGTTTAAGATTTCTGAATTCTGAAGATTTGTTAAACCAAATTCACGACACTCAGATTACATTCCATAGTAGACATTCTCACTTCGTGTGTCTGGTACGACTAAATTAACTCAATGGTCAACTTGGCTGTCTCTACCAAAATACTATTTTACGATTTTTATATGACAAAGTTGTTTCCGCTTCCCAGGAGTGTTACTGGTTTAATTCAATTGTATACTGACCATACAAGTTAGCCCGAAGAGGATTTTGAGGTATGGGCAAGAGAGCCAGAACTCTATGACCACGCTGAAAAGTCCTTTCCTTTGTATTTCTGTCATACCCTTTACTTTCATTTTTTACTGAGCAGATTGAAGATTAGTTCTTGCTTCTTCACAAGCCTTTGACAAATTAATCTTGGAATCTTCCTTTCAAAGATATTTCTCTAATGGTCCACTGACACTATGTCTAAAACCTAGCTCAAAGGGTCTAAAACCCAATGATTCTTGAATTGATTCCCTAACAACAGCAAATTAACACCCTTATCACAATCTTTTCCTGTATCAAAGCAATATGAACGAATCTTATTCTTAAGAGTTTGATGAAATTTGTTCATGCTCCTTGACTTTCATGGTGATAGGCAGAAGACATACAATGTTGGATGCCTGATTCATGCATAACTTTTGTTGGCAAATTCCAGACAAAATTTGACCCTTGATCAGATTGAACAGATTTGGAAGGTCAATAACCGTAATAGCAATTTGACCAAAGCTTTTACAATTGTTCTAGTTCGAATATTTCTGAAAGGAACTGCCTCTGGAAATATTGTTGACGCACACATGGTTGTCAACACCTGATTACCTGACCTGTTTCTAGGTAAGGGACCGACACAGTGTACCATTATTCTGCCAAATGGTTTGTCAAATGCAGGAATATGTTGCATGTGAGCCTCACGTATCTTCTGAATGGGTTTTCCTACTATTTGACAAGTATGACAAGATCTACAGTACAGAGGAGCATCGTTAATGCGGACTCCGTTTATCCGGAAAACATCGCTATCCGGATATATTTCAACTGGAACGGATTTCCTTAATGTTAATTTGTTTCTTTAATCCAGAAATCCGCGTTCCGCATCCGGAAATAAAAATCAGGGACAAATGTGTAAATTGCTATAAAACTTGCTTCAATAATCCCGAAATAATCTGTCCAAAATTAAGAAAATTCGAAGAATCGTATATGATAATACGGTCAGTCAAATATGGAGGTGTGTCAGTTTATCAATCTCTGACTGGTCAGTTCTAGTTACACGTATAAGTGATAAATTGATCACGTAATCATGTGGGTGGGAAAACTTAAACCAACATGACCGTACTGTAAGCAGCGATTGTATAAACACTGTTTTTGGTTACTCGCCGACGGGAGTGTTAATAATTATATAAACACACTGGGATCAATCGTCCACACTTTTGATATAAGATATGGTTAAAAATAAATTACATATCATTAAGTCTCTTTGTAATGGCTGTACAAATACAAATATGATTGATTTAAGCTTTGGACAGTATAAGGCTACATTTCAGAATAAAAGCGAAATCAGTTATGGGTTCATTAGCAGCTATAACATTTGTAAAATACGACCTAGAAAAAAAATTATTGTATTTTATCAAGTTACTATAACGCTTTTAACTGCAAGATATAAGTTTGTATCGTTGTACTTCATGCATTCATGCATTTATTTAGACCATTATGGAAAATAATTGTACAGCTAGCAAATACTTGTACATGTATACGATATAACATTGCAAAAAATGTGCGTGATTCAATTATCCAGAAAACTAATCAATCCGGACATATTCAGTGGGAACTAAGGTCTCCGGATTAACGATAATAAACTGTTTTCAGAAACATCCCATTTACTTTTTGGCCAATAAAAACGAAAACGATTTAAGATCTTATGATATATCTTACTGTATCAGAATAACTATACAAGGGAGCTTCATGGTCTAAACGAAGAATTTCTTATCGATATGACGTCAGAAGAAAAGTTTCATAGGTCATTGACCACTCGTCAGGTGATCTCCATTTTCTCATAATCACACCATTTTTAACAAAATAACAAACTGGGACTAGGGTGGCTTCACGTTTGCTAATATCACTCTGAGGCAAACAGGAGATCTCAGGACATTATACCTGTTCGACCTTGAGTGAGTGTCGTTTGTCACCCTGATTAGAATAGAGAGAACCAGGAGTAAATAGAGAATCACCGTGATCAATATCTGTTGATTGATCAACACTAGGAGCAAAGGCGATGATCACCGTGATCAATATATGTTGATTGAAGAACGCTAGGAGCAAAGGCGACCTCATCAAAAGACTGTCAGATAAATGCGTCATCTAAAGGAATAATTGTGCCATAACTCTGTTAACTGCACAATTAGGATACAAATCAGGGAATTCGCTTTCAATCAGATGAACTTTTTGATCCGAACAAGGCTTGTCAGTTACAAGTGGATTAACCAAGACCTTATATCCAGCTAGGTTATTGCCCAGTAATACATTAATACTCGTAAGAAGTCACTGGTCCTCAACCATGTCTGATGCTAAATGGACAGAAAGGAGAGGGACATTAACCAAACCGCACTCTACTCCCTGAAAAAGAGCATTTTTACTAGAAGAAGATTTCTCAGACGATGGCGAAGCATCTGATAACAAAAGACTCTTAAAAACTCACGTGTTCCTTAATATGTTTATAGTGATAGGCTTGATAGAATCGCCAAATAGTTATATAGAAATATTTCACATGAATGGTTTATAATTCTTCAGAGTAGAATCAGACTCGGGCTTGTTTGACTCAACTAAGGTCTTGCTTTCAATAGAAGACTGTGACCTTTTTTAAACAAAAGCATTTGCATAAACTCTTTTTCTTCTGTTGCTTATTTTTCATATTTCAGCAATCAGAAACCATACGTCCTGTCTTTTTACAATATGTGCATGCAGGAAGAGATAATGATTTCTCATCAGCCTTATCAAATGTTTGATTTGAAACGTTGTGCCAGACTGAGATTTGTAAGTACCTGTATCAGACTGAAACGATTCTTATTACCAGATTTATTGCTGAGCGGAAGACTTATTGCCAAATGAAACTTTATGCGTCAAGGAATAATCATCAGCTGTTCGAGTAGCATTTTGAAATACCTATTTAGGAAAAACATTTTATTAGTTTGGTCATCAAACCAAAATACAACATATCCACCATGAAATATTCTCTGGATGTTTATTTCGCTTTCACTAACAGAGATAACATTTTTAAGACATCTTTACTATGACTCTGAAAATCTGGTAGTTTACACAAATATGACTCTTCTTTGGCAATTCATTAAACACAACAGAAAGAAAATAATAAAAACAACTGACTTAAAATAATAGCTAACTGAGCAGTCTTGCTAAAGAGTAAACAAGGAAGCGAGTAGTAGATATCCGAATAAGAGAGTTAATATCAGTTATGTTGGATGACCAGTCGGAGGCAGATATTGTTGATATGCAAACATATAAAGAAGACAACAAGAGGTACAAATACATTTTGAGTGTATAATAATAATAATAATAATAATAATAATGAAGACTTTGTATAGGGCCTAATCTTTAGAAGTTCTAAGCGCTTTACAACATTAGACAACACCAATAAGATAAAAAAAAAAACATATACTGATATGATTACAAACACAAACACCATGAAATTAGAAAACAGAAAAAGACATGCTGAGAATATTTAAGGTAGGAAACATTATTAGGTCTTTAAGTTTGTTCTTGCAGTCGAAATAAGTGAGTTTTGAGAGCCCTCTTGAATGTGATCACTGTGTCTTTGTGTCTAAGTTCAGTGGGCAATTCATTCCACGCTGCTGGGCCCTGGTATGCAAAAGAACGTTGTTCATGTGACTTTGTTTTCATAATGGGAATAATGAGTATACGATTGTCAGAAGAGGAGCGTAAGTATCTTGCTGGTGTGTACACATGGGTGAGGTCGGATAGGTATGTTGGACTAGAGTCCGACAATGAAACGTAGCATAGAGAACAAATTTTGTGTTTGATTCTGGATCGAGTGGATAGCCAGTGTAGGGTACAGAGCAGCGGGGAGGTGTGCTCTGATCGTGGTACTCTATGTATGATCCGAGCAGCTGTGTTTTGAACTTTTTGAAGTTTTTAGAGTAGATACTGAGATGAACCAGGCAGAACTGAGTTACAATAGTCCAGTCTTGAAAGTACCAATGGACAAACAAGTGTTTTAGTGGCATCAACTGAAAGATATTTGCTAATGTAGCTGATGCGTCTCAGCTCAAGATATGCAGCCTTGCATATGTTCATGACATGTTGGTGCAATGTGAGAGTACTGTCCAGAGTGACACCTAGGTTTCGTACTGATTGTGTGAATTCAATGTTGGTGTTGCTGATATTTATTGTTTGAGGTAAAGGATGTGAATGAGAAAGTCTTTGTGTTGTAATCAGAATGGCCTCATTGTTATCATCATTCATCTGCAGCTTGTTACATGTCAGCCATGATTTCACATCAGAAATGCACCTCTCTACACCTTGGATGGTAGCATCAACTTCAGTTGGGTGGCTAGATTTGTATATTTGGGTGTCATCAACCTACAATTGGTGAGACACTGGATGATGATCTATGACACTTGAGAGCGGCTGAGTGTATAGAACCGACCCCTGTGGAACACCACAACATAGATCAACTGGGTTCTGTTGAACCACAGTAAGGCTGTATCATGAATGCCAAATACATGCTGGAGACCGTGAAGTAATATATCATGGTCTATTGTGTCAAATGCTGTAGACAAATCAAGGAGGGTGAGGACTGTAATCTTTCCGCTTTCCAAATCAGAGAGAATGACATTAACTACTTTCAGAAGAGTAGTTTCAGTCCTGTGGCATGGGCGATATGCAGATTGTACATTGTTAAAAAGACTGTTTGAATTTAGATGAGATACAAACTGGGATAGAACAACCTTTTCTAAGATTTTTGATATCAATGGGAGATTAGAAACTGGGTAGTAGTTCTTTAAATCGTTATGGTTTAGTGTTGGTTTCTTCAGTAGAGGCTTTACAATGGCAGTTTTGAAAAATGATGGGGATTCCCCGGATGAGAGAGAGAGGTATTAATAACATCAGTTAGTGAAGGCAATTCTGGATCTAAGCACTCAAGCAGCAGTGATGTTGGAATTGGATCAAGTTCACATGACTTTGGTGCACTCTTCATCACGATTGTACGTACGAAATTCATAATGAGAGGTTCAAATGCTGCTAATGGTTGCCTCTCAAATTCTGTATCCCAACTGTATGGTGACGACGAGTCAGTTTAAATTGTGGTGTCAAGCTTATCTCTAATGGTTTGTACTTTGTCACTGAAGAAATTTACATACATGTCTGGAAGGTCGACTGGAGAGAAGGTAATTCGAAGTGGTGTAGATTTGTACCTTGACAGTAGCTTTTATATATATATATATATATATATATATATATATATATATATATATATATATATATATATATATATATATATATATATATATATATATATATATATATATATATATATATATATATATATATATATATATATATATATATGGGGTTAAAGGAATGAAACGAAAAATGGGTTCACAACACTCTTGATGCATTCTGGGAAAACTTTAAAGATCAAACTTGAAAAATAAAGTTTAAAGAATGAGAAGAATTTTAGGACAGGAGAAGGATTTGCTGTAGAATGCAAAGACTGGATGCTTCTCTTTATTTCACTGAAAATGACACCATTAAATGGGCCAAGGTTTTATCAAATTTAATTTACAGTCAGTATTACTCTGATACTCATCACATGTCAAATGACACGATTCCGTTGAAAACATGCAAATATGGATAAAACTATTAGGCTACTTCATAACTCGTATATTTGAACGGCTTAAATATAAAATATGCGAAAATTATAAAATATTGATTTTTTTTAAAAAGGGCTAACTTACTAGCCTTTCTGAGGAAATATTTCAAAGTCAGGCACGTAGTTTAATGGTGTTAGGTTGTTGACAGATGGGAAAACTTAAAGGAAAATATTATAGACGACACGCTTTGTAAGCAATAGTTATCTCTGTACCAAAAGCAATATGACATATACAAAGTTAAAAAATGTCGAAGACCGTATGATTGAATAGCGAAAAACTATGTACCTGTTAAATGGAAAGGCATGAGGAATCGTGAAAGCTGTACACATTATGGCAGTTTAATAAATATCGTTCTCGTCATAGTGGAAAAACCTTGATGCTGAGCTGGAGGAAACACAATACATTTATAAAGGTGTTACGGAACATTCAAACTTTGAATTTTTGAAAGACGACGAGTTCATATTGTGTGTCACAGATGTGTAAAAACGGTGCAATTAAACATGAAGTGTTTAAAAAATGTTATGATATGAATATTTTCATCACAAAACCAGAGATAAAATATAAAGTATATCCTAGAACATCGCAAATAAGAAATATTATAGATAATTAAATTAAAGATTGGGCGATTGGAGTGTAAACAACGTTTGCGGTGTAATACAGTATGTCACAGACGAAATTAAAAGAGATAACATTGACGGTACGAAGATGATTCCAATCTCGTGTCTAAAAGCAAATAAATAAATGCAATATAAAAGACAAACTTGTCTGCAGAAATATGAACATAATAATGTGTGATGCAAACCATATGCATATTTATAAGAGCTTGGGGACATTGAAACTTCTCTCTTCAAAGAAACCACAGCAACCGTGCCAGTTACTCAACCAACTTTGCATTTTTACTGGATAACAATTTTCAGCTATTTTAATAATTTTAATGTAGTTTCTCTTAGTTCTGCTGTCTTTAAATTAAGAGTCTAATGTTTATCGTCGTATGAAACGTCATTTGCCGAATCACAAACAAAAAATGACGATGGGCGTTATGCAATCCGTATGATTCAGCAACTGAAAACTTATACCACAATAAACTTAAAATTACAAGATTAAACACTTATAACTAAAGGTTTTACTTATTAATTATTCATTTTATCATTTTGCATATTGCATCTTTTAAATTAATCTTCATTCATTGTATGAATAACATTTTGGGGTTTCTGGTAGGTAGCTATTTATAGAAGGGAGGATTATCCTGCATCATCAAACGAATACTTCAACCAATGGTAGTCAAAGATTTTGAGTAACCCCTACATGGTATTTACCTAAATGGATAAATGTATTCTGATTGGACCTCAATATTCAAAGTAAACGATTTAAAAAAAAAACAAAAAAAACATCAGAAGATTGAAAGCTTTCATGGACCGATTGAAAATGAGTTGGCAAATTCATCAGCATCAACACTCGTTAGTGATCTAATTTGGTTTTTTGTATTTAAAAAAAAGAATATTGTTGTACTTATAACCAGGCTGGACTAATACGCGTAGATGGATTAGGGTCTGCAAGCTATGATGTCAGATTTGTTTTTTCCACACTGGCATTTGTAAAATAATGAGCAGTTATTTGACCCCTATAAATATTCCAGGATATTTTCTTAGTAAAACACACACACACACACACACACACACACACACACACACACACATAAATGTTTCTAAACATATTCCCCTCGTGCTTCCCAATCAAATATTTGATATCTGTTAACAAAATAAATAGACACATAGAAGGACAGATATAAATAAAGACTTAGAGTTGGTGTGGAATGCTTGAGGTGTAATTGTTTTACACAAGTAGTCATAACATTAAGCCTAATTATAGTGTTTATGAAATTTGTCTTTACGATTAACACACGTTTTTAAAACTATTGTAATAGGAGCTTCATGTATTTACCATTGAGGTATTTGTACATGAGTATACCTATTTGTTCTGCACTGGATAGCTGACATGGGGCAATTAACTTGAATAGCAAGTATTTCCCTAACTTGCTGGGGCACGTGAACATTTTTAGACGGAATTAAACAAGAAAGTTATTGAATTGGTCTGTGGAATATCTGATGAACCGTGTCATAACGTTTATATTTTTTTTTAAAATAAGAATACCTGTAGGAGATTTTGTACAGATGCAGAAAAAATAATCGAGCACTACTTGTTGCATCTGTAGAGGTAGTTGGAACATCTACAGAGGCCTGGGATGGTATTGCACAAGAATATGGAACAGATAAGATAAGATAAGAATTCTTTATTTCAGACTGCAAAGTCCATACCTCTGAATTAAAATATAATCATAAAATAAACACATTGTAAACATAAAAGAACATATATATCATACATACAAGTATACAGATACATCTATAACAATTAATTGTGCCATGCATTGTTAAGAATGAAATTAAATGGCACATTTAAAGAGTAATTTGTTCCATCTACTAATAATATGAGAATTTAAATAAATGTCATAGTTCCAAAGTGATTTCAATATACAGTTCTTACTATTAGATATTCTTGTCATCATTGAGAAAACATACTTTCTCATTACTTCATCAAAACTGAATACATTCTAATTTACAAACATGTTGGAGGAACTGTCCCACCTAGGAAGACCTAATATAAAACGAAGACTGTTAGTATAACCAATAACTAGTTTTCTTTTCATACATTCACTAAAGTTTGTCCACAGAGGAGCACAATACATAGTGCAGCAATAAGATTTGAATATATATATATATATATATATATATATATATATATATATATATATATATATATATATATATATATATATATATATATATATATATATATATATAAAATAACAAAGGGGAAAGAATACCCCCCTGCCTCACCCCATTGGTTACATGGAAAGCTCTGGATATTACACTTCCCCATCGCACACAATACAACAATTTGCCATACCAGTTAACTAAAGTATGAACTATGTAGACATGTATTTTAATATCAATCAACTTTTTAAAGATTGTCCAGTACTTGACCCTATCAAAGGTCTTGCTAACGTCTAAAAAGCATGCCATGTTCTGCATAATAGCTAACAGTTTCCTTAAAGGCATATATGCATAAATCTGTTGAATTCTGCTTTTTAAAACCAACCTTATTATCGGAGATTGTGACTTCACATCTTTGCAGTTTGATGCATTCAAATATTTTTGAAATAATAGTCGTAAGAGCTATAGGTCTGTAGTTATTTTTGTCCGCCAGGTTACCAATTTTGCTCTTTAGTAGCGGTATAATAATTGTAACTTTTGTGAAATCATCTGGTACAAAGTGATGCACAAACATACAGTTAAATCAAATCATCAATAGCACATGAAGTCTAGTATCTGAAAATTTAAAATGTTCCACATATAAAAAAATCTGATCCTGGACATTTGCCGCCTTTTTGTCTTGTAATTTCACTTTGGATCTCAGATAATGTGATTACCTCAATACGAGCAGAAGGGGTATTCAGTGCTGAAAGCACATGCTTCTTAATCGATTCATTTTTAACACTATTGAGTAAGTCTTCAAAATGATTTTTCCGCATGTTGCATATATTATTCTGACCATGGTTCGTGGGTCGGTGGTTCTTCCCTGTGTTTTCCAGGGTTCTTCCTCCACCAGTTATACTGGCCGCCATGTATAGCCTATCTTGTGCTGAAAAATGGCGTTAAACCCTAGAACAACAACAACAACAACAATAAATGACCATGGTTCCCATCAATGCATATTGGTAGTTTACTGGAAGTTATCGTAGTATTTTGTTTAACTTGCTTCCAGAATTCACGTTGGTCGACAATTTAAATTTTTTGTGCTAGCGAGTTTGCTCTATGTTTTACTTCCTCCTTCTCACATAATCTAAGAGCATACTTAAACTGTGCTCTTGTTTGACGCATTTGGTTACTGAGATGGCCGGGACGAGGTTTACCGCTATCACGCCACATAAGGTAAGCATTTCGTGCAAATTCATGTAGTTCTTTGACACAGTCATTCCAGCCAGGTATAACCCTGTGACCGCGTTTGGATTCACTAGTCAAGTTATTACCAGAGTGCGACAAAGCTTTTACTATATCAGTGTATAATCCATTTATCTGTTTCATATGCACCTGGTTAGTGCAGCCGTGGTCATTACAGATCGCAACACAATGTGGGTCTCAATCTTGCCTAATAAGAATGCAGATGTTTAAAAGGTCTGTTAAATACGGACGAGTCAAAGTTTTCAATGTCTTCATACAGGAAATCTATATTCTGTGTCAAATTTAGCGAAACTTCCCCAAAGTCTGACATTTCGGATGCAGTGAACAATGACACAAGGACCAATATGACATGAATTGTAACCTATTTTCTCACCGAAAGATAATCAGGTCATTGTGGAGGACTCTGAAAGGTTGTGGATGAATTAAAATATTAAAACAGGAAATGAACAAAAACTGAAAGAAAATTGCTGAGAATGAATTAAAATTAACCAAAAACGAACGAATCGCACATGAAAATGAACATTAAAATACTGAAAAATGACCTCAAAATTTTATTATTCGAAATGGGAATTAAAACGTAACTTTCGATGATTCTTTTTATTTGTTTTTAAATGAGGTATTGGGAAATATCAAATGTGAGTAAAACTATTACTGTAATTTAGTTGACTCTGAAGTCGGTTTCATACCTAGCGGAGCATTTTCAAGGAGTACGCGGCGGTGAAATTGCAAAAAGTTTGCATATAACATCGACCACCTCCCGAACGTCTCCGGTAGATCACGACTGCATTCTCCCAGGTAAATATATTGTTACACGTCCGCAGGACTATTAGCGTCAAAGTTTCAAAAAGATTCCATCTTCGCAGAAAGTAAACTTACGTCCAAATCAAATAACAGTTTTGTACATGATATTTTCGATGGGAAACTAACACCGTAAACAAACGCCAGAAACATGCGTCACGTGAAATAAACGTGTATAAAGTCTCCTTTCGTACGATTGCACGTGAGAACATCATCAAAGCAAGAAAACCACGAGCCGTAAGTAAGTTCAATATCAGGTGTCGTTTTTTGTTCGTTGACAGTTTATAATTAGTGGGTCCTAATTACTGGAATACAAAATATATTTGAGAAATATTACAAAGGATAAACTATACTTTTCCTCACGTCAATATTTATAAATTGCGAGTTGTTTTAATTAATTTTACGAAATTGAATCCAGTCGTATGGGTGAGACACTAATTTACTGAAAACTATGTAGGTATTGGCCGTAGTTACAGATTTGGAACATCTTTTTGAAAGTTAGAGTGGAGGAACTGACCAAAAATGCAACACAGACTACGAATTACATCATAATTTATACGTTTTCAAGGTATTGGTTTATGCTTTCTGCATGGAACTTTTCCATGAGTTTAGGAAAGGGGCAAGGATCAGCAGAAATAAAAGTGGCCACCAATATTTGGGGTAGCCCCTCATTAAGGCCCCGTTTTGCAAAATGGGGGCTAAAAATGCGGTTTTAGCCAAGTAGTGTTGACTCATTAAACTCTCCAAGGCTTGTATGAGAGTACGCTACCGATTTGTTGGGGGGGGGGGGAGGCCCCCAAAAATGTCGGCAGACGCATTTTTGTTACCCATCAATAAAATTATTGTAGAATCAGACGTTTTTATGAACAAGAGACAAAAAAACCATTAACAATTAGCAAAAGAGAGTGCCTGCGACCAGGTTGAATGACGATGGATATCTGTTAAATCTTGGGTAATTGTTATATTTTTCTTTTTCACTACAATTGTTGGAACGCTAAGTGCGAAATGTTAGAGATTCAGAGGATTTTTAATTTTCCATTTTACTTTCTCCATTGTAACTGTGGCGACCAATGTTTCGCAAAGTGCGAACTTTTAGCGATTCAGAGGGTTTTTCGGTTTGTTAATTTGTCATGAAGCACACACCCATCCAAGTGAACCCCAGGTGCTTTAGAATTATTTTCGCTCGGAGGCGCCCATTTAAATGCACCTGGGTTAGTTTTAGTTTTATAAGTTTACAATTATCCATCCAAAACTATTTCGTCTTTTTTCATTGCATCGCGGGTACCCCCCCCCCCCCATAATAGCATCTGTCGCAGATGCTGACAATATGTCTATTCATTCGAATCATTAAGAAGTTTTCACTGGTCGATAGAAAGTTTGTCTGTACGCCTTTACCACAAAAACCATCGGACTCTTTCAGATATACAGCTGAAGTTAGATATATAATTATATCAAACAACAGACATTAAACATACATGCATCTAGATCGTATAATTTATTTATCAAGTATTCTAGTATTTTAAAATTTATATTTAATGTAACAGGTATATTTCTTTATAGAATGTATAATTATCGATATGTACCTTGTAAATTCCAACGAGTTATTAATAGCGCATATGCATTTAGCGCAATCAGACACGTGACTGTGTTGTGGGAAACCTTGCATGTTATTAATAGAGGATATGTATTTTAGCGCATTCAAACACGTGACCATGGCAATGTCTAAATTTTTAGTAGAATTGAGATATCGGCAATTTCGGCAATTCATTGTAGTTGTAAAAACTTACGATACATTACTATGTAAAGTGAAACCTTGTATATCTGTTGACTTAGTGATCTGTAATTGAATCTTGGTTGTAATAATAATAATGAGTGATTCTGTGCTTACCATGGAATCTCCTACGGCAAAATTAACTTGATGCAGTTAAGAAGTATCTTCCAGGCCGTGATTATGTCAAGCAACAATTACAACAGCGCCATGATGCTCATGTAGAATTTATATAGGGTACAGAACAGTTATTTAAACCAGTCATAAAAACCACCAAAGATTCTTCCGTCGTTGGAACAAACCGCTAAATCAACCGAAAAAATAGCACAAAGATCTAAAAATAAATATTTCTCCGAGAACTTTCAGCAGAAATAGCTGCTGCTCAAACATAATTACAGCAAGCAATACAGGGTATCGATCAAGTCCGTGCTGAGATTGGTGATATAATGGATCTTGTTGAACAAAAATCAAAACCTGCTGAAGAACCACCTGCCGAATTAACCGAAGAAGGTCATAAAATACTTCGAGAAATCTCTGTAGCGGTTGCTACAGTTGCCGAATCACAAGCAAAAAATGACGATGGTAGTAATTCGTAGTAAACTATTATATCCATCGACCACCGATGTCTAAAAACCCAACTTGAGTCGCTTTGTGTTTCAAATTTACCATGGTATAAAACAAAAATTATTGGTGAATTCAATAATAAATTTAAAGAATTTGAGGAACAAGTCAAAAAAGCTAGAAAAAGGCTATTATCTGACGATATATTATCTCCCAAAAGATCACAATTTGGACCACCTCGTGTAGAGGAAGAAGATATTATCTCCCGAAAGATCACAATTTGGACCGCCTCGTGTAGAGGAAGAAGAAGCAACAGGAAATGGCCTTGTCACTCGCGATCGATGTCGTAGAAAACAGGGTGGTAATGTGATCTCTGAATCTCCGGTGATTCAGGATAAACTGTCCCAATAACATCCTCACTGATGCTGATCGACTGGAAATTCTGATTGGTGGAATACGAGCCGGAAACAATTCCCACGAAATCATCAATGAAGCAGCGGCTATTTGTCAACGTTTATTTACCGGTGGTGTCATGGACATGAGTAGTGAATAGGGGCACCCTACGTACAATGGAAATTAGCATTACAGACCCCCCTGGGCAAATCTACGTACAATGGAAATTTAACATGGCGAAAAATCGTGGGCAAATCTACGTACAAGGGGAATTAACATGGGAATAAATCGTGGGCCACTTTACGTACAAGGGGAATTTAACATGGGGAATAGAGTTTGGGCTTGTTTAGGGACAAGGGGAATTGAACATGGGATTTTTTTATTTTTTTTGTTAAATATGGGATTTTTTTAAAAAATTTTTTACAAAAGGGGTAGGCAATTGAAAAGTCATTCTCTTTTCGAGAAATATGGCTGGCCCTGAATAGGGCCTTTGACTTTCTTCTGCTTCTTCTTCTATTTCCTCCATTTCCTCATCCATCCCCTAATCTTTCCCCAAATTCCTTTGTTCTTCCTTTTTTCTTTTTCAGGTAACCAGTCTGGGTGACCCATAGCCCTGAACTTCTCTTGTATCTTGATCCAATTGTTGTTGAGTTTGTCAAAGGCCTCTTTTTTCTTTAAGTTTTCCTTATCCTTTCGTTCTTTATTCCACTTGTCTTTGATCTTTTTCACTTCTTCCTCCATTAATTTTCTCATAAGTTGTTCCGATTTCTTAAGCTGGTCTAGACCTTTTTTGACAAAGGACCACTCTGTCCATTCCATTACGTCTTCCAAAAAGCACCTGACTTCTATTACATTATCCATGGCTTCCTTTAAGTGACCAATCTTTACATACTCTGGATCTGTAAAGCCTCTTAGTCTTTTTACTTCTTCTTCTATCATCTCTTTCACCAGATCCATAGCTAATTTCAGGTTGGTCACTTGTCTTCTGACAAAATCTCGGGTAAGTTCATGTTTCCATTCTCGTTCAATCCTTTCCACTGCATAAGCTCCATCCACCATCCAATACCAAATGTCTTTCAACTGGTTAAACAATTCTGTTACAGCTACCATCTTCCTTGTCTTTATTCCGTAGAATGGTTCCAACGACGAACGTGGTGGGTTCTTATAGTGAAAGCGCGGACGTGATGGAAAACATCCCCTAAAACATAAAATTGATCGTTCGTTCGTTAGTTGGATTATAGTGGTTTTCGTTCTTTTGAACATGTACCACTTTTTTATTCACGCACTGCGTGATTTTTAATTACTCCTGGGGGAAGGAAAAGGAGCCTCATCCCCCAGGCTTTTATGTACTCAAAGAGTACTTTTTAATTTAGCCACTCAGGTGTAGGACTAACTAGTCCTTAACAACCTGACTGAAAGGCTAATAGACATGAGTGGGAATAGTCACACCACACACTCGTGTTTCTTAGTTGGATTGAAATGCCCCAGGTGTCAAACCAAGCAGTATGTGACTCCCGCCACGATTGGTCGGCAGCGATGACGTCACATTAGGACACCCGGTCTTGTGGCATTGACGAAGTGGCCCGCTTTTTTGATATCAACAATTGCCTTTCCCAGTCCGATATTCCGGTAGACAGAGCCTTCCTTTTTTCCACTCTGTTTAGGTGGTGCAGGTTCATCAGCTTCATCGCCGCTGGATGATGATACTTCCAGGGCCGCTGCCAGCGTGGAAGTTTCAAATTCTTCAGTGTCGTCTGTCAACACTGCCTGGATTTGGCTGAGTATGTTAGTAGAAATAGCTGTGGAAGCTTGATTTAAAAGTTCAGCCAGATGTTGTTTAAGAGACAAGGAGACGGTTAGGAGTATTTTTTTTTTTTTTTTTTTTTTTTTTTTTTTTTTTTTTTATTATTCATGAATTCCTTATTTATTTTGATTCCCTATCTTATTGGTTTGGAATGAAAACTTGTTTTATGGTTGTTTGTATGTTATTATGGAGTCCTGTTTAAATTAATTCCTATTTTCCTATTTTAATTTTTTGTGGCCTTAATTGGTTTTTATTATTCGGGCTATGAACGGCTGTGTCAGTTTGTGAACCTACGAGACCTAGCAGGCCGTCATAATTCCCAAACAGTGATTTTGTAATATTCGTCCTTAACTGGTTTTTATTATTCGGGCTATGAACGGCTGTGTCAGTCTGTGAACCCACGAGACCGAGCCGGCCGTCATAATTCCCAAACAGTGATTTGTTATATTTTAACTGGTTTTTGATTTACTTTCTTAGATTTTTTTGAGTAGATTGGATTCGTGTATAAAACTTATGATATTTTTGAATGTTAGATTAATATTGGGGTTTGTGTTCATCAAGAATTCTGGGTATGTTGTAGGGGATCCAATTTTATGCTGTTTAACTTTAAACTTAGCCCTTTCTTTTTCAAGTGTATGGCAGTTGTTAAAAATATGCTCTATGTCTTCTGGGACCCTGCAGTGGTAGCAGTTAGGGTTATGTGGTTGTGGTCCTATGTACTGTCCGAAGCTGTTAGCCAGCTTGGTTTTGCCCGTGAGTATTCTATTTATGAATTTTTGTTCACTGCCTTTTGTTTTGGGTGGTTTCCTATTTCTACATACTTCTTTAATGATGGTTTTTAGTTTCCTGCCTTGAGTGCTTGTGTTCCATAATTCCTGCCATTTATTATCAATGAGGGTTTTAGATATGCTATTGAGTTCGCATATGCTATAATCTAGGTTGATGTGAGTGGTTTCGTTTAGTTTTTGTTTAGCTGTTATATCTGCCATATCGTTACCTGGTATGTTAATATGGGATGGTATCCACATAAATTCTACTTGTAAGTTATTATTGTTCAGTATTTTTAACAATAAATTGGTTTGCCTAAGATAGTTTTCTCTTGATCTGGTGTTGTTATTAAGTATTGAGTTTATGACGCTTAGCGAGTCACTTATTATTACCGCTTGGGGTATTTTGTTCTCTTTGATCCATTTGAGTGCTTCAAGTATGGCCCAGAATTCAGCTGTGTATATAGAGTTGAGGTTAGGTAGTCTTCGTCCTACTTTAATGTTAAGTTCGGGGATTACGTAAGCTGCTGCTGTTCTGGGTGGTTCTGTAATTTTGGACCCATCAGTGTAAATCTTAATGTAGTTGCAATATTTTGAGTTGATTTCTTCTGTACAGATTGTGTTTAGTTTGAGTTCCTGTTCGTTTTTATTGCCATATTTCGTAATGAGGGTGTTAACTGTGGGGTTGATATTTATCCATGGTTCTTTGTCATAGTGATTTGCAATTTCTGCTTGGAGTTTGTCTATAGGAAGTTGTTCAACTAATTGATGGACTAATTTCCCTGCTGGTATGTTTTGTGATAATTTAGTTCTAAAAGGTATGTTGCATTTATTTATAGCTAGCCGGGTGGGGTGTGTGTCGGGGTGTGTTGTTAGCCTGGCTGCATATCTGAGGGTGAGTTCTTGTCTTCTAAGGTGGAGCGGCAGTTCTCCAGTTAAGATTTGAAGTTCCACTAGTGATGTGGATGGTAGTGGTAAAATTGATCTTACCTAGATCATGACCAAGCAACGCGCGGACGTGAAGGAAAACATCCCCCTACTTTCTCATTTCATATAATAAAACCCTAACTATACTCTCCACATACGCTAAGAAACAGTTAAAAAACCCATAATCTACTATTCACACAAACGTACGCGATCCGTTACAAACACAAACACACAAACACATACACTCACACTATGAATAAAGAGTTAGTGTTTATATTCACACTACTCTACCTACACACATTGGCAAATGGATCGTTATTTCTTTTCTAGAGTATTGGGGTAGCCCTGAAAAGGGCTGTTTTTTTGTTTGGAACTTCATGGACACCTGGTTAATGGTGGCACCTTCCAGGCCTGGCGCCACATACACATCTTGTCCCCCAGTTACTTTTTATCTTTTGGGGGGAGAGAGCAGAGGCAGGATATGTGGCTTCAGAATCCCAATTTTCGCTCTCTGGGATTCTGAAATTTCTTCTTCTTCTCTCCTTTTCCTCCTCCTCTTCTTTGTTTCTTCTCTCCTCCTCTTCCTCTTCTTTGTATTTTCTCTCCTCCTCTTCTTTGTTTCTTCTTTCCTCCTCCTCTCTCATCCTTCCGTCTTCCACAATGGCTTCCGCGGCCAGTTCATTCAACAGGCGCCTGACATATTCCAGATGCACATGAAGTTCCAACAGTTTCGCCAGTCTCGTGTTCATTTTTTGGTGTTGATCAATCAACAAGGGTAGTTGGACTGCCGAACCAGTTTCAATTTATACTGAAAGCGCGGACGTGAAGGAAAACATCCCCCTAAAAAACATAAAATTGATCTTACCTAGATCATGACCAAAAAACAACGCGCGGACCTAAAAGAAACACTCACTCACTTTTTATGCTACCCATTCCTATTCTAAAAATTTTTTTATTAATCACTTCAATACGCAAAAGTAGTCCAATCTAACCTCAAATCTACACCTCAAACACCAAAAAAGACATCATTTTAATCTACTATCCATACCAACTTACGTGAGCACTTACAAACACAAACACACAAACACATACCCTCACATTTTTTAAAAAAAGAGTTAGTGTTTATTTTCACACTACTCTACCTACACACATTGGCAAATGGATGATTATTTCTTTTCTAGAGTATTGGGGTAGCCCTGAAAAGGGCTGTTTTTTGTTTTTTTTTGTTTGCTATGGCAATCTTTTTTTAGTTTCTAAGAATGCGATGTCCTCTGAGGATAGACTTTCTGGCGATAGGTCTGCTTCTTCGGAAAGAGAAGAAGAACTCTTTGGTGTCGATACGACAATCGACAAAGCCTCTGTCAGGTTCCGGTTGCTGCTGCTGCTGTTGTTGTTGTTGTTGTTGTTGCTGCTGTTGCTGCTGTTGCTGCTGTCTCTGAAGTCTGTACTTCTCTGTCCATTCTTCTTTCTCCCTGTTCACTTCTTCTCTGAAGAGCTCTTCTATCAGGTCTTCAGTAACTTTTAGCATTCTCACATTCTCTATTTCTTCTGGCTTCGGTATCAGACTGTGTCTGACCCTATGCAAATTCACGTAGGCTTCGTTGAGCTTAGCTAGTTTGGAGCACATCTTCGTAGGAGGATGAGTCGACAATGGATGGTTAGACTGGAAACAACCCCGGTTCTTAAAGTCAAAGCGCGGACGTGAAGGAAAACATCCCCCCACGGTTTTCGAGTCGCAACGTTCAGTGAGTGTCATGAGAGGGATAGTAAGAAATGAAAGAGCATCAATCCAACATTCTTATAGCTAAACAAACCACAAAGGCATTTTTTTCAAAACACATTTTTTATTCAAAAATCACTTAACACTAAACAACAACTCTAACATTTTTAACAATAATCCAACAATATAACATCAAACAATTGTTTCTAATTACAAACATTTTTTTCTCAATTCACAATCTACCTTAAACAGGGCTGACAACGTTGTGAATGAAATTGTGATTTCCACTGTTGGAAATCATTAGGCCATTGATGGACACTACGTTTCCTAGCTTGAGACAAAAGATAAGCATAATGGTCACAAAACCATCGATCTACTTTCACATCGTTTCTAGAAGAAGAACGAGGATCAAAATGAGTCACTAAATGTTCTAAGGAATAGCCCAGGCTGCGATGATGCAGAAAATACACACAGTACTGTCCACACACCAAGGAATCTGTGCCTTGTAATTTCACATTATTGAATCGGGTGGTTTGAGCATTTCTTCTCATAAAGTCAATGATATCGTCTTCCAAAGGGGGCAATCCATACGAATCGAAATATTCCACACATCCTTCTTGAGGAAAGTAAACGGCTACCCAGTGGCTTCCTGGGAGATGACTGTCGTCCGTGTTGATCACGTAAGCTAGATGGTCTTTAGGTTTGCGATGAGGGAGTTCATCTTTAGCACAGACGACAGGATTCCAAGAAGCCGTATACGAACTGTGGTTCAAAAGGTAATAAAGTTCCCAGGTATCCATGTTTTTTTCTTCTTCACAGGTAATAATAAGTCGTCAATTCGATCCTGACTTTTTGCTTGAAAATGTCTGACAAATAACCGTTTCTTCGTTTCGTCTCCTCACTTTGATTCAGGAGAGCTTCGATACGATGGATCTCTTGAGTGGTTAATGGTGGACAAGAATGTTCACGCAAGTCTTTATACCACTGGTGCAACACGTCTTCGTCCGAGATGAGACTCCAAGCTTCGTCCAGATACTCGTCCAATTTTTCTTCTTGACTCAACATCAGGCATTTATCGTGTTGAATTTGACTGGGATGATCGTTTTGACATCCATAGCAATTTTTCTTGATCAATTCCGTCATTTTTTTCGACCAAGTGTTTGGCAAAACAGGAGACTAAATGGGCTTCTTGTTCTGGCCATCTCGACTTCATCATGATCACTTCTTCTTCCACAGTCTCCTCACATTTCATGTCCAAAGTTTCTCCACTAGGTAAAGAGGGACAACAGTCTTCCATGGTTTCTAGTAATCTAGGATGACTTCTCTCAAACTGTTGATTTCTATCGTATTATCGAATTCTGCATACGGGATGACGTTCACCGTTTCATCAGGATCTCGGTCTTTAAACTGAATTTCCACACGAATCTGGCCGGATTTTATAGGGTGGAAATGTCCCTCGTCGCTGCCTTGGTCTGGAGTGAAATCAAAAGCCCACAAAGCGTAGCCTCCTGCATAATCCTCGTACGTAATACCGTGACTGGTATTGGTTCCTAACTGTCCGGTGGCTTCGTACAGGGACAAGTACGATCTCAAGTAATTCTTCTTGGTAAAGTCAGGTTCAACCGGTCGGGTACACAAGGTTTTGCCATCGCGACTGACTTCGATTTTGGACACGCCAAAGTGTTGAAAGTAGAAAGGATTTTTTTCGGCAGCTCCGTTGAAAGCTGTATTCTCGACGATACCAACGATCAAACGTTTGGGTAACTGTCCTTGGAACAGATGATCTTCGATCATGGATCGCTGTCCCTTGGGAATGGTGAAGGTTTTCACTTCCACGCGTCGTATGGGATACTTGGCGGTCGTTCTGCTCAACGTCTGACTGATGTCGTTTCCCACTTTAGGTAACACTTCCACACGGCGTACGTAGAGTCTGGCTTCTTGGATTTTGGTTTTGTAACCGTCACTATCAGCCAATAAATGGAAAGCGGTACTGCTACGATTCAGTCTCAGGCGGACATCCACCCCGTTCAGCAAATACTTTTCTTGCAACCACATGTCCAAATGCAAACGATCCATCAGTTCTAAACTTGTGTCGACTCCCGTGATTCTCTTTCTTCGTTCTACAAATCCAACATTGTTGTCTTTCTTTTCATCAGTTTCCAATATTTCAAACTTGGTAGGTTCGTCAGCTTCCCATACCACACAGGCATTGAGATGAGTGTTCTTGGCATCTATTCCGTACGTCAAGAGATTTTCCAGGTAGGCACGATAAGGGTAAGTATCCATGCTGCTACTGACCAGTTTGTTATTCAAGTACAAGTCCACTCCACTGAACAAGGAATGCATGAAATTATTGACGGGAGCTACTGTTTCATCGTCTATAGCACCTCCAGTCTTATCTAGAATTTTGACTTTCAGGTACAAGTAACTGCTATTCAGATCGATATAATCTTCGGGCTGTCCTTTGATTTCAAACTCGATGGGAGCGGAATCCGTCAAAGAGGAGACGGGGTGAAATTCCACCCACTGGGATTCTTGCATGGTCATCATGGTGGGGGGCATGGCAAACAGATCCAGTTCCGACTTGGAACAAGCGCAAGACTCTCGGTGCATCATTTTTTTTGTTCTTTCTCAATAATCGAAAACGTCTAAGTCTCGAACGGTTCTTCTTTTCTTGGCCTTTCTCGCTTGAAGTCTGGTGAAAGGGTGTTTTCTTCGTCGTCTTTTTCTGCCTTGTCCTTGCTGAATGCCTGACTCGGTAGCGTGCAGGGCATTTATAGGTGTGTCTCGTCGGCCTAAAATGTCTTTGCCCGTTTGCAGCAAGACATTTTTGCCTGCCCTCATGAAGACTTCTTTAGGGTTTTGTTTGTCGATGATGACATTTTGGAGAAATTCTTTGCCTTGCGTCAGTGCCGCATCTTTCAAGGCGTGCAATCCGCGTGTCACCATCGGTTTCAACACCGGGGCCACCGAACGAAAGGCCGATTTTAACATATCTCCTAAACCGTATCCTCGCTGTCGAGCAACCCCTCGGTACACTGGATACATGACTTAAGAGTCGTGAGAAAACCGTTTTCGAAAATGGAGTTTCACCGTGACTTTCCCTTTGGTGAATGGAATATTTTGTCCCAAATCTCCTTTTATAGTAATGTTGACCGTGTCCAAATACGACTTGCTGACAGGCAAATAGTGAGGATGGACAAATTCGCGGTGGACGTGGTAAGTGTTTCCACCTTCCTCGTCAGCGTTCGTGGCAGAATCCACTTTGAAAGGAATGACACGCAGTAACGGCACGGAGGTGTGTCCCACCACGTTGTACTCCACCACATCGGAATACACGAAGCAGCAGAGAGGGTGAACAGACCACTTAGGGGAACGGTCACCCTTGTGTTTTACCAAAAAAAATAGTGACCACTCATAGAGGTCAATTACCACGTCTACGATTATTGTTTGTCCCAAACAGAATTGTAGACGAGCCCTCTCTGCTGCTATCAATATTGGGAATCATCATCTGAATCATGGGAATCTTCATCTGTTTCATCTTTATTTGTTTCATCTTTATTTGTTCTATGTTTCAAGTAATATTCAAGTTCTGATGGTGGTTTTTCTATTTTTGGATTTATGTTCTTTCTGTGTTTATAATATATCATCAAACTTCTGTATCGATCTCCACCGCAATTTTTACAAATCTGATATAATCCTCTAACGCCGTTGTTACATCCAACACATCTTCGTGGACCAGCATGAGGGTTTTTCTTTATAAGATAATTATGTTTCTTGCAATATTCTCCACGGCATTTTTTATTACAATTGTTAGTGGTTCCTTGACGCAGCCACGCACAGTTGTTCATTATATTAATGATATCTGTTTAATTAAATTTAATTTTATCATCACCCCTCTCTGCTGCTCCTCTTCTGCTGATATTAATTAAATTATTATGTTATAATAAAAATGGTACATCCAGAATCTCATACTGCAAGAACAGCTCGAGAACGATTAGAAACAATTAAAAAATTTCTTCCTGTCAGAGACTCATTTAGAAAAAATCTACAAGCGCAACAAGAAGCAAAAGTTGAGTATGAAGAAGACACTAAAAAACTGTTTAAGCCCGTCACTGCAGCTACTGAACAAGTTGCAACTATCATCAAAGAAGATCTTCTTCCGGTATCAAAACAAACTGCAGTGCAGGCTGAAAAAATAGCAAGAAGAACCAAACAAACAAAGAAGATTTTACGAGACCTTCCAACTGACATAGCCGCAGCTCAGCCTCCACCTGTTGATGAGGAAATACTTGAAGGTATTGAAGAACTTCGTGCTGAAGTCGCCGATGTGAGAAAAAAACTTGCATCTGAACCCAAAACAGCAGAAGAGAGCTTAAGATTAATTGCAAGATTTAACGAAGGAGTTGTTGAGGAAATTAGAAACACTGAAAGAGAGAGATTACCTGAGATGATATCAAAAAATATATCTAATAAATCTAATTTTTTAAAACCCGGTCATGAAAAAACAAATGATGATAATTTCATTAAATGGATATATCGCGTATATTACAATAAAAAACAAGCTAGAGGTCAAGAATTTGAAAGACTTAAAGAAGAAGTAAAAAGACTTAGAGGGAGACGGGAACAGGGAGAGTCCTCCCAGTATCAGCTTCCTCCACCTCTGCAACAAATAGAACAACAACAATCTTCTTCGCCGCAGCAAAGGTTGATGTCGGAAATTAAAAAGGCTAAAGGGTTACTTAAATCACCCTCCTCGAGGAAAATTCCTGCACCGAAAATGACATTTACACCGACAGATTCACCACATGGATTTCGAGAAGGTTCACCCCCGGACACCACTGAAGTACTTACTTCGGTAATGCAACCACCACCCCAAGATGAACCTAAAACAGGATCTGGTTTATGTCCTGATAATATCATCAATGACGTGTCACGGTTAGAAGTTCTCATAGGAGGAAAACGAGCTGGAAATAATTCACCAGAAATAACCAATGAAGCAGCTGATATTTGTCGGCGACTATTTCAAGGTGGTATCATGGATATTGGCGTTTACCGAGAACTTATTGATGAACTCGTTGATGACTAGTTGTTAGATAAATGGTAAATAAAATAAGATGATCGTGCATGATAATCATCGTAAACCCACACAGGTTAGAGCGGTAAACTCACGATTACCAATCTATGAAGCAATTTACGGAAATGGACTTGGTGATGTCATTCGAGGATTATTCACGAGGATAGCTCCCAAAGTAGCACCTGTTGCAAAACAATTATCGATGAAGGCTGTTGATATTGTTCGTGATAAAGCTCCTGGTGCAATTGTCAATGTTGCTGGTAAGGCGTTCTCGGCGATCAAAGAAAGACTAGCACGATTATTGCGACGAAAACAACAACCACTAGTAAAATTACCAAGTACTGAGGTGATGCCTGCAGATGTTAGTAAAATAATAAATCAGGCTGCAAATCAAAAACTAGCGGCGATATCTGAAGAAGCAGAAAAAAATATAACATCAAATTTAATAGCAGGAAGTGGTCTTCGTCGACGATGATCGTCATTTGGAAAAATGGTAACTATAATAAAAATGTTCAGGCGCGAATCAGACCCAGCATTTGATATGGATGCACCTGTCCTTAAGTACGAGTCAGTACGTGATTATCAATTTTATTCTTATGACGCAAGACTACCAAATCAGCGGGGGAGAATCGAATTACAGGTTCATGATACAAGTAGATATTTCTTGCCCGCTGAGGCGTTTATTGAAGTAGAAGGTAGACTTGTAACGAATGTTGTAGCTAATACGCCATATGCTGCTAATTTGCGTGTTGGTTTTGTCAACAACGGAATTATGGCACTGTTTGATAGTGCCACATACATGATTGATGGAAAAAATATTGAATCAATTCAGAAGGATGTTGATGTTGCTACAACAATAATTGGTCTGGCGAGATATTCTGACGACTTTACAAGATCGGCTGGTCCAACAATGCTGTTTGCTAAGGATATTACTAACCACGCTGATCATGTTCAGTATATTAAGTTACGAGCAGATCAAAATACTGCCGATGCACAACCGGTTGATTTTGAACATGAAGACAGACCGGGTGCTGCTTTTGATATTATAAGAAGCGTTAATGCGACTTTCAACTTAGGATTTGCAACACGCCGATCAGCACTGTCGGGAGATGATAGAAATTTTTCGTGTGCAATTCCATTATCTCACATCTTTGGATTTTGCAGAAATGTTAGAAAAGTCATCTTTGGAGCTAAACACACAATTGTGCTCGTAAGAAAAGGTGATGATAATGATGCAATCTGGCGAGGTGCTGGTGTTGCTGAGGGTAAAGTAAATATATCAAAACTTTCATTGTGGATGCCAGTAATGACTCCATCTATTACTGAGGAACAAAAATTACTATCTTTTATGGATCAAGGCGGTAAATCATTGCTATCATGGTTAACAGTAACCACAGATGCTGCTCAAAGCAATATTAATGGTTTATTTACATGGCATATAGCATCACAACAGGGTGTTTCTGCACCACGACATATTTTTATTGCACTACAAGATAATGCTCGGATAAATGATCAACAACAATCACATATGATATTTGATAATCTTGGAGTTAGTGAAGTTTCTTTACGGATAAATGGACATCAAGAACCATCCGAGGATATACAACTAAATTATGCACAAAATCATGTAGCGCGCGCATATCATCGTTTGATGTCATTTATGGGACGTGATCAAAATATAGATACCGGGTTGCAAATATCACAACTAGATTTTACAGGTCTATATCCGATTTATTATTTTTCATTAGAACATCTTGATTTATCCAAACAATCTGTTGTTGATATACACTTTCGAGCTCATGTTACTGCCCCACCAGCTGGTGGTGCCTACAGAGCGATCGCGGTCATACTTAGCGACAAGGCCATGTTACTTGAAGGTGGCAGTGGTCGAATGAGGGTCGTTGATGCACCGGTGGAAAATCTTTAATCGTGTTATTTAGAAAAATATATTTTATATAAAAATGTCGTATGGTCATGTTAATGTTACTCTGACCCCGGGTCAGGTAAAAAAGCTTCAATCAAAAACCGCCAACAAATGCGGAACTAAAATATCACTAAAACGAGATCAGATTGGTGGTGGTCCAAACAAATTATCGCTGACAAATAATCAGATTAAACATTTCAATAAAGCCCTAGAATCAAAAACTGGAGTTCAATTCCATCTCTCCTCGAGCGCCATCAAAGACATGGTTAAAACCGGTGGTATATTTCCACTTCTTGCGGCCATTCCGGCATTAATAGCTGCAGCTGCTCCAGCCGTAGCAAAAGCGGCCGCGTTAGGTGCTGTTGGAACAGCCGCTGGAATGGCACTAAAGAAAGCAACAGGGCGGGGGTACAAAAAAAAGGGGCGCGGTCTAAGATTACCGGGATCTCGTTGGGGGAGAGGCCTAAGGCTTCCAGGGTCATTTCGTTAAATGTTCCATCATCAAATTTTGATTTACTTGATGCTGCTAAAAAATTAAAAATATCCGCCTTTAGAGGTGTTTTTATGCGAGATCAATTACCGAAACAACCAAACAAACTAGAAACAGGTATTATTAATCTCGACAAACGTTCCGGACCTGGTACTCATTGGGTATCATACGCGATTGATCCGCGTGGAATTGTTTATTTTGACTCGTACGGGTTAGCTCCACCTGTTGAATTTATCAAGTATGTCGCACCACTCCACGCAACAACTAGCGGTTATAAAGTTTGGTATTCAACGCTACCCACACAAACAATAACAGATCCGCCAATATGCGGCCGTGAAGTAATTAATGTACTCGACGCAATATCAAAATCATCCAAGCCGCCACATAAAGTCGTGCACGATTATACAAGCAACCGATATGTTGCGCGTAAAGCATTTTAAACAACGGATCTTATTATAATGGTTGACATTTACGGAAGATCTTCTACTGGTAAGAAAATAAAATCCGACGTTGATCTGTCAAAGTATGCGACTAAAGATGACCTCGCTGATATTATGAACCTTGCTGGAGTTGACCCAGATGAAGTTGTTATTTTTCAAGATCGATACGGTAAACTAAAAACCAGCAATATCAGATGGAATGATATAGTCCGGCGAGTACTCGGTGCAGTTACGGATAATATTCCCGTGTTTACTGATAGCGGCAAAATCAGAGATTCAAGTATGTCACTTAAAACCATCAGAGATGAAATTGTAAAAAGTGTTGCTAATCGCGTGAGAAACACCGGTGACACAATGATGGGTGAACTCAGCATGAACGGAAACAAAATAGTAGTTTTAAAAGATCCAACATCTGACGAAGACGCAGCAACAAAAAAATACGTTGATGTCAACTATGGCACCGTAGACGGTAAATTATCCACGCTACGGGCCGAGTATGACATTCACACGGGCGCGTTTACAAGGCTTCGAAGAAATTTTCAGAAAACCGATGATGCCATAAATAAGTTCTTTGGAACTCCTTCCGTCATTGACATGAAACTTTCTGATATCAAAAGTAACCTAGACACGATCAAACGAACACAACTAGACATCGTAGCGGGAATTCCTGAGATTATCAATAAAACCAATCTGATTAAAATTTCAGCTGAAATAACTCCCGGGCATATCACAAACATCGTATGCACGGTATCA
Source organism: Sinohyriopsis cumingii (assembly GCA_028554795.2). NCBI lineage: Eukaryota > Metazoa > Mollusca > Bivalvia > Unionida > Unionidae > Sinohyriopsis > Sinohyriopsis cumingii. Next base: position 21,805,531 of record CM068836.1, read on the forward strand.
TCGGGATTTGCAACATGGTCGCAGCAAAATAAAAATATCAAATATACCGCAACAGTCACTGGCGTGTACAGGCTATCTGTGTTTAGTGCTGCAAAATTTGAAATATTTACAACGTTTCCATGGCGTCATTCCACAGACAGGTTTTCCGGGGTTGTATCTGTTATATTAAATAGCGGAATCGAAGAAGTATTTATCCTGGAAGTAGATGATAAGACATTAACCGCAACATCTTACTGGTGGTGTTTGGAATTTGTAGCTGAAACACCTCAATTGTTTACTGCATAAATATATATGGACGGTGCACAATACAGATACAATCAAGCGCGTGAATGGCAGGCTGCGCTAAAAGATCAAGTCGATCAATATACAGTAAAAGTTAAAAAATATCGACGACGATTGGTTATTGTTGATGTGATTGTTTATTCAGTATCCGCTGTTGTTGCTGGAACCGGTGTAATATTATCAGCGTTGACAACGATGGCACCAGTAGCTGTAACTGTTTGTATTTCAGCAGCAACAACTATTGCAGGTGTGCTTGGTATCATCACAAAAAAAATATGTACTTGTACGAACGAAAAGTTATCCGATTACAAAATAAAATTACATACAGCGACGGTAGCATACTCGAAATTATCCTCGTTGTTATCAGCGAGTCTCAGTGATGGAATTATATCTGATTTCGAATTTTCAATGATGACCAAAATATACGATGAAGGTATTAAAGATACAAGTATTAATAATGACAGAATTACTCCAGCAGATCGTGACCAACACAACTCCGCCAAAGATAACGATGATCTCGGTAAGTTCAACTAATCCTGAATTTAGTGTTAATTTTCCTACTGCAATTCCAGTAAAAGAAATAGCACTAGCTCAATTACGGGTATATTACAGCTGGCCCAATATCAGATCAAAATCGTTTCATGGTACACCAGCAAATAATTCGCTTGTATTTACTAACAAGAACAAACCCGATGGAACACCTGACTGGGTTGTTGTTGGAATACCAACTGGCAGTTACCAGATTGAAGAGATCAGTGAGGAATTTGCACGTAGAATAAAATCAATAACGGGAAAGGAATCAAAAATATCAATAAACGTTCATGAGCCGACGTTGTCCTCGACGGTTGAAATAAACTCGCCTGATTATGCCGTTGATATTTATCAATCTTCAATCAGATCCGTGCTAGGATGGCCTGAAATTCCCCCGGCGTATGAAGGACCACCAGAACCGAAGTTAGATGAATTTCTCACAGATGAAGCTAGGTTTATAACAATACCAAAATACCGAAATTTGTATCCATGGACTGGAAATGAACACTACATTTTAGATGGTAAAAGATATTCTGTGATACCGTTTTCTATCACCGATGTTGATATGAAAACTTTAACTGAATTTGTTTATGAACGAAATTTCAAAATAACAGCTAATAAAATTAGAACTGAACACACAACTACATTAACGACATTAGCATATTTACTTAAAAACTATATCCTGGAGTATCCCAATATCAATCTAAAACATCAGATCATTGTAACGATACAACATTTAAATCAAATTGTGTTAGATCTTAAATACGCTAATCAGGCTATTATTAAAATAATAAATGATGATCCTCCTTGGAAAACAACACAAAGACTCAAACAAATATACATTGATCATTATAAAATAACTGAATCGGATTTATTAAATTTTACACTACCAGGATTTGAAACAGATGAATTAAGAAAAACACTTAAGGATCTTATCAACGAAAACTTCCCTAAAATACTCGATGCGTGGAAAAAACTGGCACCACCACCAACTGTTCTCAGATATGATAATGATCCACATGGCGGCGGAAGACACGTATCTCCGCGGATCGTTAATATAACATCGACGGTCGCGGTCAATCTGGTTTGTGACGTAATCGATGGCAGCTATCAAATAGATCTCGGAAGATCAAATCAAGCTCAACAAGGATACATCCTGTACACGTTCACACCACAAGTTCCCCCTGGAAATTTAATCGTGCAAGAACCAACTAATCCCGTGTATTTGCGGTGTCACAATAATATGTTAACACGAATCAATTTTAAACTCACAGACCACCTTAATCGCTTGATTGACATACGTGAAGAAGAGCTTGTGATAAATCTGTATGTAAAGTCGTAAGGACTTTTGTCTTAAGGATTTCTGTCGTAAAGACTTTATCGTAGATCTTCATGTGGAGGAGGTTTTTACACACGAGGATTTCTTAACAGTTAGAAGAACATTTGTAACAGAGATCAGAATCAAATTCGATCAACTTAAAAAAAATAATATTTATTAATTTTACTGAAATTGTACAAATTACTTGATTTTGACTACCAACTACCCCCTCAGAAACATAAAAATGCACGAACTACTTGATTTTGACTACCAACTACCCCGTCAAAATCAAGAAAGTTCTAACCTTGTCAAATTGTTCCTAACAAATTTTATTTATTTATTTACTGAGATTTTTATTTTTTTTTACTAAAATACAACGAAATTGCTCAATTTTCCTGATTTTGACTACCAACTACTCCGTCAGAAATCAAGTAATTCGTGCATTTTTCTTTGATTTTGACTACCAACTACCCCGTCAGAATCAAGTAATTTGTGCATTTTTCTTGATTTTAGTAAAAAAAAAATAAATCCTCAGTAAAAATAAAATTTATAATAAATAAAATTTATAATAAATAAAATTTATAATAAATAAAATTTATTAGGAACAAATTTGACAAGGTTAGAACTTTCTTGATTTTGACTACCAATACACGTGGTCAGCGTTGACATGGACCCCAGTTACCAAAACTTTCATTTTCATTATCATCAGTAACGAAGTTACCTTGGATCGTTTCATCAGTAACGGGGTTACCTTGGATCGTTTCATCAGTAACGGGGTTACCTTGGATCGTTTCATCAGTAACGAAGTTACTCTGGATCGTTTCACGATCTAACATTATTTTTCTTAATAGTCTTATACGGGTACTAATCGTTTTCTTTGCCTCATACTCGTGGGATAATAACGACTTAATTCTTTCTACGGCGGTAGAAAGAGGAACGAACTCCTTCACATGATCATCTTCTACGGTAGCTAGCGACTGAAACATTGCCGATTGAATCCGTTTCATGAGCCTGTATTCAGATGATAGTGTGTGTGTCCCCATGGTTTTACGTTCTTGTAAAATCTCAAAGTCAGAAACTATTTTTTCAGGATTAAGTTCATCAGATATATTAATTCCATCTTTTTTTAATTTTTTAATAGCGACAATTACATCATTGATATTTTCATGGTTCATTATATAATATATAAATCTTTAAAATAAAAAAAATATCCCAGAACCCCTATCGAGTGTATTAGCGAGTTCGTCGGGATGTTTCAGGGACAGCACAGCCAAGAACTTGTAGCTTGCCACCGCAATCTACCAAGTTCATTAGGCAAATATTCCCTCTACGAGAGCCCCTAACCCGCCAAACAACGGTCTAGAGGCCCAAGAGGGAGGACAGCACAACCCTCATAAACTCGTAGCTTGCCACCGCAATCTACCAAGTTTAGAGGATATACACATAACATATAACTAACTAAGGACAGCACAGTCCTCATTAAACTCGTAGCTTGCCACCGCAATCTACCAAGTTTAGAGGATATACATATAACTAACTAAGGACAGCACAGTCCTCATTAAACTCGTAGCTTGCCACCGCAATCTACCAAGTTTAGAGGATATACATATAACATATAACTAACTAAGGACGGCACAAGTACAGCACAGTCCTCATTAAACTCGTAGCTTGCCACCGCAATCTACCAAGTTTATCGGACATACATATATACAATGAAATGGTTATATACAATGAATGAAGAGCCCCTATCGAGTGTATTAGCGAGCTCAGATTATGAATGAAGTACAAACATATAACTTAACTAAGGACAGTACAAACATGTACGCTCAGCAAAATCACACCCACAATAATTAATCCAGTGGGTGATACGAAAATATGTATCAACCACAAGTCAATATTGTGGTTTGTGAATTTGCTGAGCGGAGGGGTTATTGCGGTTCCCCCCACTATTATAAAAATCGCAATTATGCGCACCACCGACAAATTGTCAGCCATGGGGATTCGATCCTGGACCGCGAGCGCCACAGTCCAATACCATACTGATCGAGCTATCAAACATTGTTACGAACATATGTTTCGGAAGTTAATATATAGCTAAGGAACCAATATTTACACTAAACAGCGGTTTCTGAATAATAACGGTTTCTGTATTTGTAGCGGTTTCTGTATTTATAACAGTTTCTGAATAATAACGGTTTCTGTATTTGTAGCGGTTTCTGTATTTATAACAGTTTCTGAATAATAACGGTTTCTGAATAATAACAGTTTCTGAATAATAGTTTCTGAATAATAACGGTTTCTGTATTTATAACAGTTTCTGTATTTATAACAGTTTCTGAATAATAACAGTTTCTGAATAATAGTTTCTGTATTTATAACAGTTTCTGAATAATAACGGTTTCTGTATTTGTAGCGGTTTCTGTATTTATAACAGTTTCTGTATTTATAACAGTTTCTGAATAATAACAGTTTCTGAATAATAGTTTCTGTATTTGTAGCAGACCGAAAATCAATAATAACAGTATCATTAATGCACCAGTCAAAGAACTTTCCAGAATTGTAAGTTCAGTGAACACACAACTGCAGGTCAATTACAATGAGTAACGGTTTCTGTTTACACACAGCTTCCTACGGATCATGTGTTGTATGATGGGAAAATATTTAAAAACCATAAATAATACTTCTACGAGTAATTAGTTACGATGTAATTAGTTACGATGTAATTAGTTAAACTGACTAATTACGATCATAAAAAACCAACCATCTACGAAGAAAACTATATATTACAAAGTAATCTCCCCTTAAATCAAAAATTCAGTAGTGTATGGAGGACCTACTGTGACATAAATTAAAAAAATTAATTCAATGTGGTGATGATAGTTAATAATGTGGTGATGATAGTTAATAATGTGGTGATGATAGTTATTGATACTGAAATGTAATTTTCTGTTTATATTTTTTCGAGAAAGCTGTTTTATATATATTTTCTGCCACTCTTTGTACTGATTGCGGGTGAATATCAAAATATTTCGCAGCAGAAGATATTGAACGAAACATAATTTCTTCACCAGTTTCTATGTTTGTGGAAATTACCGCCCTCTTTCCGATTGTCTTACATCTTCCTGTATTTCCACGTGTATTATTCTCGCTGTAAGAGATAGCTTGTAAATTGGATAAATTATTGTTTTGAGTGTCCCCGTCAATATGATCAATAACAAGACCATCATTGATCAACCCCCTGTGACACTCGTAGATGAAACGATGACAATGATATCTTTTCTTTCCAACTGTGAACCTTAGATAGCCAGTATTAGTAACATTACCAACTGGTTTTTTTAACCTACAGTGTCTGATGACACCATTAATATTTGATTCATAGTTTGTTATGACAGGATGTGGGACAAATATATTTTGCTCCATTATAATAATATTATATGTTTAAATCATTGTTTGTCTGAAATCTTGATATATAATCCTCCACGGATTTTATAGCGTTTTCACCGCTATTATTTTTTTTGTCATAATATCTTTTAAGTTCTCTGAACCGTTTCCCGCCGCACTTCCCACATAATTTTGTCTTTCCACGTACTCCAATACCACACCGTAGACATGGTATTGGTCCTAGACTTCCTCGTCGTATGTTTTGTGAGTGCATCCAACAAAATTCCTTTCTACAGGATTTGTTGCATCGATTTACTGAGCCGATCATCAACCATCTACATTGGGACATTGTATATATATATATATAATTTTCTTTATTTAAATATTTGTTTTAATTATATGAACGAGTTTGAGAGATTATCCCAAACTAGGCCTGTTAAGTATAAATTCAACCTTGACAGATTATCTTCTGACTTGCCAGTACGAGATCTGGTTGATCCGAAAAATAAAAGTTTGATCTCGAAAATTCATGACGCTAAGAAAGAATTTTACACGGATGGTGCATCTCATACATGGTCAACGTTCAAGATTATACGCCTTGACTCTGTCAAGGACTCTGTCAAGGACTCCGTCACGGACGCTACAATGAATGACAAGCGAGCGGCAACTATCATTAACTACATCGCTGAATACGAGGGCAATCAAAAATATTTCTTCAGAGTAAAATTTATTGTATTAACAGAAACAGGTAGTTGGATTATCCGTGACAAATATGATCCTGTCCTTGGTAATAATAAAACTATCATATTAAGTAAAAATTCCAGACCGGGTCTATTGACTGGTATTGATAAACCGTATTATGAGCGAGCGTATCCTGTAACAGCGGTTATTTATGGAATTTATGAGATAAATAAAAAACCTAACGTTGATAAACTAGCGCCGATGAAATTATCATCCTTGACCTTGTCAAGGCTAAATTGTGTGGCTGAACGAGTAATAGAACACTTTACAAACGCGATGCGTGGAAATGGATTAACCGATTTAAGGCGTGAAAAAATAAACTCGTGGGCTGATTCAGTTAAGGATAAAGGTGCTACAATAAAAGATGTTGCTGAGTTAGGAAAAATATTAAAATTTCCAATAACCGTAGCAACAATAACGGGAGAAGTACTGTACCAGTCGAAATATAAATCGAAGGGAGCTCCAATAAATATTATCGATCATAACGCGCACGCATGGACTAACGCAGTAACAATATTTCCACGTGATCGAACTGTTAGATTTTACCCCACAGATAATTCTGTGGCAGATATGTTTGATTTTATTAACGAAATAAGTAAAACCGATCCTGTATCTGTATGGTTATTCAAAAGTAATGAGGAGGGTGAATTTGATCAGTTTGTCAAACCGAACGGTGAAATATATCGCACAGAATCCCTCCATGACGAGATGAAAAATCTTGCGACGTTTTTACAGTGCAAACACGCGGAAAATACTGACAAATTACTAACTAATTGTTTTACCGTTCCATCTGTTGCGGCTCATTTTGCCAGGGAACGAAATTCATGGAAACCAACACGATTTGATTTACTCGAGGACGTACGCGCAAGTTGCGTCGAATATGGACATGGCGGATTATGGAATACCAAATACAATTACAATGATGTTATTTCGGTTGATATGGTTGCATGTTATCCAGGAAGTTTTCTGGGATACGGAGATTGTTCTACGTACTTTGAAAGATTTGGTCACCCTACAAACGAGATGACGCGAGTGGCAATTAATGGACCATTACCTGATTTTGATCTGACTGGATTCGCCTGTATTGAGTCGTTCGAGTTTAACGAAAATCTTCACAAGATTTGTTATGTTTGGTTTGGCAGACATTTTTGTGAAAAACGTTGGGCACCTATAGTTCTGTTGCGATATATGCTAGATTGTATGATACTGACATCGTTGGTGGTCAGTGAGGCAATTATATCATATCATGCACAGACCAAAGTTTGGTTGCCCATGTCAGATTCTGAAGTTATTAGCGAGTTTAAGGAAAAATATCCTGAAGTTTCCGAAGATGATATTCCTAAAATTCTCGAGATTAAACTCAAAACCGCAAAAGATCTCGGTAGAAAAATTATAGGTAAATTTACTCAAGGTGGTGCATATGATTATAAAAGACATCACGCACGATTAATTCTAGATGATGCCGAGTACGATTTTATAATCGCTGATACAACGGCGAAAAATACATTTGTAAATCGAGAGAGTGTTTATTTATCCGACGGAACAAAATTAGGTACGATCGTTAGTTACATAAATGACGTATCCCCACAATATACTCATCTAAGATCTTCCATGTTGGCTTATGTTTCTATAAATTTATTATCGATGATTAATAGATTTCCTGAGACCGCAGTCAGAGTCGCAACAGATTCGTTTTATATTTCAAGTAAATATTTAGAACCTGTTATGAAATTTACAAGTAATGATGAACGATGGGGTTCGTGGAGAATAAAAAAGGAACTATTACACAATTATGTAGAATCAGCAGATGTTCCAGTGAGAGATGTTTATCGTGAGGGTAATAAAATATCAGAAATGTCGAAAGCACCATCGTTGAGTGATCCAATAACTAGATATAAGACAGTATATCTCAATGGACCTGGTGGATGCGGCAAAACAACTCGAACGATTAATGTTTTTAGAAATTCAGATATAATCGTGCTGACACCCACACATAGACTTGCACGTGAGATGAAACAGCGGCAAGTACAATCGTGCACGTATCATAGTTTCTTCCGATGGCGCGGAGATACATGGACTCCTCAACGGATGGGGGAAAAATATATACCTAAAATAATTATTTGGGATGAGATATGCACGGTCTCATTGGATACATTAAAAATGTTTCTTGATTGGTTGTTGACGAAAAATACCGCTATAATAATGTGTGGCGATCATGGTCAACCTCCACCTTTTGTTGGACCATCTCCACATGATTGGTTAAAAAATTTCGTTGATTATTACGAAGAAATAGATGATGATCATAGAGCTCTTGATGCAAATTTGAAGGAGTTTAAAAAATTAATCAGATTACAATCAAACAAAATTCAGTGCGAAATATTACGTGGAGTGATCTCAGAGACATCAATGAGTGATTTTTTGAACTCATGGAGACCCAACGATTTGATCGTAGCAAGTAGAAAGATAATCAGAGACGCTTTACAACAACAGTTATTTCAACTGCATAAAGAACAATATTCAGAACTACCCGTTCCGTTATGTTATAGACCATCAGATACACGAAAACAGAATATTAATGTTGATATTCCAGGACAGACTGAGAAGCAAGATCTCGTATTAAATGATATTGTCGCCGTTGATATCAGTGTAGTCGAAGATGCATTACACGCTGACAAATCTCCATGGGTGTTGGGATACGCTATGACGATCCACTCGTCTCAGGGATTAACTATTTCTGATACACGAGTCTGGATTGTAGACGATCGAATCGAGTGGTCAAATTTAGTTTATTTAGCGGTATCGAGGGTCAGAAATATATCTCAATTACGTAGAATTATAATTCCTGAAATCGTTGATAAATTTAACATCATCGATGATGATATAATAAGAAAAAAATTAATCGGATACAAACAATCTGACAAAAAAAATAAACGTGACTTTGATCTTGATGTTGAATTTATTATTGAGTTAAAACAGCAGCAGAACAATCATTGCACCAGTTGTAATTGTATAATGTTATGGCGGTATTCGAGTAATGATTCAAGACAATTTACCGTAGATAGAAAAGATAATAGTCGCGGTCATACACGAGAAAATACCATGTTAACCTGTCTTGAGTGTAATCGACGTAGAGGCGCTAGTTAAGTGATCGAAATCACCGGAGTGATCGCGGCGGTAGTTGTGTATCCGCGGAAATTATTTGTAGTTGTTCACGTGTAAATCCACGTTGAGGAGCAGCAGAATCTAATCTGTAGATTACAGGTCTGGAAACGCCTACATTTCTTCCAGTGGATCTTGTCACGGTAGATATTTTGTGTGTGGTAACACTCCAAATAGGATCAGTTGCTCTCGCGCTACCACCTTCAAGTTCACCAGGCTCATATAAATATCTGACTGTAACATCACCTAATATTTTTTGTTTTCCAGCATCTTTTCGTTGTGTTGGTATATTTTTTTTTGTGACCGAGCTAATGGGTTTCATGTTGGTTGTTCGTGTGATTTCATTATTTAATGCAGCTATCACGATTGGTAATCTTGCAACCCATTCACGAGATCTTTTATCCTGAATAAATTCCCTCGCGTATTGATATCCAAATAACCGTTCAGCAAGTGTTCGATTAAATCGCTCAACAATTGCTTGATCACGGTGAATTGCAGTATGACCTCGTCGTATTTTGGTATTATGTTGTTTCATCAGCGATGATACTGGACCAAGAAATTCCTTACCAGGATCAACCTGTAGTAGCTGTGGCCATCGTAGACCACCTGGTTGATAAATTCGTTCAAACGCATCAGCTACTTCAGATGATGTTTTCGCCGATAGCGGCTCTGCTTCTTTATATCTACTTGCAACATCAACTACGGTTAGCGCGTATTTGTACGTTTTTCCACGTACAGTATCATGCGGTAAAAACAGAATATCAGCTTGATGAACTTCATTAGGAACACTGACATCGAAATACGAGTACTGAATTTGTTTAGGACGTGGTAGATAAATTTGCCATATTGCTTGTTTAGATAACCACGTTTTAGCAGTAGAATGTTTAACCGATGCTGCATCAGCGAGTTTACCAATTGCTGCTTTGCCTCTCCAGTATCCTCTCGGTGAATAATAAATTGATTCCATTATTAATTACCAGCCCCAAACGCTAATTTACCTTTCATCGAGGATCTTACTAACCAATTAGCTAATGATTCTCTAATATTTTTATTTTTTATAGAATTTAATGAATGAATTAATTTTACATCTGCAATATGCCTATCTTGTAGATTTTGACTTTTATAAGCTACATCATGAGCATGACAAGCTCGATCAATAGCATTTATTGGTTCCTCGCCTGGTTTTGGTTGATCTTGATTATCGAGCCTGATATCGAGTCGAGTACCAGGACCGCAATAATTATATCCTGGTAGATGTTTTTCTCCGCTGTATTTAGCCCATGGAGCACCTGGAAACTTTGACATCAAATTAGCAATATCACCCCCCCGCTTATTAGGTAAAAACGAAAATTTCTTTCTACAGCATACAGAACATTTTCCACCGTACCCTATTTTTTTATTTTTTGTTGTAACTGTAGCTAAATCAATAGTTGGAGTTTTAACTTTACAGCGTAAACAATATAAATTCATGTTATAATATATATGGATATAATTGATTTCTCAGCAACTCGGCAACGAGAGCCAGTTAAGCATCATCCTGCGCTACCGAACTCCATCAGAATGATTATCATAGGACCATCTGGATCGGGTAAGACGCAATTATTACTTAATCTGATAATGAGATGGTTGAAATGGGATAAGTTGTATTTAGTAGCACCATCCGTTGATGATCAACGATGTTATGATGTACTTAAAGATTTCAATGAAAACGCGCGATTACTGGATGAAGATAATGATGTTATAGAGTTTATAACCGATATTGATGAAGCACCATCCGTAGATTCCATAGATGGATTTATTAATAATTTAGTTGTATACGACGATGTGATGCTAGATAAACAATCAAATCCAGCCAGAATATTTTCCCGAGGTAGACATAAAAATACAGACGTGATCTATGTTACTCAACGATATACACAAATTCCGAAGGTGATCAGAGACAACTGCAACATTTTAGTTGTGTTTAATGGCGTAGACACACACACGTTGCGAAATATTCATCAAACCTGGTGTGGTGGTGACATGGATATAATTAAATTCAAAAATTTCTTCTCACGAGCGCAAGCTACCCCGCATGGATTTATAACAATAAATTTACATGATCCAAGAACAAGATATCGTGTGGGTATTGATAAAATATTTGGGTAACAGGGGTGATGATAAAATTAAATTGAATTAAACAGATATCATTAATATAATGAACAACTGTGCGTGGCTGCGTCAAGGAACCACTAACAATTGTAATAAAAAATGCCGTGGAGAATATTGCAAGAAACATAATTATCTTATAAAGAAAAATCCTCATGCTGGTCCACGAAGATGTGTTGGATGTAACAACGGCGTTAGAGGATTATATCAGATTTGTAAAAATTGCGGTGGAGATCGATACAGAAGTTTGATGATATATTATAAACACAGAAAGAACATAAATCCAAAAATAGAAAAACCACCATCAGAACTTGAATATTACTTGAAACATAGAACAAATAAAGATGAAACAAATAAAGATGAAACAGATGAAGATTCCCATGATTCAGATGATGATTCCCAATATTGATAGCAGCAGAGAGGGCTCGTCTACAATTCTGTTTGGGACAAACAATAATCGTAGACGTGGTAATTGACCTCTATGAGTGGTCACTATTTTTTTTGGTAAAACACAAGGGTGACCGTTCCCCTAAGTGGTCTGTTCACCCTCTCTGCTGCTCACGAACATGAAATTCAGTCCTTGATTCAGTTCTACTGGGGTACGAAATAACTTGCTAAAAGACTCGTTGTCGTAAACGATGGGTAATTCGTTTTTCTTCATCATGACCATTCTCATGTTCATGTCTCCGCCCAACATGTCGTACAATTCAGGACAAAATAAAATGGACATGATTTTACTCCGTTCAAATTTCATCGAGAAGCGACGAGCTGCTTTGTGGTACTCCATAGTGACACTTTTGTTGACATGCTCCAAAGCTTTCAGAAACACGCCATTAAACCTGGTGGCTATGGTGCTGACCAAATGTTGACCACTAAAATAATAGCCTGGGGGAATGAACAAGTGATAGGTGGTGTACTTTTGATTTTGTGTACGGGTTTTCTTGTCATATTTGACATTGCTATCCATCCACTGTTGCATTTGCTCGTCATGAACTTCCACATCAAAAAAATTTTGATTGGGAAGGACATTAGGACTTGGGTCGGGTGAATGATTTCTACTAAAGCCACTTCCCAATGGGCTTCGTGATCTAAGGGGATGGCCTGAGGTAATTTGGCCGTGTAACAGCACAACGTGTTGTGGGGAAACACCTCCATGGAACTGTCACTGGGTAAGGTCAAGTAAAATTGGTTTTGGTGACTCATAATTCCAGAGTTCTGTGGCTGTCCGAGGGGTTACTGGACGTCAGAGGCGTGTCTCCGCCCAAAATGGGGTTCTGATTGTTGTTGTTGGAGTGGTGACTGGCACTGGCACTGGACACAAGGTTTCCGTTCGAGGAGAATTTCAGGGAGGGATTGGGAAGCAGGTAACCGATGCAACTGCTCAATAAAATGGTCCACAATTGTTTGTCTCCTTGTTGCAAACTCAAATTGGCAATGGCTGCACCGATGACACAATACACCACGAAGATTTGGCAGAAAAAGACGATTTGCGTTTTAGGCACACGTTCTCCGCACCACACCCACAAGGGTTGTTTTTGTAAATCTTGCACAGAAGAACTAGGTGAAGAAGGAGTGGTCGACGTAGCTGTGTCTGCTGTGTGAAAGGGCATGATGGTCACTTCTTTTTATAGTCGATGACTTGCGAAGCGTCGATCCAAGAATCAAAACTGGGTGGATATCCTTTCCAACGTACTTTGACTTCTTTGACACGTCGTTTGCCCACTTTACGGGTTCTGCGTTCGAGAATGCTTTCGATGTCGTACACGTCGTCTTCTTTTTTGGTGACACGTTGTAACTCGGGCAAATAAAACGTTCCTTTGAGCACTTCTCCGTTCATGTCTTCCAATTTATAGACGGCAGGATGACGGCCATGCACTCGTCCAGTGACGCGAAACAATTCGGTCGTCCAGTTAGGTAAGTAACCTTTGTCGAAAGTGCGTTTGGTTTTGCCAATGCGCACCCAATCTCCTACGGCCAACTCTCCACTTTTCTTGGGGACAGCCCTCGTCGGGGACGTACCAAACAGGCGCTCAAACACCAGCACTTCGTTGTCGGGAGTCACGTCTTGCGGGGCACGTCCGATGCTTCGATGGTAAGATTGGTTGTACGCTTGCACCAGGTGCGGTAAGATGTCGATGTACTTCAGAGTGTGGTGATGCGTAAAATATTTCCACATGCGTTCTTTGAAAGTGCGTTGAAAACGTTCCACGATGCTGGCTTTGGTTTCGGGATTCTCGGTGGTAAAAAAATGAATGTCACGTTTCTTTAATTCTTTTTGGAAAGCTTGGTTCAGAAATTCGGTGCCTTTGTCCGTTTGCCATCGAAGAGGGTGACGACCGCTTTGTTTCAGCACTCGTTGCAGGGCTCGCACTAACTCGCTGCTGGATTTGGAAGTCAAGGGCACGACCCAGGCAAATTTGGAAAAGACGTCGATGACACAAAACAAATATTTGTAGCCACGATTGTAGCTGGCCAAATGAGAGACATCGGCTAAATCGGCTTGCCATTGATGATCGATGCCTTCCACTCGGGTGCGACTTCTGGCAAACTTGCGTCGAATGGGTTTGTGTAAAGTGTAGGTAGCTTGTTCTTGTAACCATCGTTGCACTTGAGGTAAACGGAGACTTTTCAGTCGCGTTTTGGCAGCACGATACAATTTTTGAACTCCTGCATAACCTGCAGGATGGGAGGGATCGTAGTAAATGCTGGCTAAGACTTTTTCCATTTTTGGTGTGTTGGTGTGTTAATAAGACACCCACTTTTGGAGGATGCTACTCTTTTTCTCTTGGGGTACTTTCTTGGATTGCAATGCTTTGCGTGTGCGACCGGCAATAGGTGTTGAAGAGGAGGATGTCTGAGCGGGGGATATCGGTTCTTGTTTCACTTCTGTCTTCACTTTCTTTTTCTCTTGTGATGAAGAAGGGGTGGCCATCATCTTTTTAATCCATCCAATTCTGGAGGTAGGTGGTGTTGTTAACTTGCGTACTTTTTCTGGTGGAGTTTGAAACCCTTCTTCTTCTTCTTTTTCTGTCTTGGTCACTGGTACTGGTGGTACTGGTACTGGTACTGGTGATGGTGCTGGACTTTTCATCAAGGTCTTAAAATCTTTCAGAGTGAGTAGAGCTGTTTCGTCTAAAGCTTTCTGGTGAAAGAGCTGCAGTCGTTGCAAGAGTTGACCGTACTTTTGCGATTTTTCTGTTTCGGACAAATCTTGGCGATCCATCAAGGACTGCGATTCGTGTTGTAACTGGGACATCTCGCTCAAATTGGGATTGGGAGGTAAATGCGGGGTGCGTTGTTCTTGCCACCGATGGTATTCCATCCATCGTTTGTAAGGCACTAAAGCTAGTTTTCGTCCTTCCATGGGGTTGTCAGCGGTCGATTCTGAGATCTTGGGACTTCCGAGGGCCTTTTTATCTTGCTCCCACCAGTCCTCCCAACATGGTTCCCAAGACTCCTTTCAGTATGGGGCCTAACAAGAGGGGCAAAATGCCTCCACGTTGGACCAACATCTTTTTTTGACGAATGGGAATTTTCTTTCGAACCATTTGGCGAAGAACGTGACGATGCTTGCTTAAGCATTGTTTCTGGTGTTTGGACAAAGGGATCGTGCCTTTCAAAACGTTCAAACAACATTCGCACACGGTATCGATGACCTCTTTGGAGGCCGTTTGAATGAGTTTTTTTCGTAGGGGTGGAGAAGCTTTGGACAGGACAGATAACATGTCCCCATGTTTGGCTAAACGTGGTGGCAGTCCTTTCCTTTTCTTTCCTTGGGGTTTTCTGGAGGGTGACATCTTTGAGTCTTCAGGAGCACAAAAAAAACCACTGATACCCTACTTGGTCACAGGCCTTTTTTATACTGGAACGCGTCGCCACTGATTTTCTTTACGTCGTATAAGTTTGAGGACAGGCATGACACGTCGTGCAGGGGTACGTAACGGACTAAATCGAGCCAGTTCTTGCTTGGACAAATCCAGTATACTTTGTAACATGCCCGATCTTTCTTGGACTTTGATTTTGGGAGAAGGTACTTTGTGAGCAGCAGCCACTGCCACTAAATTGGAGGGTCCTGCCACTGGGGAAGTTCTTTTGGGGGTCATCAACGGAGAAGTTCTTGGTGTGATCAACGTCTCCAAGTACTCTTCAGTTCTGGGTGTCATCAACGGAGAAGTGAATAAACGTGAGGCTGCAGGAGACACAGTCACCGCCGTGGCAGGTCGTGGTTTGCGAGTGTAAGGTTGCGTCCTGGCCGAAGTGCCTCTCTTGCGAATAGTTTTCTTCTGTGGGCTTTTCTTTTTCTGGGGACTTTTTTTCTGTTTCTTTTTCTGGGGGCTTCTTTTCTTTTTCCGGGGTGGTGGTGTCTGGTCAGAGGAGGGTCCCGCCACTGGAGAAGTTCTTCTTGGG
Organism: Sinohyriopsis cumingii; assembly: GCA_028554795.2. Taxonomy (NCBI): domain Eukaryota; kingdom Metazoa; phylum Mollusca; class Bivalvia; order Unionida; family Unionidae; genus Sinohyriopsis; species Sinohyriopsis cumingii. The sequence goes on from CM068836.1 coordinate 21,821,498, forward strand.
GACCTGGTCTTTTTCTTTTTCTTCTTGGGGCTTCGTTGAACTTTTGTCTTGGGTATAACTTTGGGGGCATTAGGATCCCATCTTAAGAGAGAGCGAATGATGACCCCTCCTAGAGTACCGCTCCCTCCAGGTTTCAAAATGATTTGTTTTTTGGTTTGAGTGTCGATGCGGGGATCGGCCAGTTGGACCAAAGCGACTTTGTTTCGATCGAAAAAGCGTTTGGTTTGATGAGGAATCTGAATGATTCCTTGGAGTATTTGACGTGCCGTCACCGTGAACCATCGTAAGACTTCTTTGAGACTAGCTTCTAAGACACGAGCTCGTGTTTGTGGATTTTTTTCTCGACTGATGCCATACAAGGCACGAATCAATTTGACGGGAAGATGCGACTGAAGGGACGTCATGTTGACGTTGTGTGAGACAGACGAAAAAAGGTCTGAGGTTTTTATAGATTTTTTGATGGGGAGTGAAATGAAGTCGAGGACGGAGACGTGTACAGGACAGGCCCTCTGTCTTGGCACCAGTGGTGAAACAAGTGGGTACGAAATCGCAAATCCTCGGGAGTCGTAGGTTTCAAATCGACGAGTAAATAGGCGTGTGGTGTTTGAGTGGCATCGTCGTACGCCTGAGTCAGCCAAGGCGTTCCTAACTGTTTGGCTAAGACTTGCACTTGCGATTTATCTCGAGGGCTTTTAAACAAGACCACGTAATGCGCATTGAGACTGATGGTGCGATGGGCTTTACTTTGTTGAAACAAATTTTGGGTGATGTAAACGACACTGGCATTACGGTGATGCCCTTTGCGCGTGAACCACAATTTAATTTCTTCTTCGTCTTCTCCTAACATGTCGTCGAAAATGACCAAATGGGTTTGACGGGAGTCAGAGACGATGCTGTCGTCTTCTTTAGGAATGCCTTCCACAAACACAATGGAATCGCCTTGACTTTCTCGCAAGAGGTTGTACGCCGATTGCCACTCTTTGTAACACCACACGATCCGTTGAGGTGGCCGATCGATCAAATGATGTTTATGTTCGATCAAACGTTTGACGAATTCGGTTTTGCCTGAACCGCTAGGTCCAGCAATGAGCATGTTAAAGGGATGGCGAAGATACAAAGCCTCCCAACTGGCACGATCTAAGTGTTCGTCGATGACTTTGACAGTAGAGGAAGAGGGAGCAGAGACAGCAGAGGTAGCCATTGTGTGAGAAATGTCACTTGTGACACGAAAACAAACAAGACAAGAGTTTATATACTTTTTCAGAACACGTTTATTGAATGTTTTTTTTTTCAAACATGAATACGAAAGACAAAAATACATAAAAGCCAAAGGCTTAAGTACAAGAATAAAAGGCACATGATAACCATTAACGTGGAATAAACACAAGTGTCTGTACAACCACATGTTTTGGGTAAGGTTCTAACCAGTTCTATAGTAGGGGGTAAGGTCACACAAGTGTCCTCCCGAAAGGGTCTTTCAGGCCTGTCCACGACAGTCCCGTCCTGGGTGACGGGTTCTTCTGGCACCGTCACTAACACGGGTTGAAAAGTAACTTTTTTCCTTGAACAACTCTCGTGCATACTGGGCCACTTCTTGGGTCCAAGCCTCAAAACCCCATTCTTTCCAGGCACGGACATCTGTCCAATGGGGATGTAAATCACAAGCTACACACACATCGTCATACACGTCTTGGGTAGCTAAAAGTTGACGAATCTTTATTTCCTGTTGAGGACGAGAAGTATCCAGATGAAAACGCAAGGCTTTGAGCAAATGGAGTTTTTCGTGACCATTTAAGGCCATTGAGGTGGTAAGTACTGATCGTAAAGAGTCCACAAAGAATCGGCTGGTAAACGAAATCCCAGAAAACAAGTCACTAAGACACACACCTCTTGTCGTCTCAAATTGAATGGATACAGTTCTTGTAATAATTGATGGTAATGATCCACGGTTTGAATATGGTCATTGAGTACCTTCCACGGAATCTGTTGAATGATATGTGACATAATCCGTGGCATGGCAACTTGATTTTATAGTGTCTTTGTTTCGGAAGCAATAAAGGTAATTTCTAACCAAACATGTTCGTTCTCCAGTAGGGAATTTAAATGTTACATACTGTAACTGAAACGTCAGAGTTTGTCTAGATGTTTCGTCTTTTTCTAAGCAGATTCCATGTAACAAATGTTGGTAATCCTTTAACTCGTCTTCCTCAATACGTTGCAGTAAGTGAATCTCGAAGTAACCAAAATTACGAACGTCTAGTCCATCATCATCCCCAAACTGAAAGTGTTCAACAAGGTCTGACCACTGAAACAATTTCTGACGAATCAGTCCTCTTATACCATTCAGGTACCAGTGGTTAAAGATCTGGTGACGTAACGGATGCAATTGTTCTTTACGTTTCACTTGTATTTTCACCAGTTCTCGGTAAATCCTTTCTCTCAACTCCTCAGGCAAGCCCAAAATGTTCTCTTGTAAAGTATCCATAAGTATATACACTGTTTTTGGAATCGTTGGGTGGTGGCCAATAGCCTCGTTTAACTTTGTGCCTAATGTAATATCCACTCATAATCAGTCTTCTTGTACTTTGGAACAGAGCATAATTTAAAAACGGATGAATCACTTTGAGTTTGCGTTTCACTTGTATTTTGATCAGTTCTCGGTAAATGCGTTCTCTGAACTCTACAGGCAAAGCACGAATGTTCTCTAGCAAAGTATCCATGAATAGGTCATACTAAATCCTCTTTGGTCTGACACAAGAAATGTACTCTTTGCACAAACATGGTTTTACTTCAGTGTCGAATTTAAATCGTTTAGTCACTAATTTGCACGTTACAATTCGTTCAGAAGTTTCCTCTTTCACTAAGTTGACATTGTGTTCAAGATGTTGGTAATTCGTTAACTCTTCGTCTGGAATTCGATGCAGTAAGTTTACAATGATGTAGGTAGAATCGTCCATAACAAACCAATCCTTTTTAAAACTAGAGGATCGTTGATCAATGTCTGTCCGATGGAACACTTTCAACTGAATCAATCCTTGTATAGCCTTCAGGTACCAGTGGTTCAAACACCGGTGACGTAACGGATGCAATTGTTCTTTACGTTTCACTTGTATTTTGACCAGCTCTCGGTAAATGCATTCTCTCAACTCCACAGGCAAAGCACGAATGTTCTCTTGTAAAGTATCCATGAACAGATTATGGTAAGTTACTTGAATGTCTCGGTCCCACTAAGGGTAAGTAATGACAATTCGGTGACCATCGAGCATGTTCTACGTAGGCCGAATCTTGCGGTTCCCAGTGGTGAAGTGACACACCGCAACTGAAGCACTTGACTTTATCTCCTTCGCCCAAGTAGAAAAATCCGGCTCTGGCTAATTCTTCGGGGGTCGGTCCTCCAAGATACTTAGGCCATTTTCCTTTGAACGATTGAAGACGATTTTCAAAGTCGCAGTATTCCGACAAATGCACAGGGAACGAATATTCGTCTTTCACAGGTTCGTTTCGATGAGGGTTGAGTGACATGGGCAGGAGTTTGCTCAGGGCTGGATGACATCCGTAGGGGGGTAGACGTGAAGGTGAACATTCCCCTTTAAACCCAGTAAAGTGTCCAAGTGGACGAGCGGCATCACTTTCGCATCCCACAGGTTTGACACGCACAGCATCCCTTTCCATGATAGGGGTAGTGACACTAAAGTTCCCATGATGCTTTACGGCATCGCTAAGGTCACAGCGTACAGCATGGTACCCATCGCAAGGCTCACAATCGCATTCCACTTCCGAAGCCTCACACTTGAATTTTGCCTTTCTAAACAACTTGTTCTGTGTTTCTCTGAAAGTATTCATCTTGTTCGCTCGGCCTTGGTAGTCACAATGAACTATCGATCTTGCCTAGGGTTCCTTTTTATATACAGACCAATACCGACGTGACCGTACGGCAACGTAAAGTGATTGGGAAGTCTCACTCGCTTCTGGTACACGATTTGATAGACTTTTTCCAAGGGTCGACTGACAATGTGGTGAGTGGGTAAACGTACAATCTTGTTCGGTTGATAGGTGGTCACTTTAAAGTGTCCATCCTCTCCCGATTGCAAGGCTTCTTTCAATACCCCAAAGTTGACCACACGACTGGTACGATAATTCAGAGTCTGTCCTTTTACTTTGCACATCGTGTGCACTTCTCCTTGTTTGTCCCCGTATTCGTAGCCGTAATTTTTGGGTCCGCCACTGACGAAACTTAGAATCTTGTCGTCGGGATGCTCGTCTGTCCAGGCTCCTAAACGGTCTCCTTCGATGTCAGGGTGATGTTGAATCGGGTGATGGATGTAAATGCAACTGTCCGTGTCAAAGTACAGGACGCGTTCCCCTAACAGTTCTAAAGCTTCGTACAATTTTAAGCGAGCATGAGCTGTCACGTAAGCCGCAATGATGACATTTCCAAAAGGGTCGTCTTGTACAAAGTCCAGATCTTCTTCGTAATTGACCAAGATCAAATTCTCTCGAACGACGTCCACGTGTTTCATGTATTTGGTTTTGTCGTGAATCATCTGGAAGTAGCGGGAAGGTTCTGTCAAATATTCCGTCTTGGGTAAACACGGTCGTTGTGCCATTTTACCCCACAAGCAATTTAACATCACTTTGGCAAACGATCGCCTGCCTTCGTTTTTTTCGATGTGGTCTAAAGAGATGCCTTCTTGTTCATAGTATTTCTCTTTGAATTTTATTTAGTCTTCGGGAGTGTGACACCAGGACGGATAGCCGCTGGCTTCTTGCTTCAGTTTCAAAAAGGCATCCACGTAGTCGGCGAAAATGCCTTTCTGACTGGGGTCACCCTTGTGGTATTGTTGTGTCTTGGGAAAGTGGCAAATTTCGTACACTTCTAACAGTTGGTATCCCATGTCCAGAGCTTTGAACAATTCTACGCTGACCCAGGTTCCCGTCAAGGCACGTTCTTCCTGGGTGTGCTGACAAGGTTGGTCTTGGTTGCACGTTTCGGCACAAGTACGGCACAAGGGAAACATCAGTTTGCCTTGACAATGGTGAGGTAAGACGGGATGGTATAGGTTCGTGGGAGGTAAAACTTTACACTTGATCAAGCCTTCGTATTGTCGAATGTTTTTCAGGTCGATGTGTTCCGTCAGCAATTGTGGGTGCCCTACAGGAAAGCGACAATATTTGCACACGTAGGGATACAGCGAACACACGTCCAAGTATTTGATTTCTTCTCCTTTCTCTTCGTCGGCTTGGTACAGCAAACAGGTGGCATTGGTCCTTCCTCCGTACAAACTATCCCTCGGGTTCAGCGGGTCCATGAACTGGTAACTTTCCACGAGACGTTTAAACTCGGGATCGGTTTTCATACGGTGATCGTACTCGTGTTTCCACATTTCCACCACTTGGTATCCTTGCTGTTCTAACTTTAGGCGTCGCTGACAAGTGTCCTGGTACAAGTCTTCCATGGTTCGTTGCAAAAACTGATTTTTAGTGCCACGGTCAGGGTAACAGACGGGACATCCGTGAAATAAGCAACCGTTAAACTCGTACACGATCTTGGGGTTTTCTAAGTCCCAGCCATCGACCGAATACGTCCCGATGGTCTTTTCACCTCCTCCGTTGCGAGCATGCTGAATCCATTTGTCTTCCTTGTCGCACAAGTAATGTAACCAACGTAGGGCTTTGACCGAGTATTGACGTTTGACAAAGTGGGTCGTTTGAGGGCTGATGACAGCCACGGTGTTTTCAGGCATGAATCGTTGTCGATACACTAAGGAACACGCTTTGGCAATGGTGCAAGCTTCTTTCAAAGGATCGACCCCTCCGTGTTCCATGAACAGTTCTCGAAATTTTCCACGGCAACGCCGTAAAATGTCCACGTCGGAACGACAATACTTTAGCATTTCTTCCTGAAAGTCGAAAGGGTCCGTGGCGTGAGCCTGGTACCAAGCGTAGAAAGCTTCTCGTTGTTCGGTACGCATGTTGTCGGGGTCGTAATAGTGAGCCTCAGGTAAATGGGGTAGAACGGCGTGTTGATTGGCTTCCGTATTGAAAAAGTGTGGAAAGTACCCTTTAGCCATTTCTGTCATTCCAAACGTTTTAGGCATTCGGCTCAAAGGCATGGCCAAATAGCTCATCGAATCTTTAAACTGTACTTGTCCCACTTGCATGAAAATGATTTTGGCTCCGTTCAAAGTCACTTTAGGACGCTCGGTGCCTTGTTCCGTATAGTATCTCAAAAGAAACTGTCCATCGTATCCGGAGAAATTGTGAGCCATCACCGTGGCATGACGATGACAATCTCCGTAACGTTCGATGTCCTCTTGGCTCCACGTCTTGTCGATGGGGTCTAAGACCCATTGGGCAAAATCGGCTAACGTGTTCGGTCCCCAAAAGATTTTTTCACGCCCTCCAGGAATCTTGCTGCAGTGAGGGCAATGACTGAAAATAGGTTCTTGAATGCACTTCTCGCACGCTCGATGAGCCACGCAGAAATTAGGAATGTGAATGCCGGTCTCTTGCATGCATTCGAAATCGAAAAAGATGAAATTGCCTTTCTTCTTGTGACCGTCCTCTTTCTCTGGTGGGGGTTGGTATTTTTGCACGTAGCATTGGTGTTCCAAGTCCACGATGTGGTGACAAATGTGACATTTTTTCTTTCCTCGACATACGTGTGCCTTGGCAGTATTGGTACATATGCCTTGTCCACAGGTAGGGCACAATCTCAGCAGTTGACAAGCACATTTCTGCTGTGAACCTTGTGTCTTCAAATGTTGTTGGTAACAGGTAGGGCTGACAAACGTGCGCAGACAAGTTGAACAAGGCACTGGTTCTTCGCTCAGACAGGGTGGAGAGGCCAAACATCCTGGGCATTTCGATCCACAATGCTTGTGTTGCTCTCGATTGTTATAACCATAGTCACATTTCTCACAATAATAACTGTATCCCAGGAATCCGGTGATACTGGTAATGGTATCGAAATGGTCATCGTGATAATAAACATGAATGTATTTTCCGTCCTTAAAATTTTGGCCTCGAAACAACAGAGGTCCGCGCATTTCTTGAGGGTGCACTTTCAAGGTGTAGCGTGGAGCTAGGACATCTTGCAATTTTTGCATCTCAGGAATGCCACAGGGTGTGTCTTTGGACAGGCCGGCTTGTTGCAACAGGAGTTCTGCTTCGTTTCGTTGTTTGGCTCGATAGGAACGTTGAATAGTGTTCCAAGTTCTTTTCCATTCTGCCGTGTCGTTCTTGTTGGCATAGGTTCGTCCCACCACGATGGCACGGGCTAAACACATCTGGTCATGAGTGTTGTTAATTCGAACGAGACTTATTTTGGTGCTGCGAAGGTCGTCCACCAATAAGACCTTTTTGCGTCCAGTCCCTTGAGGAGGAGAGACGTGGGCCATTTTCAGTGTGGCTTTTCCATCGGTGATGTCAAACTGATCATTAGATTGTTGTACGTGTTGAATCTTGTCCATGACTTTGGAAGGGGTTAGTTCTGCGGGTCTGCTAAACTCGATCCAAACAGGGGATTTCAAGCTGTCGTGATCTATGGATAGTGTCAAGCGATCGTCTTCTTTGGGTTGACATTGTCGCTTGAGTGCGGTGAGCAAAGAATCCCACATCTCGGTGATAAACCCTTCTGCTTTCTCCAATGGTACGTCGGCCTTGAAATCTTTAAACTTCACTGTGTAGGTGTAAGCCGTGGTTCTAAATTTTCTAGAGGAGCGCTTTTCCGTCTCTCGAATGGAATAGTACTTTTCAGGGTTGACTAAGGGTGGTGAACTTGGTTTAGAGGGTTCGGATTCTGGTTCACTCATGTCCTCTTCAAAATCACTGGCATGAATTTGTGCCAAGATTTCAGCTCTGGTACGAGGCGATAGATCACGTTTCTGCCTCTTACTTTCTTCTTCTTTCTTCTCGAATGAATAGGAACGTTTCATCTTGAGTGAAAAACTTCAAATGACTCAAGTTCAAACACCATCGACTAATTTATAGTCATGGCAAACCAGCGTATATAAAAGGGTGTGTGTCTTGTCCTTTCACTATTCATTTCACTCTCAAGCCGAGCACAACGATGGAAGAGACTAACCAAATCGAACGTTTCGTCAGTGCTTTGCGAGGGGTCATTAGAAAATTCTCTTCAGACCAGCCCACGGACTACTCTCCTTCCTTTCGAGATAAAAGTCAAGATACTTGCTATATCTGTCAGAAGAAAGGGCATTGGTCTTCAGAGTGTCCAGACCGTCAAAAAAGAAAAAAAAACAGGGGCTAAAAAAGACAAAAGTCAAGATACCTGTTATTATTGTAAAGAAAAAGGACATTGGTCTCCAGATTGCCCAAAAAAGAAACAAGAGGAATCAGAAGAAAAGAGGAATTCTTCAGAAGAAGAGAGGGATTCTTCAGAGGAAGAGAGGGATTCTTCTGAGGAAGAAAGAAGACAGGTGAAGAAAAAGAAACAGGAGAAGAAAAGAAGAAGGTAAGAAAGCGAGGAGGAAGAAGAAGAGGAAAAGAGTGTGACGGTGAAGAAATTCAAAAAACAGAGAGACTAAACAAGGAGAAAGAAGAAGTCAATGAACTTTTAATTAAAGTGTTATGTTGTGAATTGTGAATTGGATTGTAAAAAATGGATAAAAGAATAAATTAATGATATAAGGTAAGTGTCTTTGAGTTATGATTTTAAAATAAGAACGTACACTCACGCACTCATACACAGACACGTACTATAGGGGGTAAAATCGGCTGTTGATTATTTTATTTTTTTTGAGTTATTGGCAAATTGAAATTGTATTTCTTTTCGAGAGACGTGGGTGGCCCTGAAAAGGGCCTTTTTATTTTGGTGTAGGGGTGAGTTTAAGCAATCAACTTTAACTGCCTTAAGCCTTTGCCACGGCCAAGACCTACTTCTGGACTGCGTAATGCTGATGATGATGATTGGGTTGAAATCACTAATGGTGGTACGGTAGGCTTAGTCACAGGGTTGACGTGTTTAGCTCGGGAAGGTCGTATTCTCTTCGGTCGTGATAAAGAAGTCTGATACATTTGTTTCAGACTTCTTAACTCCGCTAAAATGTCCAACAGTACCGTGACCGTTTGATTTTCACCCTCTTGTTTCTTTGCTGCTACTTCTTCTTGCTGTTGTTGCTGTTGTTTTTTTTTACCTCTTCTTCTTGCTGCTGTTGCTGTAGGAGAAAAGCTTGTTCCGCTTCCTTTTGTCGTTGTATAAATTTCTCCAATTCTTCTTTCTGTCTCTGTCTAAAATTCTCCACTTGCGGTAATGAAGAAGGTAACGAAGGTTCCGGAACAAATTCTTGCGAGGAGAGAAAATCCACAAAATCCCAATTCACCTCTTCTGAAAGTAAGTCCGGGTTCCCTTGGGCAGTCTCCCCTGCTGGTGCACCCCAATAGGTCGTTTTCTGAATTTCTGTCATGTTGAATCACTGTCGCATAGATTGACTGTACACAAGCGCTAGCGAATCTATATAGACTACGTGACGTCACAGAATGCTCTCTTCGGATTGGATGCGGGCTGACTGAATTTTGTAACGTGTGTTCGGATTGGTGAATGAACTCAATCCGTTTCAATCCTACCTCTACCTATAAATAAACGCAGTTCACTGCATTGATTCACCTGTTCTCGTCGCTTCAAGATGTGGACCACAGTTGGGTCATCCACCCTTGTGTCTTCCATGATGTTTAGGACGGACATGCTCATGTATGTCCGATCCAAGTGGACCGTTGTCCACAGGACAAACACCAGCCTGTGGATACGTAGGATCTACGTAGAAAGACAAGGTTGCCTCAAAAGAGTGCTGATTTACGGGCCAACAGTGAGACGCAGCCTAAGGACAAGAAGAAGACCAATGCGGTGCCCTTTATGTTAATGAATACATTAACATAAACCCAAAGGCCCTTTTCAGGGCCACGCATATTTCTCGAAAAGAGAATGACTTTTCAATTGCCTAAATTTAAATTTAAATTTGAAATTTTAAAAAAAAAAAAAAAAAATCCCATATTCAATTCCCCTTGTCCCTAAACAAGCTCAAACTCTATTCCCCATGTTAAATTCCCCTTGTACGTAAAGTGGCCCACGATTTATTCCCATGTTAATTCCCCTTGTACGTAGATTTGCCCACGATTTTTCGCCATGTTAAATTTCCATTGTACGTAGATTTGCCCAGGGGGGTCTGTAATGCTAATTTCCATTGTACGTAGGGTGCCCCTATTCACTACTGACATGGACTACAGTGAGTGATCATTTAGATCGGCGACAACAAAATAACATGATTATGCATAATGCCCAACGCGGACATGAAAAGCGTCAGAGTGATAAATTCATGATTACCAGTTTACAAAATCATCTGCGGAGATGGACTCGGCGATGTTATTCAATGTTTATTTAGAAGGATGGCCCCTAAAGCTATTCCGATTGCAAAACAATAGGTATTAAAGCCATCAAAGTTGTTCGTACAAGGGTATTGGCACTATTGGTGATGTTGCTGGTAAAGCATTCTCAGCGATCAAAGACAGACTCACTCAATTAGTACGACGAAAACTACAGCCAGTAAAGCTGCTCATAACCGAACTGATGCCACCAAGTGTCAGCAAAATAAAAAATCAAGCTGAAATGAGCGGTTGAAAGAAGTAGCTGGAGCGCCATCACCGATAAAACAACAAGTAGAGAAAAAATATAACAGCAAGTCTAATAGCGGGAAGTTGTCTAGGTCGACGGTCGTTTTAGACAACAACGAAAATAAATACAAATGTTCAAGCGTGTATCTGATCTAGAATTAGACATGGACTCACCGGTCCTCAAAGATGAATTAGTACGTGATTATCAATATTATTTTTATGACGCACGTGGACGATTCGAACTACAACCTCAAAATACAAGCATATATGTCATATATGAGCTTAAATTGTGTTCGATGCAAGACACTCACCGGTACAAAATTTCTGAGAACAGCCACGTTGAGAAATAACACACCGACACTTACGGGTAAATATGTAAAATGCCGCACACAAAAATAAAATTTTATGAGTATTCCTGTTGAAACAGCGGGCGGCGATATTGCTTAGGTACTCGGGAAAATACCTGGAACGCCATGGGCTAAATATCCTGGGGAAAAACATCTTCCAGGATATAATTATTCTGGTCCTGGAACTCGCCTTGATATTAGACTTGACGAAAAAAGAAATCAACCCAAACCAGTCAAATATCCGGTAAATGCGATTGATCAAGTATACCATGTTAATGATGTCGCGTGTAAAAATCCAGCTCTACAACAACGACACATCGCAGATGTCAAGCTGATTCACACGCTGAATTCGATAAAGAATAAAAATCATACGAGAATCACTCGCGAATTGGTTAATAAGATTTACGATGAAAGGTAAAATAGTGTTGGGAGATGGCAATTAATCGCCGAAAATTACATAATGGAGTAAATTTATTATAGTCCAAGAGGATATTGCAGAGGTACAGCAGCAATAAATAAAAACTAGCCGATGCAGTAGGTGTCACACGAGCTGTATCCGTAGACTGGTTGGCACGACAGGCCATATGGCAAATTTAACTTCCATGTCCGGAAATGATTCAGCATGGACAGTTTGATGTCAGCATACCCAACGAAGTTCATCAGGCAGATAGCTTTTTTTTAATCACATGACGTATATAAACGACGTACGTACAAGTACGCGTGGACTGTCATAGACGCTGCTAGTAGAAAGAAAGAGACTGAACCGTTATCCTCTAAAACAGCAACTAAAGTCTCAGCAGCGTTTGAACGAATTTACTCGCGAGGACCCATGCCACATGGTGGTCTGTGATGGCTACAGTCTCTACAGGTTGATCCTGGCGAAAAATTATCGGTGCAGTAACACCGCTGATGCAACAAAATAACGTTAAGATGAGACGTGGACACACAGCGATACATTGCGATCAGGCAATCATTGTACGATTTATTCAAACACTTGCACAGCGACTCTTTTAATATCAATATGCCCAATAATTACTGAAAGGAACACTGAGCGTTCAGGACAGATATCGTGAATGGGTTGCGAGATTACCTCATGTGGTGGCCGCGTTAAACAACGAGGTCACGAGTGGAATTAACATAAAACCTGTTGAAGCGATTGCGAAAAAACACGTATCACGACAAAAATCACCGGTGGATCAACCACAACCAGGGTTGGGAAGTAAAGTAACATGAGGCATTTATATGAACCTGGTGAACTTGGTTGTGGTTCAGCAAGAGCAATTGATCTCGTGTTTAGTGTAACAACACATACAATTTCCATCGTGGTAAACTCAACTGTGCTACCACCAATCTACAGATTAGATTCAACAGCTCCTCAACCTGAATTTGTCCGTGAACAATTACAGGTAATTTCTGAAAACACCCAGTTACCACTAGATTGGATAAGAGCCGTTTATTGCAACTCGTGTATTTTCTTGTGTTGGGTGCCCGAATCGCTCAAAATAAATATAACACTCGCCAAGTCCAAGAAAGGCTGCCGGATAAGCTGCGACATTGTCGACAGAAATCATATAGGAGGAATTATATTTTGTGTTCCAAAGACCACCATGACTAAATTCGACACAACATTGTGATACATAATCGAGAAATTCTTTCTTTTGTTGGGTTATATGCACAACAACAGAAGACGCCGTAAACGTTTTTGAGTAATTCATCGTTGTCTATGGTATATTTTACCAAAATATGTTTTATTTTGTTGGAGTGATTCATTCCGATAAACAACTCCAGATGGTAACATACACTGATCAAATGTTGATTCATCCGACTCAGTCATCTCCGTGAATAAACAGCCTGATACAGGGTCGTGCTTACTTATGTTGTAGATTTCTTCGTATATGCCACCTTGGTAAAATCGTATTGTTCTCTCTCTTGGAAATTTTGGGACTGAGTCGGTCTACACATGTGAATTATGATCATGCTAATTTATTGGAGCACCCTTACTACAGTATTTACCAAAATTGTACAAAATCTATTTTGTGATTGCTTTTATAATTATCGGAAACTTCAATGTTTTTCTAACCATGTCATCTGTAGTAGCTCCGTTGATAAGAGTCTTCTCAATGTGCTATATTTTTATATTCTTGATTCTGAAAGCCCCTTTCCATGTTTGGAGTTCTCAAAATGTAGTCTGACACATTGAGCCACGCAACTCGGCGAGAATGTTTACATCGGAGCAAGAACATCTATGTCTGGTTCATTTAAACGATAAATTGCGTAAACGACTGCCAAAACTGGATAAGAGTTGTTGTGGTATGGTTTGTCGATTCCGGTGAAAATGGTTTAGAATTTTTATTTATCGTGAGGATATTGTTATGTCGTCGCGATTCCTTAACAAGGTCGAGTTTATCACGAATAATCCAAGTCGGACCATCTCCGCTGATATGTTCGACGATAAATTTTATTCTGAATATATGCTTGCTGTCATCAACAAGATTATTAACAATAGTAAACGCTCGTTTGTCATTCATTACGGAATAAATCAAAATACCATCACAATCAATTTTAAACGTTGAAAAAACATGAGACGCACCATCTTGTGCATATTCATTTTTGGCCATTTTGATAAGTTCGTGTAATTGCAACTCAAGCGGCGGTTGTTTCTCATCCCTGGTTAATCTATTTAGACAAAATCTAGTAGCATGTTGTGGTTCAATCTCCAATAATCTTTTTTGTTCTCGTTCAAAAAACTTATTTCTACTCTTTGGTTCTACTGCGGACAATGTCTCTATTTCACTCGCGGTTAATAACAATTTTATCTCATTTCTTAATTTTTCTTGTGCAAATTTTCGACCTTGGAAAATTTGGTTTTATCCCAGTTAGACTAAAATAATGTACTTTTTTTGTCTTGCAATAGTAAAATTAGTCATCTATATAATTAGGAAAAGTATTAGTTTCAATTAGACTTAATCCAATAATATAATATGCATCAGGTAAAAAATAGTTGTCGATGGCTCATGATCGGATAAACAAATCCTTGTGACAACAATTGTCGTGAGAATACTGTGGATATCACTTGGCTAGTGTTCGCCTTGGCAGTACTGGACCACAACCATGTCTGAAGTGTGTTGTGGGGGGTAAGGGAAAAACCCAGTTATGTGTTTCTTGCTGCGGACCAAAATTTCGAGCACTTAAACGATATTACGAGAAAGAAAATGCTTCTGATGACATCAGAATAAAAGACGCAAACGATTATATCGACAGATATTCCTCTGCTGAACATAATGGTATGTTAAAAGAAGAGAAACTTATATAAATGGAACAACTTGAGAAATCCTGATCTTGATGAAATTAGATGTCATCCGATCTATGATAAACATGAAGCGAGCAAAGCTGGGATCATCATTAACTATCGTATTAAAAAAAAACTCTTTGAAATGTCAGTAACATGGGTTACATGATGATCGGTATCAGAATTTAAGGCAGTAAAAAAATAGAAACTATTATCCATAGATTTATTTACGAATGCTTCAATGGTGTGATAGACGATGGTTTTGTTATCGATCATATAAACTCCGATAGAAAAGATACACATCTCTTGGAAATCTTCCAGTAATCACACCAAGTGAAAATAGTAAAAGTGAAAAAAAACTGGAAAACACAAATATATACCTAAGCCAATTAAATCAATTAATCTAGAAACCGGTGAGATAAAATAATTTAAATCTATTACAGCTGCTGGAAAATATTTTCACATTCAAATTCAGTGCAGCTTGTTGCAACTCAGCTACACCAAAATTAATTAATCAAAAATTAATATTTAAATATATCCAGTAACATAACATATTTGTTAGCTACAGCGAATGGCCGGAATCTCAATTCTATTCACAGTTTAGCCATACCCGCTTTCACCTGTCAATCCGCTGAAAATACCTATGCGCTATTAATAACATTCAGGGTTTCCCACAACACAGCCACGTGTCTGATTGCGCTAAATACCTTCATGGCTATCAATAACTCGCTAGGATTTACAAGGTAAAATCGATAATTCCACACTTTATAGAAAAATTTACCTGTCTCATGAAATATAAATTTTCAAATGCTAGAATACTTGATAAATAAATCATACGATCTGAATGCGTGTGTATGTTTAATATTTCTCTGTGTGGTATAGTCGTATATTTAATTTCAGCTGTCTATATGCTAGAGTCCGATGGCCGAGTGGTTAATATGTACTGGCAAACTTTCGATCGACCAGTGGAAACTACAACAGATGCTATTATAGTGTGGGCTACGCGTGATGCAATAAATAAAGACGAAATATCGTTGAATGGGTAATTTTAAACTTATAAAACTAAAGCTAACCCAGGTGGATTTACCTGGGCCGCTCCGAACCCAACTAAAGGTGTTAATTCTAAAGCACCTGGGGTTCACTTGGATGGGTGTGTACTTGATTATAAATTAACAAACCAAAAACCCTCTGAATCTCTACAAGTTAGCAATTAGTGATTCAACAATAGCAATGGAAAAAGAAAAATGGGAAAAGAAATAACTCATCTGAATCTCTAAAATTTCGCACTTAGCGATCCAAAAATTGCAATGGAAAAATAAATATATAACATTTACCCAAGATTCCACAGATATCCAACGTCATTCAACCTGTTTGCAGGCACTTCCTTTTCCTATTTTTTTTTAAAAAAAATTTTTTTTTTTTTTTTGTTAGGCTCTTGTTCATAGAAACGTCCGATTCCACAATCGTCGAAACCATGTAACAAACATTTTTTGGCCGCCTTTTTGTCTCGGTCGCCCATCCCCACCCCTACTCTCACAACCAGTAGCGTACTCTCATACAAGCCTCGGATTGGCCTTGGATAGTTTTATGTGTCAACACTACTTGGCTAAGGGGGCGCTCTACAAATATTATGAACTTCTGAGAAAGTGGTGGGTGTAAGGTGAACTTGTTTACGTTCCCAACATGCACAGTCAAGATAATGTTGGTGTACCTCTATGTTACTTTCGTGTAATGTGGCTGAAATTTCATAGGATATTGTACTTGTGGACATTCTAAATGATCTAAGCACACAGCTAACTAAAATGACTGCTCCCTTGTGCAAAAAAGTCAGCCTGAATTAGTATAAAGTACACTATCTTTAGCAGTTATTAAAATAGGGAAAATGAATTTCCCAGACTAGACAATGACAGCTTCTGAAAGTGCAATGAATGAATTACCAAATATATAAAATGTATAAAAAAAAACAGTAACCGGCTCTTTTTCTTACAATTTACCTCTGAAGTCCAGGAAGTGAAAATGACCAAGAGGAGCTAGCAGATTTTTGAGAGGTACACATTTAAAGTAAGGCCAAGCTGTATACTCTTTAACCCATATTACACCCATCAATCACATACCGAAAAAAGGTGAATTAAAGGTTCTTTGAATAATACCTAAGATATACAAGGTCCTTTTTAAATAGCCATTATAACCAGTGAGGACACCCTGGGAATTTTTTTTTTCTAACCCTATGCAAAATGCAAAACTGGTGAGCGCCACATAAAGCAGCATTTTTAGCCCCCAATTTTGCAAAAGGGGACTTTGATGAGGGACTACCCCAATGAATCGGTCACCTTTTTTTTTGTCGGCATCCCCCTCTTGCTGCTCGAGGAAAACCCGCAATTATACTTTAGCAGTATTATTTGATTACTTGCCGATCATGTTTTACCATCTCTACACGGAATATAACATGACAAATGATGCGAGTGGTATAAATACACACACACACACAACACACACACACACACACACATATATATATATATATATATATATATATATATATATATATATATATATATATATATATATATATATATATATATATATATATATATATATAAGAGCGAAAACAACAAGTTTATTACAAATAAATTTATTTCTCTAAATTACATAGTAAAAATTTAAAAGAAAAATACAGTATGCGAATGAAATCCCAAATATTCATAAACGTTCTATCAAAAGTGCAAAGGAGAGTGCTCCGAATGAATTACAATATTGAATGTGCTGATGTACCACTTCTCTTGAATGAGCTGATATGTCATCAGTCTTGATGTATCACAATGGTCTAATCCAATTCACAAAAATGACAGAGTATTTTTTTTGGTCCAAAATATGAGCTCTTTGTAATTCCACTTAATAATTTTGAAATGAATAATTCCGCTCAAATCATATCTGAACACAACAGTAAATAAATCCAGAGACTGAACTTAAAGTAGGAATAAAACATTTGTTTATCAGAACCTTATCTAAAACCTAAGACATAATACAATTACCAGGAGGTGGGTCACATATAAGAAAACAAAATGATAAAAGTCAGGCACGCATTGACTAATCTGCCTATATATATATATATATATATATATATATATATATATATATATATATATATATATATATATGCATGTATAAAAGTACATAAGATCATTTTGAAAATTGCAATTGGAAATGGCTTGTACTCCAGACATTTTTTAAAATTTCAAACTGACACTTTTTGCACATTTTTTTTACTCCCTTCGATAGTCTATGCTATTTTTAAGTTTAATTTCCCTCTAGAATCAATATTAAAAGCAAACTATGGCATAATGGCAGCGTTTGATGTCGATTCTCATTTCTGCTCGTGATAATAACTCATCGAATGTCACCCAAATTATCCATTGTATCACACGGTTGATACAGTTTTACATAATGTGTTTTCCGTTGTTTATCTTTGTTATGTCAACACATTGTTATATCACTTTCTTGAATCGGATTGATCCAATAATGCCCATGAAATACTTGCACCATATTCTCATTATTGATTGGCTGCGACCGAGTGAATGTTCCTTGCCCAGCTTTCCGGAACCTATGTTTGTATTGCTACTTTCAACAACTATATGGCGGCCGTGTGTCCAATTGTCAGCCGAAATAGACAGCGGGAACTACGACCGACGACTGTCACAAAAAGACACAGTAGTTGTTATGTATGTCGGAATATGTCCAATTTATCCTAAATAGATTTCTCCAAATGCCATACTAAAATTGGAACTTTAGTAAAACCGCGTGACGTAAACCTAATTAAACAAAAAAAAAAAAAAAATTCTGAGAAATGAGAAAATCCGTAATATACCGAGTATATGTGGATAAAAGCCCAGGAGATTATTGCAATGAACAGTCTATGTAGAGTAAAGACCAGGAGACTATTGCAATGAGCACAGTCGCCTTTACATTGCAGCTGCGACGCAGCATGGATATTGTACCCCCTCCCCCAGACAACTGATTTAAATGTCAACCTATAGACTATAGGAGGAGTACATAAACTGACCTCTCTTATGAAGATAATGTCGATAAACACTGGTCTCTCAAATGTCAATAAATTATCCAACCACATCATCTTTCGAAACGAAATAATTTCAGATATCCAGTCATAAAAAATTCAATCTGGGAATCACCATATAAACGCAAACTGGCAGTTGCCAAACATCATTAGATTTAATACTATTTCTACATCTAGCATTTTTCCTTTTGTTGAATATTTCTTCTGCCGTATCCAATGCGATATCTGTGGAGAATGTCCCTGTCAGAATGGACACTTTTTCGGTGGAGACATTGTAAACAGTCTCGTCTAAATCCATGTAGATGGTCCTCAGAAACTCCAGCTGAGGTGACCAAGTTAACTTTGTAACATCACAGAGGAATTTCCTTTTGTTATGTTGTAATATTGCTAAGATGTAGGAAAAGTTTAAATGTTCCGCTGTAACATGGTTTGTGTGTCAGTATAGGGCCATTGTTTTGTTATAATATTATTAGGATGTCAGTATCGGGTCTTTGGTATGCTGTAATACTGCTAGGATGTCATTATAGGCGTTATGTTCCGCTGTAACATGGTTAGTATGACAGCCAAAATTATATGTTGCGCTGTAGCATGGCTAATAGATCGGTAAGGGTATTTTGCTATGCTACAACATGGCTATTATGTCGGTAAAGTCTCCCAATTCCGCCTTAACATGGCTAGAACGTCGGTAAAGTCTCTGCGTTCCGCTGTAGCATGGTTATCAAGGCGGTATAGATTATTTGTTATGCTATAATATTGCTAGTTCGTAGGTCAAGTCTTTTCGTTTCGCTGTAACATGGCTAGATTGTTCATTTCTTTGATAATTACTTCTATGAAGTCCCATGTGACAACAGGGTCAGACCTTCAGCAATAGAATTAACCAGCACCTATTCCATCTCTCTCTCTCTCTCTCTTGCGCGCGCGCGCACACACACACACACACACACACACACACGCACGCACGCATGCACATACATACATACATACATACATACATACATACATGCATACTTGTATTCTATGCCATCTTAAGCGTCATCTTCGCAACTCAAAGGTTATCCAGTACCTGTCACCTCTGCAGTAAGCTCTAATGCAGAAAAGAATATTAGGAAGTAAAGAATTTTGTCTGCACTGTTGCATTCTGGGTTTTTTCTTCTTCTTCTTTTATACCAGAAAATACATCCTTGTTGTGTGAAAACAGTCGTGGACGTTGAAAAGGACGCAAGGTGGAATTGATACTACGTGTAGATTAAAAAGTCAAAACCGATATGATCCGTTGGTTTCCTTTTCTTCTGTCACAAAGACAACAATCTTAACAATTTGTCACAAGTTTTGTCACAAATTAAGCTACAGTATTATATCTTAATTATTATAAATAAAACAATCTTCGCTTATTATTTTCAAAGCCGACTGAATTTGAAATGTTTTCAATATTATTTATAATTCAGGGTACATTACAATTGTTGATAACACCTTCCTAATTCAGAATGTAAATTGATTTTTTTAAAACAATTTTATTAGATATAAATTATGATGATTAATGTGACAAATGCAAGGTAAATACCAAAATTCATTAATGCAAAGGCATTCGTAAGATCTTTTTCCCTTTATCATTCTGACTCACAGTTCTGTTTTGTGCCGATCTTTTGTCGGTATGGGACATGTAACTACTGTACATAGCTACTCAAACAAATTTCGAGTCAATTTTTATTTATTAACAGACCAGATACGGATTCACAGAGGAGTGTCTTCTGAATCACAAGTATTAGTTGAGACATTGTGATGTTTCGGGCTACGTAGTTCAATGGTGTCTTCATTTTCACGGTTGCACGAAAGGCACAAAGCTTTGACCTCCTTACGGAAATATCTGGAGAATATGGTCCAAACAAAGAACAGACAGGTTGGGTTAATCCAGGCCAAGAATTGTGTGAGAGTCCGAGCGGTATCGAGGCGAGCTTTTGTTTCCGGGTCTGAAGACCATGATAGGGGGATAGTATAATCCACGAAGTTAATCACGGTGGCTGGCGTATTGCACGAGAAATACACACACGCGAGCACAACTGTTGTATAGGTGACATCAGAGCTAATCCCGTCCAAACTTTGAAATTGGCAAAGTCGATGTTTCCAACACATGCGCAGAAGAATAAGACTGACAAAGACAAAGATAATTAAAAGGGGAAAGGTTGAATACAGTACACCTGATACCCACGGCCAAATTATTCGGTGGATGTCCTGACTATTCTTATCAACATAACATCCACGTGGAAGAATTTCGTACGTCCACATTGCGTGAATACTGACCACCACTAACCCAATCATGATCAAAAGAATTGCCACCTTTGCCATGAAGGCTGAACACAGTTCTTGTGCTCTTATTGGATGGTAAATATTAATATACCGATCAATCACCATGCCCACCATTAACCAGATTCCTGAATATGTGATAAGTCTGAAAACAAACTGCCATATCCTGCATCCAGTATCGCTTAAATGCATAAAGTGTGTTTTATCGAATACAAGTCCAAACCATCCTATACCAGAGTTCAGGATCAGTACTAAAATATTAGAAATGGAATATGCACACATGTATAGCGATATGGATCTTTTCCTCAACATTGGTTGGCGGAGTATATAATAAGTGACCACATTACCCACAATTCCTATTACTATGAGCACAGGTAGGATGTACAAGTACAGAATAACCTGCAATTTGTCTATTAGTTTGCGGTCCTCTGGCTGTTCATACAGATTAGTTTCGCATTCCTCGCAAATGGTTGTATCTGACATCGTCCCATTAGTCTCATTGGGCATAGTGTAATCAGTAACATCACTAATTGGACATTATGCGATCACCTGCAAAAAACGATAAAATGCAACTTTCTAATTATTCTGTTTGCGTCTTAATTTCCTCTCCATTTTATTACATTGCAATTCTACCATGAAAAGGAAAAACAAGTCAACGATTATAACAACACATTGGACTAGTAACTTGTATACTTACAATGTATAAAACTAATGAAACCAAATTTTGTCCTCTCGCGAATCGTACTTGCGTATTTATAATCTATCTTTCAGTTCAAATTGGTGTTCGTATTTGGAAATGTATTCACATAATGGCAGCTTTATTATCTTGGTTCCAGTTTTCGTCCTTCCTTCCTTCCTTCCTTTTCACCTTGCTCTGTATATTTAGTTTGCATTGTGTGATTGACCTTTTCCCATAACTGAGAGTAAGAGTTTTGAGCCTTCCTGACTAATTCCTTATTTGTAAACAATATATTTGTAGCTAATTTTTGTCTATGATTGTAGATAATATTTTACGATTATTATTATTTGTAGATAAACTTATTTGCCTGGATCTGAGATAAGGACATTTGTTTTCCCCTCAGGAATTTCTGGTCTACCTGATATTTGCCACGTTCTTTATTAAAATTTAAGTAAAAGATCTGGTCTTGTTGACAACTAAGAACGTTCTAAAAATGAACTTTTAACCGTCATCCTGGTTCTCGTATTTTGTCATAGGTTTTTAATATTAAGGTTGTTTATATTAAATTACGCACCCCTGTCTTAACATCTGAAATGGAACAAGTCTTTTAGTTGTGTAAATTTTTTGTTGGAGAGGATTTATTTATTTAAATTATTAATTAAATTACAAATTGCTCATTTATTCTTTTCGGAGTAAATCACTATTTTAGGATTATTATGAATTCATTTAGGGGAATTTTGAGTTATATCATTGCGATACATCACAACTGTTGACACATGAACACTGTTCAAGGCTATTGGTATATCAACACATTCAAGATTAATTAATTCGGAACACCGCTGGAATTCATCCGGAATAATCTATACGTTTTGACGTGTGGTACAACTCCTAGGACTATTTGGGATTTAATTCACAATAATGTAAGTTCTTTACTAACTGTTCACTTTGTATTGAGGGAAATAAATTATTTGTTAAATTTTCGTAAACTTGTTGGTTTTCGCTCTTTTCTGTTACTTAGTAAGACCATATAGTCATGACAAGATGATACCATGTTTTCACACATTTGATAAAACTGTGCACATTTTAGTCATTTATGATCGATGCGCTTTTCGAGAATAGAACATTTAAATAGCGATATACACAATGACATCTCATCTGAGCCGTCCACTTTTACTTTTACAACATTTTGCAGCACAGAAATTAAAAAGCGTATCTCAGTGAGATGTTCAAAGGACGTTGCTCCCCCCCCCCCCCACCTTAAAGCATAAAAATAGTTTCGAAATGACAGTGCAATGCAGGGGAGATAACGCAATATAGATATAATTGCGTTTGGTAGAGTTACTTAACTTAGAACAAGGGCAAGACTTGATAATCTGTTCGAAAAATATGTTTTGAGGAAAATGGCTTCTAATATTTACGGCAATTATTTACCGCTTGTTTTACAATTATGATGTAGGTACAAATCCATGGAATTATTGGGCTTGTTTGATAAGCCCAATGAGGATGGTGGATTATTATATCGTTGAGCCTTGCCAATTGGCCAAGCTCTTTTTTTTCCCTCCAGGTTTGAATTTTTAAAAAAATCAGATCTTGGCTATTTGTGGACGAAACATCTAGTCTTCAACTTGGACCTTAATTGCTTCATAATACAAAATTAAATTAAATGAACAGAAAAAATAAAGTGATTCTGCCATGTGTCCGTTCATTTTTAAGTTCTATGTGTAGGTCGAATCAGAATCATTGGCAAATTTGCCCATGTGTATACAGAAAATAATTGAAACAAAATGAGAGCCCAATTGCACATAAAGCATACAGTAATGCAACACGTTCAGAGAGAGAGAGAGAGAGAGAGAAGACGGAGAAGAAGAAGAAGGAGAGAGAGAGAGAGAGAGAGAGAGAGAGGCAGACAAACAGAGCAGAAAGGAATAAATATACATATTTAAGCAAATAACAGGTTATATTAATTCAACATGTAATCTGGTACAAAATGATTATGACAAATTAAAAAAAGAAAAGGAAACAAAAAGTTAGAACACGTCTGTAATTTGAGTGGCACAAAGTACAGACAGTACAATCTAGTAGTATGATAATAGGCGGTTTAGATTGTCTTAACTGATCTAGGTCAAAGCCTTTGCCCCCATCTCCAACCCTATGACTAAGTAGTTACTAACCAGCGCCCCTGCAAGAAGAAAGTCACTTGGGGTAGAAGACTTCAACTAGATCAGTAACCAACAAAACAAAAATATATATGTATACACACAGCATAAACGCTCGCGTGGTTAAAAAACCTAAATGTATTACAAACACAACCTATATCTATGAATGTAGCCCAAAATACAAATACAGACATATGTAACATATGCGAGGACATACCTGAATACAAACACGAAGACATGCACAAAGACATACGTGAAGATATACGTGAAGACATATGCGCAGGCACGCACGAAGATACATGATTTCACCAACGCTTGCATGGTAAACAAACCAAACACTATCAGCGAAGGCGAATTGCCACAAACCCATCTTATTCGCATGAGTCTATTTTTTATATCAGTGGAGCCGTTTTCGAAGACCTGTCGATTTTTATATGTATCCTCAGTGTATGCTCTCTATTATCTGCCTGTATAGCGGTGATTGGCAATTATATAATGATTTATCAAATTCTGTTTCCCGCTTGGATTTCATTCTTAAAGGGACAATCAACTTAATCAAGAAATGTATTATGGTGTGCCGATTATTATCTCAAAGAGGAAATAAACTATGAAAAGTCTTGTATTTATACAAGATTCAGCTAAATTGATAATCTTCAGTGTAAAAGCTACTAAAATCATTGCTTGCTGAAAGTAATAGCAAAATCTGAGAGACCCAAACTAAATATTCTAAGATCATGCGTGCTTACCATTTCATAGGATCATGTATGAACATGTATATAATAAGCCATGGAATAGTAATTCAAAATGACGTAGATTGACTTAATGTAGCAAGAGTGCCCGCGCATGTTTTTCCACCAGCTTTTGAACTTCAAGTATGAATTCTTTCATTTATTGCTAAGTCTTCTTGGTGGCCTAGTTAGTTACCATGTTATACTGCTGATCAGGATTTGAAGATTCGACTAATGCTCTCACGGAATATAATATTTTTCTTAATAATTGAGGAATGGTCGAAACCTGGATTGGTTCTGCATAAAAAATAAAAGTCAGTGAGAAAATGTAAGGTCGTTATCAATTACTAATACGATCACATGCATACTTATTTGAGACATAGTTTAGTTTGAAACAACATCTGAACCTTCTAGCCTGTCGTTTGGCATGCTAGTGGCTCATAAGGAGTTATAAATTCAAACCGCCGTAACTGACACTAAATATACACGTTGGTTGATCATAAGAACTTCATGTATAATAGCTTAAACACTGCAGAATGGTTTTAATCTGAAATAAATACGGATTCACAAGCATGATATTATTAATCAATCATCATCATATATGGAAGTTCACAGAATGATGCGTATCGTATTTTGAAATGATTTATGATATTATCTAATGCTGACACATCGGGTCTGAAGCCTCGGCAATAACTGATGTCCGAATAGCCGTCCCACAGGTGTTCGGTTAAATTGTTCAACAATAGCCTGGGCGCGATGTATGTTAACCTTTCCAACACAGACCCGCACCTTATGTTTTCTTAACAAGGCAACAATGGCTCCGATATATTCTTTAACAGGATCAGCTTGCAACAGCCGTGGCAAAATTAGCGGTCCTCGTGCGTAAATACGTTTAAGCGTTTCTGCAACATTTTCCGAATCGTTAGACGTCAATGGCTCAGCTTCCTTACATCTACTAACAACATCTACAATAGTTAACGTGTTCTTGTATGTGCGTCCGTCTAACGATCGTGCGATGAAAGAAAATATCAGCTTGATGAACTTTGTTAGGTGTTCTCACATCCACCCATCCAAGGCAAATCTTCCCTGGTGCGGACAGGTAAATTTGCCATGTTTAACCAACTATACTCGAGCAATCATGTGGGTGACTTTTGCCGCTCTTGATAACCTTTCAACGGCAGCTTCCGCGGAGACTGTAATAGACCTTATCTATGTTTATTATATCAATGCGCTTTACAAACAAGTGCCCGCTTAGTCTTGAGGATAATCTTGTCGTGAGTGAGGATAATCTTGTCGTGTACGACGATGTGATGATTGAGCAACAAGAAATCTCAGCGAGTATTTTCACGAGGACACAAAAAAACACAGACGTGATCTATGTAACAAAACGATACGCTCATGTGCCAACATCAATCCGGGACAAATGTAACATGCTAATGATGTTTCGCGTCATAGAGGCGTATGGTCTCGTAAACATTCATTTCACTTGGTGTGCCGTCCAACACTCTTGAGTTTCGGCATATGTTTGCGGAGGTCACTCAGGAACCATAGAGTTTCTTCGCTCGGGTCTCGACAAGCAATTTAAACGACTCCGAAAAATGTAGTGTAAAAACCTGCCAGTGATACCATAGCAAAGTATAAGAAGCAACGCCGTAAAGCCGCCTATCTGGAATAGTATAATCAACAGCAACCGTCTCCAAGATATGTTACAGTCGCAACAAACTGTACGGGAAGATCGCACATAGGGCTTTCAACAAATATTTGTCCCGTTGATCAAACCCACTGGTGAAATCGCGGAATCAGTAAAGAAATTCCCGGAAATCACCACCGTAATGGCTAGAATTGAAAGAGACCTGGTATGAGTATTAGGACAGCCTAAGCCATTGGAGAGTTGTCTGTGCACCCTGTTGGCTCAGAGGTAGCCGAGGAAACGGCGCCACCCAAGCAAACGTTTAAATGATCTGATATATTTAGCGAGCTAGGCCGCAAAGAGATAGAAGGTGATGCCGTAGAATTTTCCACTTTTTTCCTTAGCGACTCGAAAGATTATGCAACGGATTCATATCAAAAACGTTCCAAAAAGGAGCATCCTAAATAAGGACTCGGTGGGAATATCGTGGAAAATTTTCAAGGGAAATCGCAACAGGCGACGAGTGGAGGGATTTTTGCTTATGTTGCAAAGTTTAAAGAAGGCCAAAACCTGTGGGAAAACTCGCTGACATCACTATTTGGAAGCATCCTTTGAGGGTCAGAAGCCGAAAGAAGACTGGTTCAGAAACAGTAACAGGAAGAAGAATACTCTGATTGCGCGACCGCTGGCCATGAACACGTGGACAGGTTGTTAACGTTAGTGGAGCTAGTTTCTGTGGATAATAACGCACTAGAAGTCATTAATGGGGCAAAAACGATTTGTCAGCTGTTGCTTACTAATCACATCATGGTCTCCGAGACGTTTCTCGCATCGATGCATGAACATATTGAAGACGTTGATGACATATACAATAGTGATGATGAATTCTGAGACATGTTGTTGTTGCTGTGGGGTTTAACGCCATTTTTCAGCACGATAGGCTATACATGGCGGCCAGTATTAATGGTGGAGGAAGAACCCGGAAAACCCCGGAAAGAACCACCGACCCACGAGAAGCTACTGGCAGGCTTTCTCACATGCCCACATTGGCTGAATCTTAGACTCGAACCGCCGCAGACAGAGGTGAGATGGCAGTGATCTGTAAC
Organism: Sinohyriopsis cumingii; assembly: GCA_028554795.2. NCBI lineage: Eukaryota > Metazoa > Mollusca > Bivalvia > Unionida > Unionidae > Sinohyriopsis > Sinohyriopsis cumingii. The sequence goes on from CM068836.1 coordinate 21,848,432, forward strand.
GAAGAGCGCTTTTAGACCACTCGGCCACTCGGAATTCTGAGACAATTATTCACGATACAGTAATTGTAAATAGAGCTTGGAGCGTCATCTCCATGATCGCAATCCCATCCACAAAACCAACATGTTTTGTAACTTTTTCTACACGAATTACCACAGGGGAAGGTCGCACCCTCGAGATCGCACAAGTGTTACTGGGCGTAAATTACAGTCAACCTGATATCCGATCGTGCTCACTCAGGGGTCTTTACGCGAATACCTTGGTGGTGTTCTCGTTAGATGGTGGCTCATCTTTGGGGACGGCAGATCTTCATACAGACGCGTACGATATTGCCTCAATCGATAATAAAGTCCGATGAAGGATTTTGTTGGTGACCGGCAAAGACATTAAAAATTTCCATATGTGAGCATGAGCCTGCACTTAGCCCTGTCATCTCGATTAAATCTCCACAATATATGGTTAGCATGAGACAGTATCAGTTCTCCTTTTACTCAAATGTGTTTCCGAAAATATATTTTAAAATGTATGCGTGCAGGATGGAGAGGGCCTCAGGATACTACATCGTTCTATATTTGTTAGGATTAACACGACGATACAGATCAGTTTAACCTGTCACATTCTATATGGGTTTCACCAACTGTAGAACCAGATCATCTGATATCGATTACTTCCAGTCGCTCATGTATCTCCCATGTCATAATGGTCGGTTGACACATATTCGTTTTACCCTTGTGGACTAGGGATGGCATACGGTAAATCTCTGCGAAGAGACCTTAACAATAAATATATACATTAGAGATCGACCTGATATTTCAGTATAATGACAGTCGTACGTGGATGTGTGATAACATTGCGTGTTTTCAAGGCGAGAAAACCTGTTCACATGACATATCACGGAAATGGCTTAGGTGATGTTGTCCGGGGATTGTTCACAAGCACACCAAAGGTGCTTGCGGCCGCACTAATCGCTAAACAAGTTATAAAACAAGTTGATGACAGCATCAAAATCGTTCCTGCAGATCATTTAAAAAGCGAGGATTGTATGCGTTTCAATCGATTTGAGATCGACTACGACGATCAGTTACTCGAGCACCACTAAAGGTTGAACCAAAATCGATTACTCAAGCATAAACAGTGGGAATACCCCGATTAAGTTAGTAAAATAATGAATGAAGCCGCTCAATAGCGTTCAGCTGATTCACCGATTGCAAATATGTCAGAGAGAAGTGAATCTCAGTTGTCACTCAGAAGGTATTAGACGAAACTAATAATGTATAATATCAATCGTCCAACATACACTCAGTCTCGCGTGGGACATGGGTGAGGCTGTGATGATAGATCTCAGCACCAGTGAATAATATAATTATTCATATCCGGCTTGGGATTTCATTATATTAAAAATAGCATTACAAGTACACTTCAAGTCTCGCTTTTACTCTAACGTGAGGCTTTCTAAGAAGCTAAATTAAAACTGATACAGGACGACGACAATTACGTTTACGGTACCGATGACAAGGTTGGATTTGCTAACAATGGCATCACGAACGATGGAGGTGCGGTTGATGGTAAAGTTGAATTGTCAAAGTTAACATTGTGGATGATTGTGTTAATCCCTTCACTGGCCTCACAATCACATTTGTTGTTTACGTGTTCTGGAACCGCGTCAATGCTGTCGTTTCTCGCACCCGCCACGGGACTCGAAGCGAAGCACTGTTCATATATAGTTTGCATGGCAAATAACTACCCAACATTGTTTCAGCGCAGCAATACATGTGTGTTAGCCTCAGCGCACCAAAACACGTATTAGTGGCGTTTCAAGATGTAACTCGGGCTAACTACCAAACCCGTAGTAAGATGATATTTAACAACTATTACTATTCTTTGATCTTAAAGTAAGTAACAGAACGAAGCGAAACCAACACATTTAGTAAAACCACAAAATAAATGTATTTCTCTAAGTTACAAAATGGATATTTAAGAGGAACGTACAGTATTGTGAATTAAATCACAAATAATCCTAATTTTTCTATCACAAGTAGAAAAGTATAGAATATTCCGAATGAATTCCAATATTCTTGAATGTGCTGACGTAGCAATGGCCTTGAATGTGTTAATGTACCAATATTCTTGAGGTTTTGGCTAACGAGATTATTTGTATTCATTATTTTTATCCTAGCTATTGACATCTATAAAAAAAACCTTTTTAGTACTTATACAAATTTCTAATTTACAAAGAAAAAAAACAACAAATATTTCTAATTAAAAGCGTTTATTCTATGCAATAAATAAGTGTTTGCACTTAAGAAATAAATATCAATAAATTAAACTTTGTTGAATGAAAATGGTTTTCTAATCAAACCCAAACGCGAATTACAGATAAACAGAAATATTGGTGAAAGGCTAAATACCAGTATATTTTGACTTTATTCAATGTTTACTCGACCATCGCGTTTATACATTTCATGGAACGGATGATTGCACCGATAGTCTCATATTCAGGCACCAACTCTTATTTCTTTTTAGATACACAGAATGTGTTGTTGGATACACAGTACATGTTGTCAATTACACAACCTGTGTTTCCTGATACACAGTATGTGTTGTTGGATACACAGTATATGTTGTCATATACACAACACGTGTTGTTAGATAAACAGAATATGTTGTCAATTACACAACCTGTGTTGCCTGATTCACAGTATGTGTTGTCAGATACACAACACGTGCTGTTAGGTACACAGTATATGTTGTCAAATACACATCTTGTTTTGTCTAATACACAGTATGTGTTGTCAGATACACAACAGGTGTTGTTAGATATACATTATATGTTCTTAAATACACGGCCTATGTTGTCTGATAAACAGTATATGTTGTCAGATACACAGCAAGTGTTGTTACATACACATAATGTTTCGGCAGATATACATAGGTAATGTGTTGCTAAATATACAGAATATGTTCTTCACATACTTATGCGACGTTACTTGCTCACATTCCTACGTGCGTAGGATCGAGTAATTTTTTCCAGTGTAGACCGACAATAGGGACTATTTTTATCTTGTATCATACGACCCTCTACTGCGAGCATATTGCACACATCTGTTATACTAAAAAAAAGGGCCGAAGGAGGTAGGTAGAGGAGAAGTATATTAGAAACGGTGTGAGTGTGTGTGTGTGTGATTTGGATTTTTAACGTAGCTTTAACAATTTTTCAGTCATATCGCTACAATGTCTGCAGTGTGGCAGTTTATAGTGATGTCTAGCACTGGGGCATCGTGTCACAGACATGTAGCATGATGTCCCACCCAGTCACATTATCCACCAGGCCGACCTGTCCTAACACTAACCTCTTAATGCTGAACGCCAAGCGAGGTAGCTGTTAGTACCATTTTTATAAGTCTTTGGTATGGCTCGGCCGGGATCGAACCCACGACCTCCCGCATCCGAGGCGGTCGCTCTAATATCTAGGCCACCGGAGCGGTCTATTAGAAACGGATTGATAGGTTTGTAGACAGATTGCATTAAAGGTGGGTATTGTGAAAAACATCAAGTATGTATTAAAATCTTGATATTCCACTAAAAACTGTTTTTCCTCCTCTATATTCAGTGGTGTAAATGTTTACAATATCCTACTATGAGACTTAAAACAGTCCTCTTCTATATCTGTTCCATTAATGGGATGGTCTTCTGCCGTGTGCTATCACAACTTTACCCCGGTGACGATAAAAACGAAGGTGTGCAATCGCAAAATGAGTTACTAAAACAATAACATGATTATTTTAGCATTAGAACATGGCAATAAATATGCCTTGTTGGAGAAATGTATACAATGATTCGGAGGTTTACATTTATCATTACATATATATGGGTAGGCAGATGGATATGCAGATTGAAGAAAGAAGGAACACAATTACACATGTATTGACTAATAGATCTGATGAATGATCATAACTTTCGAAAGGCTCAGTCGAATGCTTTGTTAGATACAGAAAACAAGTCTCGTGTAATTAAGGTAAAACAAAAAACAAACACACCCCACCCCACCTACCACCCAAAAACAACCCACCCACCCGAGTCAATATCCATCGCATCTATCTCGAATATCAACCGGAAAATTCAAATTAATACTGTTCACGTATTCTTCTGAAATTATTTCATTAGAAAGATATACAACATAAACGAATGGACAAAAGTATGGATGGACGTATGGATATATTGATTGGGTGATATTATATTTTGCTTAAGTATATGAAAAGATATTGTTTAATACTTTATAATACATTTACATAAATTTTAATAATTTGATTTTAACCTTGTTACCAGCGATTCAAGTTAGGTGCGGTTAAAAGTAAGTCGTACTGGAATAAACCGAAGGCAGCTCGTTTTGTTGATGTTGACAACGAGTGTACAACACATACCACTAAGCTGTAGGTGACCTAAAACTTACATCCTGATTCTGTATTTTCGCCCATCTGTACATCCCTTGCTTTATATATCGTTAATATGTAAAAATTGAAGCTTATCCGAAATATAATGATATTTAGTACAGTCAAATAGAATAATTTATGAATTCTCACAAATCGTATTGTTTAGTCAAAGGTGGCACTGCGGAGACCAGTCTATTCATTGCCTTATCAGTTAATAGGACTTGTTAATTTAAACGAATAACTAAATGATTTGATTTATCTGTGAATACGTTGGGCTCATTCGGATCCATTCGAGAGATCCATTCATGTCCAAGAAAATCACTCTCCTGGCTCAGTCGAACAATGAGAACGTTATGCGCGCGATCACCGCTCTCAAACAAGAAGAACTTAGTTTCTTATGTTTCCAGATCACGCCTACAAAATAGAGGTTGTGTTCTCAAGCGAGAACGCTTTCAGGGTATAGTGGTCTGGACGTTCAGGTATCGAGACGGGCACAAAGAACGTGCGTCAGTGCAAAGGAAAGTCCTCTCGAATACATCTTTAAGTGACCATAACTGTCCAGGTCAGCCTGGTTCAGCTGTCATTGTGTGCTCATGGGAGAGGCACTTCACTCTCAGTTCCTAATTATAATATAGAAAATAAATTAAATGTACCGTTTAAACCAATAAACCGTTCAATCTATTTATACGTCACCCATCTATCAATTTATAAGTGCCGAGGTCGATTTTTTTTTGTGAAAAGAGTGAGACAGAATTTAATATAATAAAAAAATTGTATGACATAAATATTCTGAATATGTCATGTGCATTTAATATTACTCAATATCTGAATGATTATATATATATATATATATATATATATATATATATATATATATATATATATATATATATATATATATATATATATATATATATATATATATATATATATATACGGGGCCCCGAATGGCCGAGTGGTCTAAAGCGCTCTCCGTTACGGATCACTGCCATCTCACCTCTGTCTGCGTGGGTTCGAGCCTCGGATTCGGCTAATGTGGGTATGTGAGAAAGCTTGCCAGAAGCTTCTCGTGGGTCGGTGGTTCTTTCCGGGGTTTTCCCGGGTTCTTCCTCCACCATTAATACTGGCCGCCATGTATAGCCTATCGTGTGCTGATAAATGGCGTTAAACCCTACAACAACAACAACATTTTAAGTTTACAATAAGGAATAAAAGTACGAATACCTGGAAGTAACCTATAATTGTACATTTTCTGCTTTTTCTCTTATCTTGCCTGAAAGAGAGAGACTACGCAATAAAAGGGAGCATTATTCACCCAGGAAGTTCTGAATTTATCAGACATAAGGTTAAGTTGTTCCCTGTCAGGTTCCGGATGGGTCTTGTCCTCTGACCAAATGTGTTCTTTGCGATCGAGAAATGGCCAACCAGAAATATGGCCTGAATCACACGCGAAAACTTCTGTCTGCGCCGGTTCGAGTCTCGGATTCAGCCAATGTGGGTATGTGAGAAAGCTTTGCCAGTAGCTTCTCGTGGGTCGGTGGTTCTTTCCTAGGTTTTCCCTATCGTGTGCTGAAAAATGGCGTTAAACCCCACAACAACAACAACACGCGAAAACTCACGATTATACTTTGATTACTCAAGTATAACCAAGGTCTCTATAATGACCGACCAGAGATTATTGTTAAATGCATTCCAGGTCAGATTACCGCCAAAATATATCGCTGATTGAATAGCTGGCCTGGTTAACTACCTGATGTGCAATGATTATACCTAACTGATCACATACCAATATCAACTGGGTGTAGAGGAACCTGTGGATCCGTATTTTCTCTCACTTTGATTGATAAGGGGAAATAAATGAGTTCCAACTACTTGATCTGATCAATCAAAGCTCAAGTTTGAGATATGCTACCGACCTTTCGAAGCTCAACTGGTCAGTTTGAAAACTCAGCCTTAAGTGTTTGATTCTTGGTACAGTTTTATGTATCAGTTGGTGGTGGCTTTCAGTTCACTTCTATTGCAACTTTCGGCTGAAATCAGTGTCTTTAGGGAAATAAGAGCACAAGTTGTAGCAGCTAATAATGAAAAACAAATTGAGAAGTAAATGATAATATTAATATAGTTAACAAATTCCTATACGTTCAAAGATGAAATTAGTTTGTGTTATTGTTTATCTATATTTGATTTCTACGCTATGGAAAGGCTATGAAATCTCTCTCATTACATAATCCTAAATGATCAACGTTCTTAAGGGATTAATTAAAATCTATTAAAGTTTAAAGAACAATCGCTAACGAAATGAAGCTTTCACTTTTTATTTCTTTATTTTGTCAAGCGTGCATATCAAAGGTTCAGTTGCCTTTAGTTCATTCTGATTGTGTTATTCTTGTATCAATTGTCAAATCATGAAAGATAACATAATGGAAAACGTAAACGTATCTCTTAAAACACATATAACCTACAGCTGCACGTGTAGATTCAAACGGCGATGTCCGTTTTGAGCAAGAACCTCTTCAAAACTCTTGACTAGATTGAGATTGTCTCCGGAGTCGATCCATACTAGGTCGTGTGTAGAATAATGATTAAGATATCAAAGCATCGCTCTACTTATTTGACAATCACTTGCACCGGAACGAACCTGGGAGGAAAACGATAACTGAGTTTTAAGAAACCACCGTCTACAAATGTCTAATAACACATTTTATTTGGAAATCCCGCTGAAAATCGAGATAACGCCGGAAATATCCTAAGATAAGATTACAGAAATGATTGGAAGAGTGGTGGACCGGGACGTTGAGTAATAGTGATTTGACACCAGTTTCCTCCCTATTTCTACTTTCATATCTGACAACGCCAAATATGGACGAACACATTTTCCCTTGCAAAAGTTCGTCTACAAACTGCTTTACACAAATTATACTTTGTAGACTGAGTCCACATGGACTTTCTTCTACATAAAGATCAAATAAATAAACAAATAATAATATTTAATAAACGGGTGACAAGGGTGTAAAAATGGTCGAGCTCGCTTCAAGGTCAATCCGCACACTGAATTTTAATGTTATATGAAACACACCACAAACCAGGCAAAAACGACTAGAATCAGGATATAATTCATGCTGGTTGGACACACTTTTTCTCTGTATCTTTTATACTTCTCTCCTTTACCCTAAGGAGTTCTGGGGTGTGTAAGGTGCTGACCTAAAAGTAAGCGCCAAACAACACTGAACGTCACCTAGAGCAAGTAGTTTTTACTTTCCATGGTAAAAAATTATGGCCCGGAAACGATTACAATGCATTACCTTCTTGGGGCTTCACCCCCTGGCCTTGATCCATCCCACAGAACCCTTGCCAGCTTGTTTACGCACTCCACCCCCCCCCCCTTCCAGATTTCTTGATCAGTATCAGACGCTGTTAAAAGATTATTGCTATATAACCATCCTTCGCAAGAAAATGTAGGGCATCAAAATGTTTGCATCAAACACATGTAGTCGTTTAATGTGAATATGTAATAATTTTACCGTATTTTATTCTGATAGTATGATACAATGGGATTGTGTACAAGTTCTAACAACTTAATTGACCCTTTCCCTGTATGATACAACTATTTTTAACATGTTTCAACATGACAGCAGAGCCAGACAGACAGATAGACAGACGGGTGGGAGGCACAATGCTAGCATTTTGAATAAATTATTGAAATCGTTCCATACCGTGTGTATATTCGTATATATTTTGCAGAATTATATTTTTCATTTGCATCGCCATTTCCCAAAAGCAGTAAATCTAACCTAACAGTTAGACATGGAACTGAGTGTGTGTTCTCATCAACTCATTTCGTTGTTGGCTCTACTTGGGACAGAACATGAATAAATGTAAGATGGTTTCTATGGTGGTAGCAGGAACACAAATGGGCGTCAGTAACCTGAGACCGATAAAGATCAGCTTTTAATGTGCGTACATTATAATGCAATCCACAAGGCCTCTACACTCATTTTGTGGAGTGTTAATAATTGTTGTTTCTGTCGTCTAAATTGAATATCTTCCCACCCAGTTTCAAAATAAAGATATCGCCTACTAGCATATTATGGAAGTTCTATAGCTATTCTCAACGCTTTTAGCTGAGGCTTCAGAAGTTTGTCTGAATCTATAAACGAACATCTATTCAAAACTACACAGGCATATTTCAAGATGCACCTGATATAGGTCATATAGAGTTTAGATAATATTTGTTTGCTAAGTTTTCATTTTGAGTTTTAGAAGAATGGCTAATCCAAATGATGTTTTAGAATGATGTCATATGACATATCCATGTGAGATTTTATGAAATAGTACTCCGAGATGGTGACGACAATCAATATGCCTAAGATGAAATTTTTACAAGACATATTTACAGCTTTCTTGTTCGTAAACAACATAACCACCGTTTTTCCCCCCGGAGTAAACCTTAAAATCGTTGCATATGCCATCTATGCAGTTTTATTGGATTCGTGTGTAATTATATTTCCGCATAATAAGTAGATTAGTAATTCAGATACAGATCGTGTGCAAAGAGACGGACAAGAGAACTCTTACCATCGGCAATACTAGTTATATTGATTAGAAATAAAAGAGGTTCAAGAAGGGTCGTGCAAAAAGACCATTTGTTTCTGTTACTTAGATAATTTTAAAAACCATGTCATCACATTACCTGAAACACCATATTCCTTCTGATTAATTATTATACTTCAAAGCCCAAATACATCTTTCAAATATTGTTGTGACACATCTAAGTGGAGGAATAGGTTTTTGTCTAAAAACTTCACTTAAATCACCTGGAAATTTCATTCCTTTAGCGACAGATTGAAAAGAATGATAACCAGTGCTCTTATTGGTATGCTGACGACTTTTAAGCATTCCTTAACTTACGGCATCACGCCCAGTAGCTTTATTTACATAACTGGATTTATATAATATCTGTAATTTCTTTTACATATTGTTAAGACTCTTCGGTCTATTTCTTGGTGCTCATATTCAAATAATAGCTGCTTTGGTTCACTCTTTTCTTGTGGATGCAGCTGTAAATTTTTTTAGTCCAGATTATAGTTACACCAAAGGCACTACAGTGTGATTGCATTCCATTGCTGAAATCCTCACAATGTGTGATAGGTACAACTAACTTGAGTGCATGATTTTCACGGCTATGTCTATCAACATACTCCTTTAACATACGTATATAGCAATATGTTTGGTTTATTTTGGCCTCCCATGAGTGTTAATTACATAATTTAAGTTACTTACATTCTTTTCAACTGTGTATGGGCCAAAGTACTTAGCCTGAAGAGAAGTTTGAATTATGGGCAAGAGAGCCACAACTCTCTCGCCAGATTGAAAACTCATTTCCCTTGTATTTATGCCATGCCTTAATTTCATTTTTTAACTCGTCTTAGGTAAGGGGCTGACACAGTCTACATTGTTCTGCTAAATGTTTCTCCAAATGCAAGAATAGGTTGCATATGAGTCTTAGGTATCTGCTAATTGGGTTTTCCTACCATTTTACAAATGTGACAAGATCCACAGTATATACAAACACCACTTTTAATTTTCTGCCAACAAAAATTATTCAAGATAGTGTGATGAGTCTTATGGACCCCTAAATGATCATCAAAGGAGTTTCTTGGGATAGACTAAGAATTTCCTGTTCATACGAATTAGGAACAATAATTAGATAGCTCATAGACAACTCGTCAACAGCAGATACCTCATGTGGTCTACATTTCCTCATAAGGACCCCACTTTTAACAAAATAACAAACAGGCACTTTTGTGGCTTCAGTTTCGCTAAAAGAACTATGATCCAACAGGAGATCTCAGGACATTGTTCCCATTCGGCAATGAGTGAGTGTCCTTTGTCACCATGATTAGAGTAAAGAGAATGAGATTTAAAAAGAGGATCACTATAATCAATAGGTTTTAATTGATCCATACCAGGAGCAAAAGTGACCTTATCAAAAGCCTGACGAATAAATGTGTCAGATTCAGGAGTAATTTCCTGATCAACATTATTCTCAAGAGCTTTCTTTCCATAGCCCTGGTAACTGCACAAGCTGGGTATACATCTGGGATTTCTTTTTTAATAGGATCGTCTTTCAGATCCAAACAAGGTTTGTCAGTTACAAGTGGATAAACAACAACCTTATCTCCCTTTCTTCCTTTCCTCTTTCTCTACGAATCTGTATTAGCCCGTCTTCTCTTTCTCTCCCACTTTCCTCGTTTATACAATTTCTCTCTTTCTCTCTCTCTCTCTCTGCTGTATTTCTCTGACTTCCCTCTTTCTTTGCATTTGTATAATTTCTACCTGAATCTAAAGTATTTTTTTATAACTCTAATGCCATCTGTTTTAGCTGTAATTCTATTTTCAACGATTCTAACCCCTCCTGGGTAGGATTTGAGACAAGGTCCTCCACTTTAGATGATTTCGTGAAAGCTTGTTGGTTTCACAATTGAATTTTCAAATATGCAAAGTTAAAATACATGGAATATAGAAAGTTCAGATATAATATGAATATAAATTAACAAAACCGCAAAGTTTTATGAAATATTTTAAAGAAATTTGTATCCCGTACATGAGTCCCCAATTTTCTCGTACGATTACGACTCTGTGGTCTTTGAAAAGAACTGACAGTAATGTGAATTAAATACCAGATAGTCATGAAAGTTTTATCACAAATCAAAACGTATAAAGATCCAACCGAATTCCAGTGGTATTCTAAATAAGTCCAAATATTGAATGTGTTGATGTGCCGGTAGTCTCGAACATGGTAATGTGCCAATGGCCTGAAGAGTGATGATGTGCTATAGTTTTTTTTATATATCAAAATAATATAATCCAAAAATGTTCTTGTCTAATTCATTATAATTCCAAATTGATGTACCAGTCCAAGAATATTATTGATGAGCAGTTTGTATTTCCAGTGAATAATATTTGAAATAAATAATTCCACGATAATGAATGCACTGAACACAGCATTAACACTGATTCTGTTAAAGATGTTAATGCAAGAATGAGTAATTTCTGAGACTCAAAATAGAACCAGGATGAGGGTCAAAGGTTAATTTTAATAAATAACACGGTAAACATCAGGTTCAACGGGTGTTTCCATGGGGGAACTCCAATGTCCTAGACTCATATTATGGTAAACATCTTTACTTCCATTGATAATGATCCTAATATAGTATTCTTACAGAGAAATATTAGACAGTAACCTTGATTCAGGACAAGGTCAAGTACAAAATAAAAACACATAACATAAAATCATTAAAAAAGCCATCAAATAATACAATTAAATATACATACTATATCACTATTTAATTTAGAGTATCAAAGCACCTTTTTGAAAATTTGTGAGAGAAAGATTACTATTATCAGTAGGTGAAGTAAATTGCTTATTTAATAAGTCATCGTTTACTTTTTCATCAGAAATACAAAAAAGGGAAACATTATAACTTTTAACTTGGATTGGGTAAATATAATTCATAGGATCCGTGTCTTTCAAAAGTGTGGCTGTAAATTTCCAAAATGTTTTTGGATCTTTATCCTCAGAATCACAAAGAATTTAATCATGTTTATCCCTGTATTGCTCTGTAACACACTTTCCATGTTATGTATTCTATTTCTTACTTGTTTGTATTTTTCTTATTGTTTGGCCTACAATTACTGAAGTTATATTTGCATGTTGTTCATTTTCTTCGCATTATTCTTATTTGAGAATCACACCACGGTTTATCAGCTGGAAAAATTGTAGCAGTTTTTAAAATGTACGACACCCTGACCTAACACTTTTAATAATTGTGTGGTAAATATATTAGTTGCAGCATCACATCACTAAGAGTTAGCAATAATTATAAACAGTTTCTGCTGTCAGAGTTGAATGTGTTGAAATATTTTTTGCTGTAAAACCAGACACGACGGTTATGGGCTGTTTTGAGATTCACGTTAACACGGATTTCAATTTTAGGAGCATCATGTTTAAGAATTTGTCAACCATTTTCAAACAGTAAATGAGAAGTATGTTTATGCAACTACTTTCAACGACTGGCTCAAGTAAGGTTATAATAGAAGAAGGAATTCGTGTAAGGTTTGTTACACTGTATCTTGTTATAAGATCAATTAAATGTACAGACAAAGAAAGTCTGAGTCAGTCAATCTTTTTACCCCTCTCCCTTAATAATACTATATATATACGCGTCACTTATTATATCAACTAAAGTTTTAAAACTTTCCCAGAGATTAATATGAGAGTAGTTTGATCTTTAGCCCGTCCATACAGTAACTGTGCACGAGTAAGAGAGTAGTTCGATCTATCCCGTGTCCATACATTTACTGTGTACGAGTAGGAGAGTAGTTTGATCTCTACCCGTCTATATAGCTACTGAGTATGAGTAGGAGAGTAGTTTAATCTATACCCTGCCCATACAGCTACTATGCACGAGTAGGAAACTAGTTTGTTTGATCATAACCTCGTCCATACATCTACCGTGTACGAGTAGGAGAGTAGTTTGATCTATCCCGTGTCCATACAGCTACCGTGTACGAGTAGGAGAGTAGTTTGATCTATACCCTATCCATACATCTACCGTGTACGTGTAGGAGAGTAGTCTGATCTATACCCTGTCCATACAGTCAATGTGTACGAGTAGGAGAGTAGTTTGATCTATACCCGTCCATACTTCTACCGTGTACGAGTAAGAAAGTAGTTTATATCCCGTCCATACATCTAACATCTACCGTGTATGAGTAGGAGGGTAGTTAAATCCATACCCCGTTCATACATCTACCGTGTAGGAGTAGGAGAGTAGTTTGATCTATACCCTATACATACTTCTACCGTGTACCAGTAGGAGAGTAGTTTGATCTATACCCTATACATACTTCTACCGTGTAGGAGTAGGAGAGTAGTTTGATCTATCCATTATCCATTTGTTGCCGTTTTGATGACTTAATTCCAGACACAATTTCACAGTATCCTCCATGCAGCTAACTATAACAACATATTTTGACTTTTCAATTCTATATAAAAAAGTTTTCTTTCATTTTTCCCTTCATTGATTTATGCTTCTTCTCTCGCACTATTTTCCATTGTCTTTCCATTTTCAGAATAACTGAAATAACTATCTATCCAAAGATATAAAATAGCTTCAAACTGACCATGAACGCAATCTGTATTTACATATGGCTATTTTAGCAGGCTGCTTGTATTAGTTATTATATAGCTCATTCTTATATATCACTCCACTGTTTTCTTACGGATTATAGTACAAATCATTTTCTCGTGAGCTTTCGTGTGTGCAGAAACGGCCCTAGGATGTGCAGGGCCCAAGGCAGCAAGCGATGAGAGGGGTCACAAGCCAAAAAATTGGATTGAGGAGTTGATTTCCGAGGGGCCCATGAAATCGCAGGGCCCAAGGCAGTTGCCTCGTTCGTCTTGCCCTAGGACCAGGCCTGCATGTGTGTGTGTGTGTGTGTGTGTGTGTGTGTGTTTTTTATTAACCCCGTAATAGGTTGGTTGACCAATGGGTCAGATAATCTAGGGATAATAAATATAATCTACCGAGAAAGAAAAGACACACACACACGCATACACACATGCATATGGCACACAATTTAGGTGACATGAACTTTGTGATATTACAGTGTGTGTGTGTGGTGTAGTGTATTGTGCGCGCGAGATATAGAAGGGGGGGGGGGCAGAGCGACAGACAGAAGCTATAAGAATGCCAACAAAATACTCGAGGCGACGAAGCCTTTTTGAGTCAATCCCTCACATCCTTGCCGTGATCAGCAGCCGCAAATTTTAATGTCATTTTCATAATCTTGTATCTTTAAGATGTATATATGTGTGTTGTGTATATGCATGTGGATCGTCGAAAACCGACGATATTGGCGACCATAGCTGTTCCAAATTTTCAACTCAAGTAATAAACGGCCAGTTTGATTGGCAGTTTCAAGTCTGATACAGAATTCTCTTGATGTCCCTCGACTCCACGCGCGCGTTCGTGTGTGCGTTTGCACGTGCATTCTTATGCATGTAAATGCAAACATGAATTTATACAAATTCTTGTGAAATGACTCCATCTTGGTGCGTATTTAAAAGAATGTTAGTTTTCAGACCTGAGATTTGGCTGATTTTCCTGTTAAATTGTTCAGTCTAACATTAATAGGATAAAAGTTTATCTGATAAGTTCTTCAAGTCCTACACAGTTGTATATTGTGCCGTTTGAATCCACACTGAACATCAGATAGTAAGTTCTTAGATTCCAGTTCATTATGGGCGGTACAAAAAGCTAAACACATACAATCAATCAGTTCAATTCACAAAAGTTATGTAGCAATAGTTTACTGATCGCTGGGTAGGATAGCGGGACTTGTCGACAACTAACTGAAAAAATGTGAAACTTTACTGATGAAGATGAAAATAACTGTAACGCCTCTGCGAGATCTAATACTTAAGGAGAAAGGTCGCGGCCATGATCACTTAAATGAGAATGTACAGAGGTCCTACAAATAGAGATCTTCATTTGAATTGCGATGCCCAAAATACATTTCGGTGTTCATTCATAACTTGTACAGTTATTAATGTCATATGTTCATTAATACTCTGGCGAATAATGACCATGATCATGAAATAAAATTCATAAACATGATCCCAAATGTTTTTAATTCACCAAGGAAAACATTGCATTCGACAGAGCAGACAGGTCCATGAAACATGGCTAGAAAAAGAAAAAAAACATTTACATGAAAGATTAGAGTTGTATATAGCTTTATGTTCATGTGTCAGTCTCTACACCAGCTGGTTAAGAAAGCATGGATAACATAAATGATTTAATGAAAAATCTGTTGGCGATGACAGCAAAGCTAGAAAAAAGTCCATTTGAAAGATAAAATGTGATGGTGACATCAAGGAGAAGAAGTTTTAAGTCATATATATATATATATATATATATATATATATATATATATATATATATATATATATATATATATATATATAATTTACATTGTTTGTTAGCATTTATTTAGTTCTGTTAATAACTAATATATGGCTAATTTTTTCACGATGAGTGTGAGATTAATATTAGGATCATTATCAATAGCAGTAAACATATTTTCCTGGTCTGAGTCAAGGACATTGTGGACATTGTGTTTACTATGTACTTTATTATAACTTTAGAACAGACCTTCTAATTATAACTAAGATGTTTCTAGAAATGAACTTTTTGCCCTTATCCAGGTTTTTCTTTTGTGACTACTTTTTTATATATATAATCTTGTTTACTGGAAAAATTGTTAGTATGTGGGATAACATCTGATCAGATTCCAATTGTATTATTATTGTGCAGAATTTTGATTTGGGGAAACTATTTAATTCCAATTCTTTTTTAGAAACACGAAGTGCTCAAACTTATGTTCTTGGAGATATAGACTAGGATTTAGAATGAAATTCAGATAAGGATAAATTCTTGGATTATATTAATATGATCCAACAAAAGACTATTTGCAAATCGCCATGACACAGGCCATCACAGGCACATCACAGGCACATCAAAAATCTTCAGCGCTGGAGTTTCGAAATAAGACTAAAGTTTATTCTGAACGTCATTCATTAGGACTTGTGTCAATAATTCTAGAATTATTTGGGATTTGATTTACAACACCATACGTTATAATTTATGTTTTCAATTCGTATTCTAAGGGAAAAAATATTTGCTGTGATTACAAATCGTGTTGCTTCTCACTCTTTTCAATTATAATTTTTAAGACCATAGAGTCGTAAGATATCTTTATATACACAATTTATATGATAGGGCAATGAACCAATATGTGCTTGTTCAAAATTTCAGATGAAAGATA
The DNA here is from genome assembly GCA_028554795.2 of Sinohyriopsis cumingii. Classification (NCBI taxonomy): domain Eukaryota; kingdom Metazoa; phylum Mollusca; class Bivalvia; order Unionida; family Unionidae; genus Sinohyriopsis; species Sinohyriopsis cumingii. The sequence goes on from CM068836.1 coordinate 21,864,752, forward strand.
ATGAACCAAAATTATGTTTTTATATAAAAAATTGTTTATTAATACTGACGTTAATGATACAAGGTAGAGTCTCTGTGTGTGTGTGTGTGTGTGTGTGTGTATGTGTATGTGTGTGTGTGTGTGTGTGTGTGTGTGTGATTTGGATATTTTACGTAGGTTTAACAGTTTTTCATTCATATCGCTACGATGTCTGCAGTGTGGCAGTTTATAGTGATGTCTAGCACTGGGGCATCATGCCGCAGTCATGTAGCATGAAATCCCACCCAGTCACATTATCCTGACACCAGGCCGACCAGTCCTAACACTAACCTCTTAATGCTGAGCGACAAGCGAGGAAGCTGTTAGTACCATTTTTGTAAGTCTTTGGTATGACACAGCCGAGGATTGAACACACGACCTCCCGCATCCGAGGCGGATGCTCTAACCACTAGACCACCGGAGCAGTCAAGGTGGAGTCTAGAAGTGGATCTGGAGATGCTAACACAGCTACAAAACTATTTCAAGGACTCCCCATTGCTTCAGAGCAATTGATTCCAGTGGAAAATGATTTGACCCACTACAAAAGAAATTTGTAAATGACTGCAAGGGTACCAGACAATCTGTACCAAAAATATTGTGTACATTGAAGAACAAAAAGTAAGATGTGATACATTACATAAATCTAAATTCTAACTGCAATTGGGTTTGAAAGTGAGCGCGGTAAACATAGTTGCCTTGTTTGATCAGTACCCTTACCAAAAATCAAACATATAACTTAATGCAAGTTTTAAAAAAAAAAAGATATCAATGAATTTGAGAAAGACTTCTTCAAAGGCATTACTATTTCACTGCTTAGTAAACTTATGGAAAATCTACAAAGTAGGACGCCATTTAAAATATGTTCAGATGAAAATAAATGTGTTCAGCACCAAAATGATACATCGTTTTGCAGGAGGACAACAATGGATGACAACTTGATGCTACGTTTGTATGAAAAATAAAGCTAACCATCTCAATCAAAGGAATCTTTTACTATGCAGGATCTATCCAACTGGTGGATATGTGAATTATACATACTACACAAGGATGAAAGTCAAATACAGCCAAATGAAATTATTGACAGAAGATACAGGTTCTCAGTGCATTCTTGTAGAGAAAAACAACTTGTACAGTAACATCGACGAAGCATTAAGTATTATTTCACTAGTGACTATCCCAAGACAATATGTTTAACATCTGCCTCAAATGAATAAAAAATATAATGGATGTTTTCAAAGATGAGCTAAATCGCACACCAATAAGAGAAGTTTGTGAGTTAAAGGCAAAACTATATAATACGTGAATGATAAAGATGAAAAGGTAGTTAGCAAAGGAATGAAGTAAATGTGTATTTAATAACAAAGAGATGTGGCTTCTTCAGTTACAAGGAAACTTAACCAGCAATGCATTTATTCAGGCCAGACAAGAGGCAGGTGTACAGCATGAATACATATCATATGTATGACTTCAAAAGGTTGAGGTAACAACGTAGACATATCACCATACAGTCACATTAATGCCTTCATTTGACAAGGAAACTCAAGTCTCAAAAAATTTCTCTTGATTTGTTTGAAAATATCTACAATCTCTGACACTGTCGGATTAAACCCTGTGGAGGTTCTTGGGCAGTCGAAATCTTAGGGGCCCCCCTCACAAATTGTCTCCTAATACGTTTAATCAATATTATTTTGATCCGTTGTCGCGGGGCCCCTAGGCCGGTGCCTACTCTGCCTGTTTGGTAATCCGACACTGATCTCAAATTTCATTTAATCTGGAATCAAGTGATTCTCTTTAAACACGTCCTTGTTCTTGCGGTAATATTAAACCCAAAAGCGTACTTTCTTCCTGAAATTTCAGATAACAGATTTAGGTTTTGTACGATCAGCCATGCAGAGATCTCAAAATGTATACCACAAAAAGCTAGCTTGGTTACGTAAGTTGATTTTTTGTTTACGTCACGAAGATTCCACAGTAATATATTCTAAAACCAAAGTATTGGTTGTTTGGACCATCAAACAATAATTCAAACAACATTTTCTTTTACAGTTCATCATCGGTGTCTATCACAATCACCTTTGTAACTTTGAATATCTACTATTCCATTGAGGTCTTGATGCACAGAGTTGTTGGATAGATGATAAGGATGTGATAGAAAAATATAATGTAGTCAGCTTCTATCACAATGTTTATCGCAATTAGTCAATCTACAACTGATCATGTTATGGACTTCATTAAAATGCAGCTCTGCTCTGGTCAACAGCAGTGGTTGTTGTTGTTCTTGTTCTAGGGTTTAACGCCATTTTTCAGCACAAGATAGGCTATACATGGCGGACAGTATAACTGGTGGAGGAAGAACCCAGGAAAACCCAGGGAAGAACCATCGACCCACGAGAAGCTACTGGCAGGCTTTCTCCACGTACCTACGCTAGCAGAGCCTTGGACTCGAACCCACGCAGACAGAGGTGAGATGGCAGTGATCCGGAACGGTGAGCGCTTTAGACCACTCGGCCACTCGGGGCCCCGTCAACAGCAGTGGGACTTATGTTTCACAGAATAAGGATATAATGTATGCATATTTAAAAGAAAATTGATTTGACAAGATTTTAATGTTAACTTAGCCATCCGAAACTGAAGATCTAATTTCGGAAGCATAGTTTTTTCTTTTCTGTTGATAAGAAAATGGATACCCCATTGCACATTGGTTAATTTAAGACAGCTACCGGTTTTATCTTATCGCGAGTGCTTCTCAACAAAGATATATTTAGTTGCTGCCGTAAACAGTTGGCTCACGTGAACGCCCTGGAAACAGACCATGCGTGACAGGCCTTTTATCGTCACCGAGATCTTCTCTCTTGATGAGAAATAATAAATTTCAGGATCACTTTTCCATACACTCTGCACATTTTCAAACACCCATAAAGATCATCCTGGATTAATCAAGAGTGATATTCGCTATTGGTGCATTGGCTACGATCTTTGTATCTCTCCCTCGCTTACACTCTTCGTTGTGTAGTAGCAGCAAAAGGAAAATCCATTGCCACGTACTGATTGAACAAATTATTCGGGTGTAATCGTGTCGTACTGGAAACATTTCGTAGTCCTGGTTACTGCCTACTATCACTTCAGCCACTTTGGCGAGTGTAAATGAAATCCCGTGGAAGAGCACATGTATAAAGAGAACAGTGATCTGCTAGTACTTTTAAAAAGTAAAACGCTGTCATAAGCATCTTTCCATATACTATAAACTGTACAGTTTTGGTACCAGTGTTATTCACTTTACTAGCTCCTGATATCATCTTCCTCAGTTTTTCACTCGTGATACCGTGCTAAATTCTGTTTGTCGTAACCGATACACGGAACCACAAAATATTGTATGGAGCTGAAATGTTGTAATCATTTAGGTATAGAAAGATCACGGCTTCCCTATGATATCGTTATCTCCTTCGACATCGTAGAAATATTTTTGGAAATCATTTTGTACTTACACCATTAAATTTACATGGAAAACACACGTTGCAGGCATTCCATACAATAAATTGCTTTTAAATCTTCATCCCGCTAACTGTTCCCCTTTGTAAAAAATTAAACATTGTAAGAAGTAAAGTCACATGTCTTATAAAGGCTCTAGTAACCACTATTTGTGTGTTCTTGATATGGTTTCGCACACCGTTTGCAGTTCTTTGCGTTACCTTTTCCAATTAATTATAGAGTTTGTAATAGCCATCAGGAATTAAAAATCTTAATTGCAGTCTTGTCGTTGATGTAATTTAAGAAATTGCGTGTTCATTCGATATGCTGTAATATTCAGCAGCAAAATCTACATTTGTAATAAAATTAATAGTTTCCCATTTATGTTATCAATTGGATTGTAAACAAAAATTCATAATGTGACCCAATTGTAATTTATAGCTCTCTTGGATTGACCTGTCAAATTATCTAGCGATGTTTTCAATTTCTTTCTTCATATTTTAATGATATTGTTTTTCATGTCTCTGTACTTATAATTGCTAATGATCAAAATGAACTCATGATTGCTTTATTTGTTTTCAGCAATCGTTACGCTTATTGATTCGTCAATACTGTTCAGTTTACTAATGGTTGGTGTGACTATTTCATTATTTTTAAAAACTTAGTTGTGAATCAACTTTTAATTCAAACCTTTTGACACAATTCATATTAATACTGTGCTAAATCGTATGAATGTTAATGGAAGAACTATATCAGTAGCTATTCCAGATAAATAAAATCAAGCAGTTGAAATACCTACACAGGTTGAAACTGTTTTCATACCTGCCTCTAACAAATGTTCTTACTATTTTGCAATGTTTTCGATCTGCTGGGCCAAATACTTTTTATCTCCACAACTTGTCTAATACGTTATGTTGCCGTTTTACACATCCGTTACGTTATTTACTTAACCATAAAAGCAACCCTTGTAGACTGATTTAATGAAAATGAAATGATAGACTCGGAAATGTCCATTGTCGAAGGCGGGTCAATCGTTATCTTCACCAGCTTTTTTGAAAAAGTAAATGTGATAGCCGATTTATGGACTTCATGGTAAACAGCGTTCATGGTGTTTTCTTTCGCTCGAGATTTTGCTATTTATGTAACGACAACGCCAGGCAGCCTGAAAACAGATTTAAACCATTGATGGTACTGCATTCTATGATATTGTCATTGTTGGATTTTTCTCTTGTGATGGACTGGTTGTTCATTGTTATTTTTTAAACGGATTTTACTGCCGTATTTGAAAACTGAAGAAGCATCTTTGTCTTCTGACCATATGAACGTGAATCCCAAACAGCTGCTTCGCCACCTCTTGAATAATATATTGTGCTGTTTGAGAACGTGTTGTGTGATGTTAAGACCTCTCTGATAGATACTGATTATTCTGTTTTTCCGCTTCAACAGTTCGCCTTTTTCTCGTTTAAATGCACGTAAACGTTCCTTAAGCTGCCTAGAAAGTTCAGATTGACGTGGATCGTTTCCGGTTCTTTGCTGTCGTTTATGTCATCTTGCTGTTTTTCTTGTTCATCTTCGGTTTATTTCGCAATGAAATTTGGAAAATTTGAAGATGACTCTTTCAAGTACTTAAGAATAATGAGCATATATGTACATGTAACTGTGAACATAACAAAGTGGGTTTCATGGCATGGTCTATGTGTCAAATAGCAAATTAAATATAAGCCTTTTAAAACAAAGTATACGAACAAGTGGTATGAGGAGAATGGAGACGATAACAAAATATATTTATGTATGTATGTATGTATGTATGTATGTATGTATGTATGTATGTATGTATGTATGCATGCATGCATGCATGCATGCATGCATGCATGTATGTATGTATGTATGTATGTATGTATGTATGTATGTTCTCCTTAGAACATGTTCACCGAACATGTAGATTATATAGAATCTAATGCTTTTATTCGACTTTGAAATACCCTTACCTGTAAGACCATTAGTATCCCGCAGAAAGAAGCACGCCTCAACTCCTTTTTTCTTTGTCTACCATATAATTAATTTCCTCAGCTGGAGATTTTCTCCAATACTCAACAGTATCTGCCCAATAATAATAATTACTTTTGTAAGCTCTAAACATAACGATGTTGTAGTTTCCTCAAAACCCTTGTGCACAGTTGGTTCTTCTGGCCCATTATCAATGACGTTTTTGATTTTTCCCTTAAGGTATCTCCAGCCATAGCGCAAGTTTAAAATTATATTAGATGCTATTAAATTGTTTTCAGTCAGTGTTTTTTTAATTTGATTGCGTCATCATTAGACGGAAGTAAAGTATGATAAATTCAGATAGTGTCTTTCTCAGCTGGAAATTAATGTGAAATTTATATACTGATTTCGGTAACTCTTACATGGTTTTGTCTATTAAATGATATTATGAAATACCGCAAATTAATGTTGCCATCTACACCACCCAGTTTAAATGAGTCTGCCATAATTTAACGTAATAATGTTATCTGTATCTTTTCATTCATTAATCAGATTGGAAATTTAAAGTGCAGTTTTCAAACGTTTAAGTGGTTTATATATGAAAAAGTGAGTTTCAGTGTTGTAAATTCGTATTTCGTTAAATATTTGCGAAATATTCTGTTTTACAGCAGAGTTAAACAGAGTATCTGGACATGATAAAGTTTTGAACTGATTAGTTTACAAATTGGCTTTTCTTTTTCATAAACATCGATCATCTTTTTGCTTTCCCGCATTCAAGTGTAATTATATGTTAATATTTAATCTTTTGATCTACTCCACTGTAATACCATAATAATCTCGTTTATTTTAAACAATCTCTACAACTCTGGCAAATTTTGTTTAGTTTTTCCATTTTATCCTGTAGTTTTTGATGTGGTATTCCAGTATTTTACAGTTTATGGTACGTCTAATTGTTTCATTCATTTGAGTAGTTCCATTTCCATTACTAAAGGATGTCAGTGGAAACTAAATCTTAAAAATATGTATGTCCAAAAACTATTAAAGATATCTGGAAACTATGAAAGGGTGTACTGGTTTTTACTTTATGGTGCGAAAATCTTTGCCTAATCACAAATCAGCTTATTTTCCTTAATTTCGTCTGCTAATTCTTTGTGATAGAAGATATGATGAATGTGCTTAAATTGTTCATGATAGATATTTTATCTATAGAAAAAGGAATAATTCATTGAGTAGTTGTATGACTCGTTGCTTTGCCTTTTTAAATGAAATTTGAGACGTGTAAATGTCATGATGATTGTATCAAAGTCTATTCGATTTTGACTGCTTCATTTTACTCAAAATCTCATTCACCAACTTGCAGTCTTTCAAGTTGTATTTGGTTTTCATTTTTTTTAATACAAAATTCACGTTATCTTACCTCTTTCATTTCTTCTGTATTGTAATTTATTACTTTGACAGGATATTGCATAGAATGTCTTCTCCTTATTACGTTTATCATGTGTACCGCATTTTTAAATGGTGATGTTTTATATTTCCCTTCGGAGTTCCTGTCTCAAACTTCTTAAAAATTCACATGACGTGAATGTTTCAAGTCCCTCATTTTTAATGCAAGATTTTACATCTGTCAAATTCTAGAAACTTCATATCTTTCAAAGACTCGGGGTTTTCATGCTGCTTGACATAGCTATCTATGTAGTGAGATTCCACCGTTTATGTTAATGGTATAATGTTTTCTGCTGGTTAAAAACTGTTGAAATATTAATCATATCGTTTCCACTGCGCGAGTACCTTCTATTTTCAGTCACATGGCCTTCAAAATCATTTCAACTTTCGATACGTCATCCTGTTTATCATGCAGAGATAATTCAAGCTCTCAGTTCTGTCCACTCGAGTCTTCGAGTTTGTTAACAACCAAATCAGATTGTATTACTTGAGTGATTTTGAATAATTTTACTGTGAACTTAAGAAGGTAAACCTTTTGCAGAAATTGTTTTGCATTTTGAAATTCTAGATGTTTCAACAATTTTGAAATTTGGAATTCCCTATGTATAAGTTATCAAATAACCGAGTAGATTGGTCACTATATTTTTATCTACTTTTTTCCTTGATCGCCTCACTTGAAGTGCGGTTTGTTGGTAGGTGAACAGTATTATTTTATTCACGAACTTGCTTTTGTAAAACATCAACCTATTTTCTGGTTTCAAATTGTGTGAGTACTTCAAGATTCTGGTATTAAGTCTTCTGTTAAACCTTTCAATTACAGTTACTGTTTTGTCGGAGTAAATTTAAAAATATTGGATTTTGTTTTATTTTCCATCTAGTACTTCCGTCTTTTTTTTTTTTTGTAACTCCTTTCCCTCAAACTGTATTTGTTCAGGCTTCTTTGTTTTAAGTTGTAATTGAACGTGATGTTTGTGTTATCCTTTCTTTATGTTTTTCTTTAATTTGTTCACATAATATATTTATATTTGTGTATGTAACTAAACTGCCAGGATTATTTAAGTATTATGCATTGTCAGCCACTTAAAACGATATACAAAGGCATCAAGAGAGTACTTTACACGCGGGAAGTAGTCTTTGGGAGTTATCAACAAACCAGCAGAACAAACGTCTAAAACTGACAATTTTATGTTCAACAATTTGCAACATTTTTTCAATTCTTTTAGCATAAATTATTTTAGATCCATCTCAAAAGTTTGCCTTTACAACGATTGATTCAAAAAAATTTATTTCGTACATAGAGCCACTACCTACTGTTCTGAATCTGACGTTTTCTTTTCACAAATTCTTTTATTTTGTCGGAATCATTGTATACTTGCTGAAGCTAATGAAGTCTTTGAGCTGTGCCTTAAATTTAGACAAATGTAAATATGTGTATTTATCCACACCAAGGATGTACTTTAATTCCACTTAGTACTCTACAGTTTTGATCAGCCTGCTATCTGTAATAATGCTGATGCTTCGCTTAGTGTTTTCATCACAGAATGTGGTCTGTAGCTTAGCATCTCTTTCTTGCTTGAAATAGGCAAAAAAAAAAAAAACAGTTTTGTGTTATCTTCAATGTAGCTTTGTATGACAACTATGTTAATACTTGAATCCCATCCAAACTTGTAAAGAAGTACAATGAGATTTTTTTGTTTTTATGTTAAGCTCATTACATATCACTAACATCTGTCTGAAAACTGTTAAGTTGATAAAAAAAAAAGTGTAGCTCTGCTCCATCATTTGTGTTGTTCAAAGAATTTCAAATAACTTTGTGCTTAATTCTGAAGTACCACAATATTAGCATTTTATCAACACTATTTACTGAAGCAGTATGATTTCATTGGTATGTATGAGTTTAATAGTGAAGGAAGTCTTTTATTTGTAAGGTCAACGAACAACGAGTTTTAAGGTGTGCGTGCGTGTGTGTGTGTGATTTTGATTTTTTAACGTAGCTTTAAAAATATTTCAGTCATTTCGCGCAGTGTGGCAGTTAATAGTGATGCCTAGCACTGGGTTATCATGCCTCAGACATGTGGCATCATGTCTCACCTAGTCACATTATCCTGACACCAGACCGACCAGTCCTAACACTAACCGTTTAATGCTGAGCGCCTAGCGAGGAGCTGTTAGTACCATTTTTAGAAGTCTTTGGTATGACTCGGCCGGGGTTCGAATCCTCGACCTCCCTCATTCGAGGCAGACGCTCTTAGCACTTGGCCACCGGAGCGGTGGGAGTTTGAATGTTTTAGTAGCACATTAGTGTGTGCGCCACATTATATAAATAATAGTAGTGATGGCGTTTGAATTTAGAAGCTGATAATGTTTTATTTTATTTGTTGTCACTCATACAGAAAGAATTTACAATTTTAAATTGAAAAAGTGTTTTAGAACTGTCGTTACGTATCTACTAATGTACACAAATAAACGATGACGTCACTTAATCGAACGTCTTGACATTAACGTACGCTACGTATAGCCATTTTTTCTTCTTCAGATTTATGACATACCCAACCTAATCTTACATCGTTGATCTGGCGTTTGTTACAGCTGATCAATCCCTATTTTCATATCATACACCAAGACTGGATCTATTTAGATGTTTTCACGGACGTCCATGCGGCGATACACCGAATGCAACTTTTACAAATCTAAATTTATTTTGAATTCCATTAACTCCTTGCAGATGAAAATAACTCGAATCGTAAACGATGGGGATAGAAAAACAAAAACAGAAATGAGTTTCCTGAGCAAATAACAGAAACAAATGCACGAGTTGATGCGTTGGACAAAAATCTTTTCTTTTTTTTTTCTCTCACTACAAACCTGAAGTGAAACCTGACCTGAATGCCACTTGTTTTAACAGTTTCCAGATGAAAACGAAATATGAATGAACTATTAGAGAAACACATAAAAATTCTCTGTGATGTGACGAAATCAAGTTATCTTTTTATGGCACTGACGAGAAAGAATACAAACGTGAAGGCCATTTAGACAGTGTGTCTTGTTGAATCCATTTTCTGTACTAATAAAAGGGTGTAAAACGGTCTATAAATGCCATAAGGGATTATACCAAAGGACACTGTCAAATGTTTCAAAAATTAGAATAGGAGAAAATGACGATTTTGTAGCAAGAACTTTTAATAAAGACATTCACTCATTATCCGATTATTCTGACAAAGAGTTGGGTACAAATTCGTAACGGTTGTTAAACAAACAAGCTTGGATCAGACAGATAAATATGCTGTCTCCTAGAGAAATACATTCTCGGTTTTAATTGCGTTGACATTTCCCAACATTTTTGAGATTTCAATATTTAGTTATAAAACTCAATAACCATAGGCAAGTCAATAAAAAATGCTTACATCTTGTATTATATCAAAGAATACAGTGTACACACACACACACACACACACACACACACACACACATATATATATATATATTAAAAAATGCCATTTCTTCTCTTTTTATTTTGCTCATGTTGGAATATTATATATCGGACAAGCTCCAAGTTTCCAAGGGCAAGATCAATTTCCCTGTCAGCTTGCCCGGGTATATGTATCTCTCTCTGTGCCTGATGCAGCAGGTCATTATATTAAAATGCAGGCATCCATTCATCAGGGGTGGCCCTGAACGAGACACGATAACAACGTTCTTGACTCGTGAACAATGTTCTGGTGGTTCTTCTCGCCCTGACACCAAACATATTGTTTTAAGGACCGCCAAGAACCTTGTTCTTGTGTTCACGTCTAACACTACCTCATAAGCGGAAGTGGACAATAACACAGATAGCGGAACGTGCAGAGTATTGGTGCACCATTTTTTTGTTGGTCCGAGTTTAACTCGAGATGTTAGGGGGGAATACACTCAAGAATATGCGAGAATGTGCATTTCACATCTGGGCGAAAATCTCAAATGGGTCGTCCAAATATTGTTCAGGCGTTCAAACAGTACTCGCTGTTGCCAGGCCCAAATTGGCAAGACAGTATCATAGGCTGATAACTAGTAATTCGTCTTGAGGCAGAGTACACAAGAGAGTTTACGAAGCGGGGAAGTAGATTAATGTGCTCAGCGCACCGTGGGAAAAAGTACAGATTCAGTACTTTCACTCAAATTTCGTAAGCTTCGGTATTTTTCAGAAGAGATCACTTCCATATAGGCATTATGGATTACGGATTTCATGCGACGATTACTTACCTCCAAGAGGGAAGAGCTTAACAACGTGAAAGAACATATCCACCCCCGAAACTGAAGATTTGACAATGAAAGTGCTCCAAAGAAAACCCATTATTAACACATTTTTACGAAGAATTTTACTTAATTAAGATTGCAAACAAGACCTATATTAGATTGACCTTAACAAGTCATCACAACAAATAACGTAAAATACATATTCGTGTTCGCATAGCTACTAGACATAGGGAAAAAAATCTTTATAGTAAATCGCCATGTATCCAATTCGAGTGAAATCCGGAGATGGTGCACATTGTACTTTCACCAAGATGGGCGGTGCTAATTGTCTCCGGTGTGAAGAGCACCAAAAGTGTGACGCAGTTTTTTAGCGAACAAACACTACAGTCGGTCGGTCTCACCTTGATACAGTGACTGACACCAGATTCGTGCCCGAGCATTCACAAATATTAATTTAGGCAGACTAAGGGCGGTGGAATTATTAAACGTGATTTTGTTTAAATTAAAATTTTCCCTTTTTGTTTCGTTCGATCAATCATTATCAGTAACACAAAGTAGAATGTGTATTATCGGATACCGGGAATCGGTAACAGTTACATTATTGAACAGACAATGCCAGCCTGACACTGCGCGAACAAATCCATGCCGCCACTAATCGTCTAGGTTATTTGATTTAGTCATCATCATCACCGTGCACATCATTAGATTAAACAATCCAAAATACATCCAAGGTGTTTAAATTAAAGTATAAAATATATTTGAGAAATTCTGTAGGTAGCACATCTGTGATATATATATATATATATATATATATATATATATATATATATATATATATATATATATATATATATATATATATATATATATATATATATATATATATATATATATATATATATATATATATATATATATATATATATATATATATATATATATAATTTAGATATATAGATTGGAATTAGTTCAAATGCAGACATGGTCGGAAGAGTAAAAGAAGACATGTACATGTATACAGACAGATAAAGGGATAGGTAAAATAGATTTTGTAAATAGCTACATTTTTTTAGAGTGAGAGAGTGAGAAAAAGAGAGAATTAAAGCAAGACGGTTTGTAATAATTTATTTATACTTGCAGCTCAAGGATTTGTGAACACTTATTTTATCCACTTATTTTACAATTATCATATAGTCATCTTTAAATCAGGGACATACATCGAATTATTTCAAAGTCCGATTTTTGAGAATGAGTTAAGAACACTTCTTTTGTCCATTTCGTTGTTTGCCAAGCAGTATGTATCGAGCATCCTGTACTTATTTAGCGAACAAAATGCCGCCTGTGGGTGCTACATTCTACTAACATAATAACGCTTTGAACGGTATCCGCCGGCTAGTTAATCATTAGAGACGAGTATCTTTTATTTCCAAACAAAAACATCTGTTAAAGAAATCGCAAGAGTTGTGCTATTAGCAATTAACCATAAAAATGGCGACATAGCTCAAAACTGCCTTTGAAAATCTCGGACAAACTGCCCGAGGTTAACTTAGAACTTGAAAGTCGGGGAATCCCTGATAGGTACATATATTACGATCACAATGTAACTGATAAGATAAAATATAGTTATAAATATGTATTCCCTACTTGTACCTAGTTATGCAAAAGAAGAATGCGCTACATAAAAACGCTAAATACAGGTCTTGATATATGTATTGTGGTGAGATTGCAGGGCTAAAAACTTGCAGAATATAAAGCATTAGGAACTGAACACAACCCCTTGTCGGTAAATTAGCTCGCACAGAGTTACTGCTTTTCACTCATACACTGATGTTCAATAAAATTTCGTGTTTCTTGTATCCCTCTCTCAATTTTTGGGGATTTGCCCGCGGGCTAGTTATTTGCAAATTTGAGCTTACCCGGACCGAATCTGAGCTTGTCCCGGGAGTAGGGCAAGTTGATTTGCACACACACACAGATATATATATATATATATATATATATATATATATATATATATATATATATATATATATATATATATATATATATATATATATATATATATATATATATATATATATATATATATATATATATATATATGAGAGAGAGAGAGAGATTCTTCTCATTTATATTTGTATGCCACCTATTTTGATGGAAACTCAAATATTTTGTTTTATACGGTCTTTTCTTCCTTGAACAAGCTATACTTGCGTCTATTGTTTGTTTCTTTGATTTGTTTAAAGACAGCTTCAACACATTCTTGTCTATAATGCTAAATGCAATTTCAATGGAAGCACAGAGGCAGCCAGCCCTAGTTGGCCCAGGCGGGTATCAAACTCGCGACCTTGGATTACAAGTAAGACGTTCCGCCAACTAAGCAACCACTGCTGTATTAGATGTCTAATAAAGAAACTAAAAAGCTATCGTGTTTTTATATATAGAAAAAACACGAAACATGAGAACAACCTCTAATCCAACTGGAAGTGGGTGTAACTCAAATGGTTAACAACAGTTGCAAAAAACTGTATTAAAAAAAAGTAGGAGAAAAGAAAGAAGAGGGAAAAAAACTTGCACAGCATATATGATAGATTGGAAGATGTTTGCGAAATGCCTCAAAAATTAATTAACAGTAACAAATAAATGAACGAAGAAAAACAATACACCGTAATTATTCCAATTATAATCGTATCCTGATTTAGTTTTTAATGAATAATTGCATTGTTTACGATATCCGTGGTACTAACCAATTAAAAAGCCGACATTCGTTAAGCTGAAAAGGTTATTTATTAAGGTTTTACCTCCAATAATAAATACCACCCAGAAATAGATTTGCTTTTTCGGAAAGTCATCGTTGAAACCATACTTACACTTCCTTCCATGATTTTAAATATTATCTAAATAATTTTAAACAATTCGTAAATTTCAGATTTTGAGAGTTCAACACAGGAAGATGGATAAGTTCCGAAATTGGATACTGGGAGCTCATAAATATGTTGAAGTTATTGATGCCGATTGCTATAATATAAAACAGTTTTGTATGACTGAGATTAATTACTTCGCTAAAAGCCTTACTAAATCGCCATGCTCGTATTTTATAAGTGGTTTAACGAACGGCAAACGATCACAAGTGGCTTTATAAACCGATGTCATTGAAGTGGAAAAAAACAATCTTTTGGTGATTTTGAATTCCATTTGAAACAATATCCGTTGAGTTTTATGATTAAATCGAAATTATCTTGCCTAGATGTTGTATCTCAAATGAATTTGTCTCAAGTTTACGTGACTCGCATCGAAAACGTGGAGGACTCTGTCAGGCAGGTGACACATATTGTCATACCCGCCTCTGTAGAAGTATTTCTTAATCTAAGTGACTGAGTTTAGAAATCTCATAAGAATAAATAATCATACCGATGTCAGCTCAGTATTTCTGCTTGTCTTCTTCTACTCCACATTTTTTAATCACCGACCTATCGCCAAGGCAGATACAACTACATCTGCTAATACGGATTTGACGCGACTCGTAATGACCTCATGTCTAAAAATAGCCCACGTTGGCGATGTTTTAACTCCACAACCAAACTTTGCAACATGGCGGTAAATTTTTACATGTACTGTTAACTGAAGACGATGTTTTTTGGGGGCGACATTGCCGTAAAACCTAATATAAAGTCAGTCATTTATGCACCTCAAACGTCGGTTACAATGTAATCTCCTGTACATGTGGAAATCGAAGTAAAATTTACATTCTTTATTTCAGTAATTTCGGCGACTGTTCTACGTAGTACATACAAAAGGGATCACTATATTGGAGCCCAATGCATTTCAGACATTAAAAGCATTTCTTACAGTTTAATAGACAAACATTAAGTACAGGTTTCGTCAAGCTAATAAATAGTATGCAAACTCTGGACTTTGAGATGAAATCAAACTGCATAATTCTTCTGAAGATGGATGGGCACATCATCGTATATCTCAATATTTGTTTTGTCTTTAATCTCTTGTTACCTTTTTAAAAATGAATTAATAGTAAATCACTTCTGGAATAGAAGCTAAAATGAAGCAATGTGGCCTTGATATCTATCTGCTTCAATATTAAGTTAATTACCTGAGCATCTAAATATGCAAAAGTCCAGAGGAATGTAAAAAGGAAATCCTATGCATGGATATTTCTCAATATTCTGTAATGATTTGCATTCCTTTTAATACATTCCTTTTATTGGTTGACTTACTTTTCCAGTGTGCCATATTATATCAAAATATTTTATTTTAACAACTAAACTTGATGCTATAATGGAACGAAATCATGAAAATGTTATTTTGTTATTTTCAGAGTGAAGATAGAGGGGTCAAAACCCATTCAATACATGGTCCTTAAGTAAATATGAGACAATGGTTGTGATAAGAGCGATTGCAGTTTCACGTCTAGCACTCCATTTCTTAATGATGTTTACGTTTACAGTGACACATTTTAGTAATCAAGGTTTTATTTCAATGGGCATAACTTTTACTTGTGAACGATGTATTATCATACATGTTAATTAGTTACAAATGTCAGCGATTAACAGCGAGACAATGTGAAAATGTTGTGACTTGTCAACTGGTTTGACAGCTGTATACTCAGCCCGGGGCAACTGTATTTTCACGACCATGAAGTTTATTTTTTGTTTTTGTTTTTTGTTTTTGATTATTTTTTAAATATTTCGTATAGAAGACCTGAAGTTTGAAGATGAATTATTATCTCTCTAAATCTTCGTACATATTGACCTGTGCTCAAATTTAGAGCGAATAATCACAGATTTCCAGTTAGGAAAACATACCACATCAGGACAGAAAATGTAATTTTTGTGATAAAAAAACAACCTTAGTTATGAATACCACAATTTGTTCATCTGCCCATTCTTCAACTTTGGAAACATTTTTATAAGACCAAGCTGTTGTGAAATTTAAATAACTGTTTTCTACCATAAATATTTCATAACCGGTAAAATTATAAAAATTTGAAAATTATAAAGAAGAAATCTACATAAATGATACTACAGTAATATCGATATCACCTGAGTTTATAAACAATTTATTTGTATATAAAGAACCGTTACTTTTAATTGATCTTGCATTCAGTCGCTTAGATACACTATTTACGATACATATAAGTTTGATTATGTATATGCGTAACATCCTCTTTCAGTGTTATGATCGGGGTTGAGCGATGGAAGACTTGCTGTAAAATGACCTCTACCTCAGTAAAGAATGAACATCGTGTTACGCTAAACATTACGTTATATTTGATTGTTCTTTAGTATGAATTTACTAAATATCTGTCATAATAATGTACACTCCAATACACAGGAACACTAAGACCAAAATTAGAAATATCGATGTAAACGATGTTTCTCCTGATTTTTATTTCCCAAATATAAACGTTTTCTATTTCCATCCTAAAAGTGTATCACATTCAAACGGTTTAAAATACAATAGTCACCAACTATAAATTATGTGTTTTTCTAATATGCTACCAGCGTGTGGTCTGATATTTAAGTTTTTTAAAAAAAGGATCTGTTTCGTTCTCTTCTACATCAAGTAACATATAAATCATTAACTTATTATTTAGCAGCGGCTTTCAGATTAGCACAATATATTTATCTGACGATAAAACAAATATATCAACTGCTCCGGTAGTTAGAGCGTCCGCCTAGGATGCGGGAGGTCGTGGGTTCGATTCCCGGCTGAGTCATACCAAAGACTTATTAAAAAATGGCACTAACAGCTGCCTCGCTTGGCGCTCAGCATTAAGAGGTTAGTGTTAGGACTGATCGGCCTGGTGTCAGGATAATGTGACTGGGTAGGACATCGTGCTACATGTCTGCGGCATGATGCCCCGGTGATAGACGTCACCATAAACTGTCACACTGCAAACGTCGTAGCGATATGACTGAGTAAATGTTAAAGCTACGTTAAAAATCTCCCCATATATAACAGGCCCGGCCCTAGGGCAAGGCGAACGAGGCAACCGCCTTGGGCCCCGCACTTTCAGGCTTGGGGCCCCGCGCTCTTCGCTTGCTTCCTTGGGTCCCACACATCTTAGGCCGGGACTGTTTCTTAATTAACTACATTTGTACGGAGAGTCGATTACACTTTAAAGAAAACGAGACCGTTCCAACTGAAACATATTCTGGCTTAATAATAGTTTGAAAAAGAAATATTCTTGTTTCGATTCATACAAGACAAAAATAGAACAAAGAACTAATTATATACCTTGAAAAAAGACACATTTCTTACCACCCCTACCATCTATGATAAAATGGCACGTCCCAAACCGAACGCGTTAAGCGTCATTAATTGGAGACTAAACAGTTTGGTACTTATTTTCACAGCTTCGAACATTTGTGAAGTTCTGCGGGCTGGGTGAGTGTAATATTCATGGTCTAAATTTAAGAACAATACCTATTTGTACTTCGACAATGTCTATTTTATCGGCGACTTCTAGGCGAGAACATCAGCTGCAGTGGTTATTCACTATAGAGACGATGAAAGATAGTGCCAAGGACGGTGAACTTGAAGGTAAGCATGGGTTTCAATAGGAAGACAGGCACAGGCTAAAATAAAAAGACAGCGGATAGGAAGAACGGGAAGCAGTGCCCGCAAAATTGGGGACGGGATGCGGAAATGCTCTTGGTGAGGAGTCATGGGGACAAAGCCCCTCCCACCCCCGTTGAAACGGTGCAATAAATTGTAACTGTCTCCTTGATGGAGAAATGTGAAATTTGCTTGAAATGAAGGTCTTTAATACTTATTTGATTGTAAAAATAAATCAGCATAAAAGAAGCACGCGACAAATTTCTGATTTTTTAATTTTATTACACTCATCAATCGACTTCACGAATATGATTGCATGCAATGACTGTCAGTGAAGGCTGATATCTGGTTTCCTGGATTTTGTGGGAGCGAAAATGCAGATTGCCAGGTGCTGCGTGTATAATAAAGAGATAAAAAGAAAAGAATCTGTGTACACTAAAATCAAGGACAAAATAATCAACTTAAAAAGAAAGGAACAGTATGACAACATGATTTATATAACGCATATTTGCTGAAACTTGAACATATAAAGCAATTACACGTTCGTTTCTAAAGTAATTATAGGTAGTAGACCCACTCGTTCTTAAGTAATTATAGGTAGTGGACTCGCTTTCAACAGACATATATCTGATACAGTACGTGTATTCTTTTATTCATTCTTTTGTCCAGTGGAGTCTGCTGCCTCTAGTCATTGTTGGAACGTCGTTAGAGGGCGCTCTGCTTATATTATGAACGTCTGAGAGAGTGACTGGTATAAGGTGAAGTTGTTTGCATTTCCTACATGCACAATGGAAGGAATGTTGGCATACCTCTATGCTACTTTCATGTACTGTGGCTGATATTTCTTTGGATATCGTACTTGTGGAAATTGGGACCCCGAGTAGCCGAGTGGTATAAAGCGCTCACCGTTACAGATCACTGCCATTTCACCTATGTCTGCGTGGGTTCGAGTCTCGGATTTGGCTCTAATGTGGTTATGTGAGAGAGCTTGCCAGTAGCTTCTCGTGGGTCGGTGGTTCTTCCTGAGGTTTTCTTGGGTTCTGCTTCCACCTTTTATACTGGCCGCCGTGTATAGCCTATCTTGTGCCGAAAAATGGCATTAAACCCTACAATAACATAACAGCTTGTGGAATTTTGTACATGATCAAAGGACACAGCTAACCAAAATGGCTGCTCCCATGCGCTAAAAATATCAGATGCAATAAGTCTAAAGTACATTGTCTTCAGCAATTATTAAAATAGGGAAAACGAATTTTGCCAGACTAGACAATACCAGCTTTTGAAATTGCAATGAATGAATTACCGAATATATAAAATATATATACAAAATTTGGCTCCTTTTTTATACAATTTACCTCTGAAGTCCAGAAAGAGCTAGCTGTTTTTTATTTTAAAGGTGTACATGTGGAGTAAGGCCAAGATGTATACTTTATAACGCATATTACACTCATCAATCATACACCAAAATAAAGGGACTTAAAAGTTCTTTTAACAATACCTGAGATATAATAGGTCTATACTAAATAGTTAGTATAACTAGCAAGGACAACCGGGAAAATTATTTTTTTAAAAAGTCAAACGCTATGCAAATTAAGAAGTTGTAGAGCGCCACCTAAGTACTCTTAATCGTAATCGATTGGACGAGAAACTAAAGAGACTGAACATGTATGGTTATCGCTGACAGAGGTTGAATCATACATGCCGCTTTTACCAGACACCCCCGCCCTTCCAGTGGAGACAAGTCAAAAGTACCATCGAGATCAAAATAATGAGATCAGTGAAATCAATGATACAGAGATGTACAAAATATAGCCCAAGTGGATACACAGGGAAATCATTGGGTATAAACATGCCACCGGTTACTAGTGGGTAGCCTATGCTCTAATAATTGATACATTTCAAGATAGATACGTTTATCAAGGCAAGGCAATATTTAAAGAGCTTATGAGACGAGTAGACCAATGAAAATGTATAAGACGACGTCGCGCAGGTCAGCGTTAACCCAAACCCCAAACCGGACCATGCTACGAACCTCCCCAATCCCATTCAGCTATTGCCGAAAAACGGCAGACGCGAAGAAACAGACGGAAGCGGCAACTCCATCTGAACCTGTTGGTACACGCGAACCTACACGGAAATAAAACAATATAGCCATGTTTAAGGAAGCAGCTAAATATCTTGGCAAGCTGGTAGTAAAACCCAAGCAACAACCGGAACCCGACGCGAAGAACCGAATCAAGCAAATGAAGAAGAAGGCCTTGAGATCGTGTGACCCTCACAGCCCTGCGGATCGATTGAAAATACTCGTGGGATCAGTTTGAGTTGGCGTTTATGTTTAAAATTTATTATTACATACACGTGATGGAATCTGAACGCGGACACGATGTTGCAGAAATTTTGGACAGGGTGTTGAACCAGCTGACAGCGGATACCAAGCCCTCGTATATGTTCAAATGTAATCTAAGCGAGGACAAGATAGAACTCGATCGTTGGACCATAATGTGCCACTACTAACTCTATTAAAACTTGGAGTCAATGCATTAGCATACGAAAACGCCGAACAAGATACACCACGGTCAGGCGTAAGAGGATGAAATAAAATCACATCCCAATCCATCCCGGGTCAATCCTTAAAAAGTATGTTAAACCATCACTGACTTAACTACGAGAAAGATCTCGACTATCATTCAACAATGACGCACTTTTCAGTGTAATAGCTCTTGGAAACAAATGATCGTTAGAAGTAAGATGCAAAGGTGGAATCGGCGTGTTTCGAATTGAATGTGATGACAAACTTCAGGAACTCGTGATTGCCGGAGACTTTAAGATTACCCCGGAATATATTTTCCATAATTCATGGCAGTTGTAACAGTAAAGAATAATGGTTGGGTGCAAGTGCATGCGCGTATTGCAGCTAAACAAGACCAGCCAGTCATGCAGTTAGTCCCCACAATGACAATGTTAATAGAAGAACATTGATGGAGCCACAAAGCTACTGACGCAGGAGAATAATCGAAGCGGAACAACAGCGAAAACCGCGATGCCATGTTATGTGTATTCAGTTTGCAATGTTTTTTCAGTTAGGTTTTTATATTATTTTGTATTATATGCTTTTGATAATGTAACATTTTATGTTAGACTTGACCTTGTCCAAAAGCAAGTTCATTTTCTACCTGACCTAAATCATTGATTTTAGTTTCGTAAACAACATGTTTATCTCAGTGTGAGTCTAAAATTTTGGAAATTCCCCATGAAATGCCGAGTCTACGTGTTGTTTGCTACATTTTATATTATAATTTTAGTAACAGGCTTCAAATTATAACTAAGATTTTATCTTGTAAACATAGGTAACCTTTCGGAATGAAAATTTGCCTTAGGTAAAAGTTCTTTTATAATAGAAAATGATAATTGTGACCTCAGGTAGGGTAGAAGACTATATAATCTTGTTACTGGAAAAAATTATTTATGCGTGCATTAAGATCTTAGCAGAATCAACTATATTGTTGTGTCTAGTAATTAATTTTGGCTGGAATTTTATTTACTCTTATTATTTCATTCAAGCGATTTTTCTCTGGAAATGCAAAGTGCTCAGAAACAATATTCTTGGAAATAGAGACTCGATTTATAGTGAAATTTCAGATAAAGATTTATTTTTGGATTGTATTAGTGTAATCCAACAAAAGACTGTTGATGTCATCACGACATGGGATACCACAGGCACATCAACACTTCCAGCGTTGTATTTGATTTGGACTTCCACTAAAGTTTATTGAAAACTTTATCATTAGGACTTGTCTAGAATTCTAGGATTATTTGGGATTCTATTCGCAATAACGTGGGTTCTCTTTACATTTTTCACTTTATATTCAAGGGAAAAAAATATTTGTTGAATTTAACAAAGCTTGTGGCTTCTCACGCTTTACTTATGATAAAACCAGAGAGTCATAATAACTTGTAAAATACAAACGCTTATTCTGGTGTTCTATATGTCTAATTTATCTTTTGTGCCTGACATTTGTCCGTGATTGACTGTAGAGTTTTGGCCTACAGGAGAATCGTCATGTTTTTAAAGATATTTAGTAAAAATTTAGTTCGAGAACGTGTTGACAATATTTTAGATTGTTCCATTAGGATTTCAGAAAATGCTATTGCGACACAGGTCAAATATGGATTATATAAAGAGGTTTTTGTAAACAATTCTTCATCTGTGTTTTTTATCAGTCTTTGGGAATTTATAATTAGAGTTTACACTTGTGTTCAGATATAATTTGAGAGTAATTATTTATTTAAATTATTCACTGGAATTACAAAATGCTTTTAGGACTAAACACTATTTTGTGATTATTGAGGACTCATTCAAAAACATTCGGGATTATATTTATATAATACATCAAGATATGCGGGACTGCTGGAATTCATTTCGAACATTCTATACTTTTGGACTTGTGATTAGACATTTAGATTATTGGGGAATTAATTCACAATACTTTAAGAGTCATTTGAATTGTAACTTTTGTATTCCAGGGAAATAACTCATTTATTAATTTTATTAAACGTATTGGTTTCGCTTCTTTCTGCTACATAGCTGAAGACCAAGTTATAACATTGGTAGTATACACTACCGAATCACGACCGCAGTTACTGGTGGCCTTGCTGATTCTGGAATTCTGGCGGCGGCACAAAGCAGTCTCAATAAAGTTACCGGACTGTACTCGATTGTTATTGAGGATGAAATAATTAACCTGGCTAAGGTTGCCAAAGTGTTGGCCGAAATTGAAAACCGCTGGCGACTCCGGTCACGGATACGGAGCCAGGGCATTAACGACCCTGATATGTAGGCACTGAAAATGGAGTAAAGGTTTGCAAATGTACTGGATTTGGAATCATAATCATGACTCGTACGATTTCATAATCAAGTAGCATGATAACAGCATTTTTGCTGGAGGTACTCCCAACCCCGACTTCATCCTCATGTTACACGCGAGTGCACACTATGCAAATTTATCACGGGTTGCCTATGTCTGAGAAAGGTAGCAGAATATTTGAACACGCGTGTGCAAAAATAGAAGGTTCTGGTTTAGATAGGTAATAATACTACAATTATTTTAAAATATGCAATCACAATACTTTAAGAATTAAAAATAAACTTGCGTCAAGTACCTATGTAAGGTGTTGGTTTCAATTTTGAGCATATAATCAAAATTGTACTACGAACGGTTGAAAACCGTTAAAGTTATGACCACAGCGATTTGCACAACAGATGAAAGTCAACAAGGTGACGTGCATCAGACATTGAACGTCTGAAAAACACGCATTGTGCCTAATCAGTTGACAGCGGTATTATTGGTTAATTTCCTACTGCTGGCGGTAGGTTACATTACCTCAAGCCATACAGCTGTATGATCAGAATAGTTTTAAGATGGCTTGACGCGTGCGACTTTCTAACGTCGGTCATACTCAGATATTGCTATTTCACGAGCTGCTTGATAATACATGTTTCTCAAGTGAAAAACATTACTTCCTCAAAACATACACTTAAAACAAAAGCAAAGAGCAATTACATCATGTTTGAATGACAGCGAGAATCTGCACAGCAAGAATATATAGATGGAAGAAAGAGAAGAAATAAACTACAGGCCATACCAACGTAGTTGTATAACAAAAGTCAAAGAAAGAATCATACAATCTATGACGTAGAGAATCAAAATATTATGACTTAACTCCAGGTTAAAGGATAAAAACGAAACACTTGCGTGACAAGAATATCAACGCCATCTACAAAATTTACCAATTAAATTATGTCCCGGAAAAATTTGCCTGGAGACCCTAAAGGAAATATGTCATAACACAATGGTGCAGCGGGATACAGGTACGAATTATGGTAATAATAATAATAATAATAATAATAATAAAGTAAAGAGATAGGGGACGTGCAGTAGAGTGGTTTTAAATCACTAGCATTTCACCTCTGTCCGCGTTGTCCGAATATCTAGCTCGGCCAAAAGGGGTATGCGAGAAAGCTTGCCTGTAGCTTCCATTGGACATTGCTTCTTCACGGACTTTCTGTGGTGCTTCCTCCATCAAACATACTGGCCTCTTTGTATAACCTATCTTACGCTGAAAAGTGGCGTTAAACCCATAACAACACAACATATAAAGAGTTATGGAATACTTACTTGGATAAATATTATCGCAAGAATTGCATTCTTGTGATTAACTGACACCGGACTGGATTTTTATAAAATAAGATTGTATTAGAAAGGTTAGACTTTTTCATGTAGGCCAAATTATCGATGAGGTTTAAGTGTAGCATTCAGCATAGTTTCTTATTTGTACGTTTCGTATCGGTCCATCATACTTTTGACCCAGCTGTGAAGCATCTCAAGGGACTTGACTAACTGGCCAGTTGAGTTGTTGTTGGTGGTGTAGGGTTTTCAGTACAAGATAGGCTATACATGGCAGTTTTGTTGTTGCTGTTGTTGTTGTAGGAGTTAACGCCATTTTTCAGCACGCGATAGGCTATACATGACGGCCAGTATTAATGGTGGAGGAAGAACCCGGGAAAAACCCCGGAAAGAACCACCGACCCACGAGAAGCTACTGGCAAGCTTTCTCACATACCCACATTTGCTGAATCCGACACTCGAACCCATGCAGACAGAGGTGAGATGGCAGTGATCCGTAACGGAGAGCGCTTTAGACCACTCGGCCACTCGTGGCCCCTACATGGCGGCTAGAATCAATGGTGCAGGAAGAACCCGGGAAACCCCAGAAAGAACCACCGACCAACGAGAAGCTACTAGCAAGTTTTCTCACATAACTACATTGGCTGAATCCGAGACTCGAACCAACACAGACAGGGGTGAGGTGGCAGTGGTTCGTAACGGTGAGCGCTTTACACCACTCAGTCACTTGGGGCCCCCACCAGATGAGTTCCTGTGTTTGGATACTTTCGGGTTAATTTTGTTGGGAATGTGGCTCTTTTCGTTATTCGTTCAATGTCTGAAATCAACGGTTTTCCAACTTACTGAGTAACACAGACTTAAGTTTTTGGTTCGACATCCCTACTTCTTATTGAAAGTAAATTCTTATTGATTGTAAAGCTACCTCCTGTCGTTGAACTACTACTGTTCGAGAAGTTACTAATTCGCTGAGGAGTTTCATGAAATCCCGAACATTTTAGGTAAGTTCATGAAATACTAAAACAAGAGTCCAATTATTTTAGCAGACAGTTGTTGAAGACGGCTTGTCTGGCTGGGTGGACTGTAATGTGTCAGGATGGGTAGATGGTGTCAAGTTAAACAGGATGGATGGTCAATTTAGGTGTGTGGTGGCAAGTATAGCTGGGTGGACGGCGCTGTGTCAGGTTGGGTGGATGCTCTGTTGTCTGACAACAAGTTATATGCCATGGAAGACAACAAATCTTGCTCATCATGCACGTTTCCAATCATTTATGTCGGCAATGATGTTGAAGTCAGTCCAAGTTTTGCTTTACAGCCAAACATTGCCTCATATGACAACCTTTGTATTACAGAATGGTAGGCACCGTTCTTTTGAAACTAAACGAATTTCAACCCAAATGTCCAGTTGGATGTGTTGTTACCCCCAAGACAGGCTGTCAGCATATCTTTGATGTCTCTGTTGGCTCCTTCAACTGGACCTTGGCTCTGTGGATGGCGGGGTTTTCTATGCACAAGGTTGAACTCCGGCCGCAGTTCTTGCAGCACATAAGTCACATGTGCAGTGAACTCTGACCCATTGTCAGACGGAAGCACTGCTGGTGCATCAAATAGTAGAACACTATCCATCAAGAACAAGGCAACTTCTGCAGCACGTTTGGATGTGATTGCGCGAATGCTTTTGCCTATTCGGTTTGGGGATCGGTTTTTACACGAACGAGCTAATACGCGATTATGGTAATAAATAACAAATACTATAAAAAAACACCCATACATAGAAGAAAACCAAACGAAACACAGCAACGGAAGCTCACAATTTCAATTGACTCGTCGTCACCATACGGTTGGGGTACAGAATTTTAGCAGCATTTGAACCTGTCTCTATGGATTTAGTACGTACAATCGTGATGAAGAGTGCACCAAAGTCATGTGAACTTGATCCAATTCAAACATCACTGCTGCTTGAGTGCTTAGATCCAGTATTGCCTTCACAAACTGATATTATTAATGCCTCTCTCTAATCCGGGGAATTCCCATCATTTTTCAAAACTGCCATTGTAAAGCCTCTGCTGAAGAAACCAACACTCGACCACAACGATTTAAAGAACTACCGCCCAGTTTCTAATCTCCCATTCATATCAAAAATCTTAGAAAAGGTTGTTCTATCCCAGTTTATATCTCATCTGAATTCAAACAGTCTTTTTAGCCATGTACAATCTGCATATCGCCCTTGCCACAATACTGAAACTACTCTTCTAAAAGTAGTTAATGACATTCTCTCTGCTTTGGATAGAGGAAAGATTACAGTCCTCACCCTCCTTGATTTGTCTGCAGCATTTTACACAATAGACCATGATATATTACTTCACCGTCCCCATCAGGTATTTGGCATTCATGATACAGCCGTACTGTGGTTCAAGTCCTACTTGGTCAACAGGACACAAATTGTGTCTGCAAATGGAATACACTCCAGCCCAGTTAATCTATGTTATGGTGTTCCACAGGGGTCTGTTCTTGGACCTGTGCTCTTCATTCTGTACACTCAGCCGCTATCAAGTGTCATAGATCATCATCCAGTGTCTCACCAATTGTACGCTGACGACACCCAAATATAAAAATCTAGCCACCCAACTGAAGTTGATGCTGCCATCCAAGGTGTAGAGAGGTGCATTTCTGATGTGAAATCATGGATGACATGTAACACGCTGCAGATGAATAATGATAAAACTGAGGCCATTCTGATCACAACACAAAGACTTTTTCAGTCACATACTTTACCTCAAACAGTAAATATCAGTAACACCAACATTAAATTCATACAGTCAGTACGAAACCTAGGTGTCACTCTGGACAGTACTCTCACGTTGCACCAACATGTCATGAACATATGCAAAGCTGCATATCTTGAGCTGAGACGCATCAGCTCCATTCGCAAATAACTTTCAGTTGATGCCACTAAAACACTTTTATGTTCATTAGTACTTTCAAGACTGGACTGTTGTAACTCAATTCTGTCTGGTTCATCTCAATATCTACTTCAGTAACTTCAAAAAGTTCAAAACACAGCTGCTCGGATCATACATAGAGTACCATGATCACAGCACACCTCCCCGCTGTTCTGTACCTTGTACTGGCTGTCCATTCGATCGAGACTCAAATGCAAATTTTGTTCTCTGTGCTACGTTTCACGTTACATACCAGCAAGATACTTACGCTCTTCTTCTGACAATCGTGAACTCATTATTCCCACTACGAAAACGAAGTCATATGGACAACGTTATTTTGCATTCCTTTGCCCAGCAAAGTGGAATGAATTGCCCACTGAACCTAGACACAAAGCCTCAGTGATCCCATTCAAGAGTGCTCTTAAAACTCACTTATTTCGACTGCAAGAGCAAACTTACAGACTTAATAATGTCCCCTTCGTTAAATATTCTCAGCATGTGGTTTATGTTTTTTGATTTCATGGTATTTGCTTTTTGTAATAATAGCTTATATGTTTTTTATGTTTTAGGTGTTGTCTAATGTTGTAAAGCGCTTAGAGCTTCTAAAGATTAGGCGCTACACAAAGTCCACATTATTATTATTATTATTATTATTATTATTACGAGTAGTGACATTACCTCCAGTGAGCGCGTACATCTGGTTTAAAGATATGTATCAGCTAATCACAGCCCAGCAAGAGTCGAAAGTTCAAAAACTAACTTATTTTGAAAGGAGATATTATTGTTGTCTACTTTTTTGTCTGCATCTTGACTGGTAGCCTTGATATATTCAATCACGTGAACAAACCTCTTTTGGTATGAGACTCTTTTTATTTTGGTCGAATATTTCGTAGAGATCTCTATTAAACTTTTCTTCAGCGCCGTTAGCCATTGTGACACAAGACATCCCATGCTGAGTTAATGATTACTTCCAACAAGGCACTTTAAATAGTCCTGTATCAAGTGAACTGCAATTAGAAACCTAACCATTTTGATCACCCATTTAATTGAAGTGACATCAGTAAAAAGCCCCACAAACTAGAATATAATTTGGGAAGCCACATTTCCAGCTGGCATATATGGAGACTTCGATTATTTGAGTAATTAAGTGGAGCCGCACGTTTAGTCTTAAATATATACTGCTATGAAAGACTAGCTGATTATACGATGACATTCGTGCAGGTTTTATTTAATATGGGAAGCCATATTTGGGCACATGTTATAGCTTCATAATACCAATTAGTTACATGGAGCCGTAACCCCACCTTTTTGTTTGCATTAGATTGAAATGAGGACCAAAAAATGAAGCCACGTTCCTTTGCTTTCTCCATCATTACTCATTCTTTTTAATTTAACTTCAATATGAAACTTTCAGGGATTTCGCTGGTTTCGCAATTTTACTGTAATGTATGTATGTATGTATATATATATATATATATATATATATATATATATATATATATATATATATATATATATATATATATATATATATATATATATATATATATATATATATATATATATATATATATATATAATTTAATTGTGTGTTTAGCTTTAATCCATGATTGTAAGTTGTAAATCTTTACATAGCATTAGAGTTAGGAATATTCTCGGCCCAGAGTTTTGTTCATGATGAGAGTGGAATTTTTCTTTGGAATTATTCACATCTAAGTCAAGTGAAAATAAATATAAATAGGGATTTGATAAACAAAAAGTTAAATCCTGTGCTATATCAGTCTGTTGGAATCCATGATCATAGTTTGCATTTATGTTGCTGACATCAGATATCATTCAAGAGTAATTATTTATTTAAATTATTCATTGGAATTAGTAAAGCGCTCTTTGACAATTTTTTAACTATCACATTACTTTGGATTTTTGTGAACTTATTTAAATACGTTCTGGTTGGCATAATTGTGTTTCTTCAGTACATTTAAGACTATTGAAATTCTTTAGGAACATTGTGTTGTTTTAGACTTGTGATATACATTTGGGATTATTTGGGATTTATTTCATAATACTATAAGTGTCTCTTGAAGTTTCACTTTGCATCTTGAGAAATAAATAACTTGTGAATTTTACTTAAATCGTTGGTTTCACTTCTTTCTGTTAAATATTTTAAGACCTAGAGTCGTAACGGCATGTGTGTGTGTGTGTGTGTGTGTGTGTGTGTGTGTGTGTACATCTTTTTGTAGGTGCTCAGCATATAGGTTATATAAATGGATCGTGTAAGCATAACAATCATACACGGATTGCCGTGTGCCAACGTCTACCGGTATCGCTAAGGGAAAAAAAATAATATTCGGAATCCTCAGATTTCACCCTCAGCCTTTAGGTCCAGACTCGTCCCGCAGTAGCGTCTCTTCTGCTTGAAACTGTATAAAGCGGTGCAGAATATTATCTGTCAGCGCATCACGCGTGGACATATCTGGGTCTAAGCTGTTCCAGTTGGATGAACCTTGTATACAATCAAATACAACACTTGTGATGTTTAAAGTGTGGGATGATTATCTTCTAAGCGAGGCCGAGTTGAGGAATCGTTGGCCAGTCATCTCTTAGTTGCAAGACTATGTCTTTGGGTTGATATAAAATAGAATAATTGACAATCACTTATCATTCAAGAACAT
The DNA here is from genome assembly GCA_028554795.2 of Sinohyriopsis cumingii. Classification (NCBI taxonomy): domain Eukaryota; kingdom Metazoa; phylum Mollusca; class Bivalvia; order Unionida; family Unionidae; genus Sinohyriopsis; species Sinohyriopsis cumingii. The sequence goes on from CM068836.1 coordinate 21,894,272, forward strand.
TTGAAATTCCACGATCAAGTCACATTAGACACAGGATGTTTAAGAACGTGAGCACATGTAAAACTGTTTACATTCGGTCGATTCAGTTAGTGTTCCGAATGATGATGATTTGAATTGCAGCAAATAGAGTGAAAATCGCATATCAATTGTAAGTACGGGTCGCATCACGCATCCAACCTTGGACTTTTTTGAATGTTAAATGAATTTGATCCTTGACACAAATTGGTTTATGAAATCACAAAATACAAGAATCTGATTCTCTAAGTGAGGAACAGAAAAGTATTGTATAAATCCCTCAAAATACATAATGATATTTTAGTTCTATTCTTTTTTCTCTCATTAAAACGTTTCAAGGAATAGCAATTACATATCTTTTGACTTGTTAGACATTTTGACGAAAGATCTACACAATGTAAAGTTAACACCATCTATTACTGCAGCATTACAACTTCTAGATGCTATCTCTCACAAAATATCGCATCTTTTAAAAATGCCACGGCATGAATCACATAGAATATCCACGGATAATATCAAATATCGTCGAGTTCGGAAATATAGGGATCATTCACCATTTGGTAAATTCAAACGTTTACCATATCATACGATTGGAAAATCTCTACTCAGTCAGCACGCACAATTTCCATGCTGTAATACAGACGACGTTAAAGAGTCGACAAGAACTCTTCCTGACAAAGAGGTGGAGACGACCAAACGTGTATGATCCTTGTATTTCCCATCCTTGATCAGGCTCTTCTGCCATTAGATCTGACTCCACGTCTCGAGCAAAAAGTCTTAATCCAGACTTGGAAATCTTACTCGAAATGTATGAACTCAGCCTTTTGATTTGTACACTATTGGCGAAGAAGATTTGGAGTCGAGTAAAGACATATGACGAATGGGTTGGGGGTAGATGTGGGGTTGTAGCAAAGTTGGTTTCAGGGTTTCATATGGTTTGACCGGTGTAGAATTGTAACGACAGCTGAGCTGGAATATATGAATTGCACGTGCCCATTGAGTATAGGTTCTTCGATTATATAGGACACTTTTTTCAGGCAAGTCTTTGGAAACCTATTAATTTTGTAACTGATTACAATAACGATGATACAAAAAAGAAGCATTTGCTCGAGCTCTCATGGAAGCCATTGAACACTCGAATTCAAACTCTCCCATCGTGCTGCAGCAAACGTTCAAACCTTAAATAATCTCCACCTTATTCCATGACATTACCGTCGTCATTTACCTTCTAAGCCATGTTTAAACAAACAAAGTAAAGCAATCTGCTCAAAATATAGACTTTAATTATAATACAATGGTGGTATGTCAGGCAAAGAAAGCACGAAAAGGAAAGAATAACTGTCTCGGGGAATTCCGAATCTGTGGTATCGGCAAGGTGATTGGCTCCCAAATGTTACGTATTTCACTATGGTTCAGTTCTACAGGTTCATACTTTGAACATGTTTGGTATTTAAAGAAAAAGAGTTTCCCAGGTTTTCCTCTATATCTGTCTTGGTTATATACAAAAGATCTTATAAATCTTAGGTATTGTTAAAATAACTTTTAGTTTCCTTTATCTCCTGTCTGATTGATGGATTTAGCTTGGGTTATAGTATCTGCTTACATCAGATGTGCACCTCTCAAAAGACTATGCTCCTCTGTCTTTTCCACTTCTGGCCTCGAAAAGATAAATTGGAGGGAAAAATCTAGCCGATGACTGTTTCAACCTTTTCTATATTTTATAATTAATTTATTGCAGTTTCAGAAATTGCTATTGTCTACTCTGGCAAAAATCATTTTGCCTATTTTAATAACTTCTAAAATTAGTGTAGTTTCGACTAGTTAAGGCTCATTTTTCGAGAACATGGGAGCAGCCATTTTGATCAACTATCTGTTTTAGATAGTGCATAGTTTCCATAATTAAACGTTGAAAGAAATTTCAGTCACAATGCATAAAAGTAGCATAGAGGAGTGCCAACATTCTCTCCACTGTGCGTGTTCCCAATTCAAATAACGTCACCTTATACTGGTCGATCTCGCACGAGTACATACTAACTTTAGAGCAAAGAAAGAGTTTTCAGTGAATTCATAAAATGTGTGTATTTACATAAAATGGAACCACGAAGTTTTTTTTAAAAATATAATTATTATCATAACTTCCAGCACCTAAAACTGAATAAAGAGTTCCTGTTTTTGCCATGCATTGTCATCAAACTATCGTGGGAAGATAACTCCTTGATAAGAAGGGAAACAAATCTTTATGATGATTAATAACCCAATACGAAATTTAATACTGACAGAAAGATATCGTTCAAGAAGACTTCCATTCCAATCACAATTTACCTGTAAATTCATGGATCCAATGAAAAGAACAGCAGAGCAATCAAATGCTTATTCTGACATGCCGACCCAGTTTTCTACCATGTCACTCTTGCGCAGATTTAGTAATGGTGTATTAAACAAGTTAGTAAATCTGGAGAAAAAGTATTTTTATCTGAAATAAATCCACACCATACGAGATTTGCAAAATACGAAAATAATATTCGGTTTCAAGCCTAAAGAAGCTGCATGAAGCATTTCCTATGTAATTACAAGCGCCTTGATTGCAATTACGTACGAACTACATAGGATTGATATTACTGTAATCGCAATCTAGATAAACAGAGACCTTTAGGCATTGTGGGGCTTTGACGGCGGTGATTTGATCAGCGAAATTACCAACAGCATATAAGGCTAGCAGGAAACATTTCATAAAGAAAATAAATAGTTTCGACATCAGAAATTATAAAAATTTTGAATATGGCCCCACGGCCAACAAAGCCGGATGAAACGTGATCTGAAAAAAGCCATTTCAGACAGACAATGTGGTTGTTATATCGATAATTGCGGACAATTCACCAGCGGAAAAATCATCTAGAAAGGAATGCATGTGATTATTGATGAATGGATGCCGGTATCTTTGTCAATTTTTGTATCGACAAGAAGGCATATGTAAGTTTGCGTGCTGCCAACATTAAATATAATGCGCTATATTTGATAATACATATGTCTGGAATGCAAGCAGTCTGTAAATGCAGTGTATGTTCTGCTACAAGGAACAATGTTGTCAATCAATAGCTTACTATCTGCAATTTACCACTGACGTCGTCTTAACGTTATCCTCGTTTCTGATCAATTAGACGTCGATATTCGTTCATTTAAAGAGGTTACATGCTAAGAAACTTCGGGCGAACAAAATGTATGAATTTCCTGCATATTAATGTGCATATATATATATATATATATATATATATATATATATATATATATATATATATATATATATATATATATATATATATATATATCTTTCAATCATATTTTTATCTCGTAGACATAACCGAAGTAGTCCAAATACAAACGCTAATATCGGATCACCCCGCATCAGCTATCATTGTGTGTCCTTGGCAAGGATCTTAACTCAAATTACCTAAGCAATAAATAATATACTTGTGTTACTGTGCCATAAAAGACCCACATAAACGAATTAAAAATTACTACGTCAACAGTTTTCTGACATTATGACGACAAACTACAAGCCACACGTTCAAGCCTGTCAGGAATGAAATTATACACTAAAATGAGGAACATTTCATTTTATTTACTGGGCTAGCCTGGGATTTTCTTTGGAACCGGTGTTTTTTTTTTTTTCTCTTCTCATTTATTTTAAGATAATTACTTTTGTCAACTAATCTAATGCATATTATTTGCTTTTTTTCTTCAACAAATTAGAGGAAGATTATTTATTTCAAATAAATCCCAGCATCCTCCTTCTCCCCTTCTCCCGAAAATTAAATTATTAGTCTATGAATACAGTGCAAGGGAATTTATTTCACATTTTTATTTTCTTCTGATAGAACTTTTAAGAGATGTGGTGACTGATGGCAATTATAAACTCAATATATAGTAACCAGGTTACTGTGCGTGTACTGTCTGTCCGCTATCTAGGATGTACTCGTTGTTAAGGCGTACCCGTCTCGCAAATGTGCCACTAACATGCCAAAGCAGATACTCTACCAGAGATATCAGACGGTACACATTTAATAACCTTAAGCTATAGTATTCTTACATAAAAATGTACGTTTCCTATTTTTCTTATCCATTTTTTTTTACAAAGGCCTATTAAAGTCACGTATAAAGATAAATACAAACTTTTAGTGAAAAAAAATCGACTTTTAAGGTCACTTTTTCAAAATAATAAAATCTTGAAATTCGCATTTTTTTCTTATTCTGTGATGTTATTATGCTGCTGTAACATTTAAAACAATTAAGAAATAATGAGGTTGAAAAAAGTTAATCACTTCTTAATCGCATCCACAAACTAAAACAAGAATGAATCATATCTATATATATGGATATAAGGTTAATAAATGTGTACTGTACCGTCTAATATCGCTGGTAAAGTAGTTGCTTTCGCATGTTATTTGCTGGTAGATATCAGACAGTACGTGCATGAGATAACGTCGATCCTATATATATATATATATATATATATATATATATATATATATATATATATATATATATATATATATATATATATATATATATATATATATATATATATATATCTGTGTGTGTGTGTGTGCAGTATATACTTGTGTTATATCACCCAATTCGAATAATGCAATAATGATTACTTTCATGTATATTACTTAAAATAGATACAATATTCTTTTTGTTACGCACTATAAAAACTTTTTGTATCGAATGATGCATGATATGTATCATGGGCCAGCGGCCTGTATTACAAATAAACACTATATATATATATATATATATATATATATATATATATATATATATATATATATATATATATATATATATATATATATATATATATATATATATATATATATATATATATATATATATATATATATATATATATATATATATATATATATAAAGAGAGAGAGAGAGAGAACACACGGCAAAAAGTGCAAAGCCAGTTTTTGTTTTTTATCCTTAGCACTTACGAAGCGGAGTTTTTCTCAACAGCAAAGGTACAAAACAGAAACACACAAGACATACAAAACACACCAATGAAAGCGCTGAATATACAACTTTACATGATTATGGATTTAATTGATTATTATTTACCAATCAAGAATATCGCTTCTATTGATTTGAAGAAAAATAACAAGGACAACGACAACAACAAAAATGCTAAACAGTTTCATGATTATATAGTTAATTGAAGTTTGGAGAGTTTTAAGAATAGACAGAGCATGCCAAACTTTTCAGTGAATTAATATCAACTTCTGATTGGTTTATCCAAGACATGACGTCGCCGATAAAATCATTGACGATGCACAAATTGCTTTGAATTACCGTGTGGATTGCCTAAATTTGCTGTCCAGTCGATTTTAAATTCATTTGGTACACAAGAAAGCACAATTTACACAAGAACGACATTTTGGAACGAGATATCACATGGTACTGTGCATTTTCTTTTGTCTGGGGATGTGTTTTGACGTTGTGGCAAAACAAGTCTGTTCAGAAATTGTATTTTGTCTGGGGATGTGTTTTGACGGTCTGACAAAACAAGTCTGTTCAGATTAAAGAGCTCGTGAAATAAAGAAAGTGCTTGTTTGTTAGGGAAAACAACTCTTACCAAAAAACAACAGGAATGTTGTTTTCATTAATAATTCCGTCTTGTAAAGTTGTATTATGATAGAAAATATATACTTGACTAATAAAGAATATATGCTTGACTAATAAAGAATATATGCGGACAAGAGACGCCCATTCCCCTCTTAATCTAGATGTAATCGTCTTTCAGAATCCGACTTAGAAGCTGCACCGTTTATTTATCTTGTCACAATGTTCTAAATCGATGAAAAATGTTATCTTGTCACAATGTTCAAAATCGATGAAAAATGTTATCTTGTCACAATGTTCGAAATCGATTGAAATATGTTATCTTTTCACAATGTTCTAAATCGATAAAAAAAGTTATCTTGTCACAATGTTCTAAATCGATAAAAAATGTTATCTTGTCACAATGTTCTAAATCGATGAAAAATGTTATCTTGTCACAATGTTAAATCGATGAAAAATATTATCTTGTCACAATGTTCTAAATCGATGAAAAATGTTTCTTCTTTTCACTAAGATACATTAGAGCACGCTATATTATCTTATCAAACATGATTGCTAGAATTTATATTAAAAAAAAGAATTTTGCTTTTTTATGAAGAAAGACTACTCCACTAAACTGTTTCAGTATATGTTGACTGGTTAAAATTGACGTTGTTGAGCTATTCCTATTTTGTTTATTTAAACTATACACTTGATATTATGATGAAATCACAAAATATAGTCCTCGTGTGTGTGTGTGTGTGTGTGTGTGTGTGTGTGTGTGTGTTGAGCAAGAGAGAGCAATATAAACACATAACAAAACCATAAACACAGCAAGGAATTAATGTACCAACCACTGAGTACAGATTTTCTACACTCGGCGGAATATTAAGCACATAAGGTGTTTTCATTACACGTTGATTTCCCTTTCAGACTGCCATCTATATGCAATCAAAAAGTTTGTGATTGTAATTTATTTCGAGTTTTCCACCTTAGGAAATTTATCTTCCTCCTGTTTAAAAAATGGAACCGGTTCATGAGTAGCACTGTTTTTCCTTTCACTGTTTAACGATTGTCTATGATAGCCATGAATGGCATTGTTGTTCCTTCTCAATGTTTAACGGTTCTCTCTGATAACCATGAATGGCATTCCAATTCCCTTTAAACGTTCAACGGTTCTCTCTGATAACCATGAATGGCATTCCAATTCCCTTTAAACGTTCAACGGTTCTCTCTGATAACCATGAATGGCATTCCAGTTCCCTTTAAAGGTTTAACGGTTCTCTCTGATAACCATGAATGGAATTCCAATTCCCTTTAAAGGTTCAACGGTTCTCTCTGATAGCCATGAATGGCAGTGCTGTTCCTTTTCAATATTTAACGGTTGCCTCTAATAGCAATGAATGGCATTTCTGTTCCTTTTCAATGTTTAACTGTTCTCTGCCGGAGTGATTACTGATTTACCTCTTACTAATGACTATTCCTACATCACTGTTAAATTTCTTGTACATTTTGCCCATTTTTTCAATGAAATGGGAACATCGCTAAAATGTGGATATTTGTCATTGTCACTAGCGGAGAAAGGTTTTCTACAGAATGGACCTTTTCTTGATAAAAGTTGCCAATATAGCTCATAAAATCTTGTCAAACACCGGGGGTTGACAGGTGGTTGTAGTAGGCTACATCATCTGTCTGAAATCGTTTTTTTTTTGTTTTCAGCCTCTTTTGACGGTCTTTGTTCTTGAAGTATATGATTCCGTCAATTAAATGATCAATTACTGTTTTAAATTGATCGGTCTAAAGACAAATGTCTTTCCATTGTTACAGAGTGACAGCATTGGAGATTCCTTCCGAAATCTCCAATAAAAACACGTTTTTCCAAAATACGCACTCACTGACCTCCGTGACATAACTTTTTCAATATGTCTACGCCTTGCTCCGTTCAATTTTTCATGCAAATATACAAAGTTTATACGAAACCCACCAAATTAATTATCGCTTGTTACAATCGATTCTTACATAACGCCGAATTACCGAAACAGTTTTGGTCTGGATATTGGAAGGATGTGCTACCCACCTTTCCTCTTTTTCTTTGCAGTGAATCTCATCATCAAAAATTTATTCCATCCTTGAGAACAGATCCCAGCTCTAATGACCTATACACGAACTTCTCATTCCATGTTTCAGGTAAAGTACGACGGTGATATGCCCACTACCTCCATGTGCTAATTACCCATTTATTATTTTTGGCGGTTTTGCACGTGACTTTCCGCTTGTTTTACAACTGGAAAAGTGGCGAATCGAGACGATGGAACCGTACTGTACAAAGTTTTCGTTTGCAAAAGATTATGCAGATTAGCATAATCCTGCTTATTGTTTCCAATATTCCAAAATTCCGACAAAAAATCTGCACCAACAGCGAAATCAACAACGCCTTGTGCTGACAATTACCAAATCTAAATGGGGAAAAAGCAGCCGCACAAAGTTATCTTAGGACCTGCCTACATTGTTGCACCTCTAATCGAACACCATACTCTTCCACCAATAAAGCTTGAGTTAATTTCCTTTTCAATAATTTATTCTGTTACTTCAAAATTCCCTAAGAGGAAAAGAAAAATGCAAAATGAAAATATCGCAAGACGTTTTTGTTTTACTATGATTGGGTAACTATATGATTATGTTCAAAGTCAGTTAAATTATGAGCAAAATTTTATAAAATTAAGGAACTGTTTATTTATAATCTATCATATGAAATAGTTCCTTAATTATTGTCTTAACAATTACGTTTAATTTAGCGACATGGTCGGTGTGTTTCCTAAGCATGTATGATTTCATTCATTTTATCATGTCCATAAGCATGGAGTGGACATGATTATGATTTCATCCATCTTTTCATGTCCATAAGCATGGAGTGGACATGATTATGATTTCATCCATCTTATCATGTCCATAAGCATGGAGTGGACATGATTATGATTTCACCCGTCTTATCATGTCCATAAGCATGGAGTGGACATGATTATGATTTCATCCGTCTTATCATGTCCATAAGCATGGAGTGGACATGATTATGATTTCACCCATCTTATCATGTCCATAAGCATGGAGTGGACATGGTTATGATTTCACCCATCTTTTCATGTCCATAAGCATGGAGTGGACATGGTTATGATTTCACCCATCTTTTCATGTCCATAAGCAAGGATTGGACATGATTATGATTTCATCCATCTTATCATGTCCATAAGCATGGAGTGGACATGATTATGATTTCATCCTTCTTATCATGTCCATAAGCATGGAGTGGACATGATTATGATTTCATCCATCTTATCATGTCCATAAGCATGGAGTGGACATGTTTATGATTTTGCCGGCGTGATGTTTTAACCAAAGCCGAAGAATGAGCAACAAAGATTATTATAATTCACCACATTTGGAGCCTATTTCTCCTTTGAAGATATTTTCTGCAATGTAGACGAGAGACACTTTATGCAACAAATATTGTTCCACTTTTTAATATGACATGAACCAAAGAACAGTTAAATATCCAAATAATTTGATACTTTTTTAGCCGTCCTGGACTTGCCTTTTTCAGGTTAAAATAAGATTGTTAGAATAGCCTTTTCAAATATGCAGTCTTATTTTGTCGTCTCTTGTCCGCTTATATCCTTAAAGCTTTGCCGAGTTTGGTCGCATACTTTGTCTATTTTAGAGAGATTATTTTGCACTCTACCAACAATGTTTTAGAAAAAAAGAGTTCAACATTCCCATAATTCGCTTTTTACAAAATTACATCATTTTTCCCTAACGGAGAGGTTGTTCCTTGCTTACCTCTAGAAAATCTACTCTGGATCACTGCTTGCTTGTAAAGAAACCTGATTAATGTTACAAGCAATTACAGAAGACACATGCCTGACATATTGTTGTAATCTCACATTGTCGTGCCAACTTTATTGGTTTCCCACTGGTCATGAAGGAAAAGAGGTGGGAATTAGTCGAATATGAAAAATGTGGGAAAATGGCGAAATTATATAATTATAAGACATTTCGACGTTTTCAATTTTCATCATCAATATTAGTTATCTATTATACCCAAATATTATAACTGCGAAAATAATCAATTTAACCTTTCTTATATGTAACTTACGGGTATTGTTGTCATTGAATAACTCAAAGAAATTCTAGCGCATTCGAAAATAACTAAACCTCGCACCTTGACCATTACTGTATCACCGTAATTGATACATGTTTGAAGCCAGAGACTCCCAACCTTTTTTTAGCCGCAAACCTAAAAGCAGGGGTTTTTTTTCTGACCCTCACGACCCCTTTTCCACATTTTATAAGTTTTGACACTTAAAAAAAGTTCTGTCAACCCTCCATAACGTACTCGCTACCCTGATATGGATTGCAACCTTGGGAATGGGAACCACTTTTTTTATTCCGTTACAATGGACTTGCGTGTTATAAGCATTGGACCACTGTTATACAAATGTATTTCTGTCTAGACCGTAAATACAATGCGACGTAGGAATGGACAAGTACAATTACTTCAAAGAAGAATTGTAACTTGTCAAGTTGGCTCTTATTAGCGGTTAGCGTTCCAAACTCTATACCGAATGGGTGGAAGTTCGAGTCCTACCATCGAATCAGCCTGTGTCGACTGCCATGGTGTGTCCCTGGGCATGGCACTTAAGTCCGATTTGCCTCGACACTAAATATCATACTTGTGTTGATGTGCCGAAAGCACCAAACCAAATCGAATCCTTGTTGATCAAGATTTGAGAGTTTGTTACAAGAACAGATAAAGGAGTTGAACTTTTTACCAAAAAGAACTGGATGCCACACAATTCCAACCATTTCCTGACTGTGTGCTAAGGAAAATATTAATACAAGAAACTTTGTTCTCTAATAAATACAAACAAAAGTCTTTTTATTTAAAAAATCTAGCAATAGTCGTGCGGCCACAAATTCTGTGTGACAACTTTTATGGCGCAGTCTCATTGCAAAATAAAGACTCTTCCTTGACCCTGCATTATGACTTTCAATTACACGTGTAGGTTAGCAATTTAAGGAACAGACTAAAGTGTTAAAAAAAAAAGTGACGGAGATGTAATTGGTTGTTCTCTAAAGATTTGAATTACATTTTTGTATTTCGTAGGGTGCCATTTAATCGTGAGTTCTTGTATTTCCAAAAAATATTCATAAAAAATATTGTTGTGAATTAAAGAACCAATCACACGTTGTTATGGATTGTATGTAATCTGTAAAAACCGCAAGGTAGTTTTAGGGGGATTGTGTAGATTGTATGCAGATACTAAATTACTATGAGGTAGTTATCTAAGTTTGGTGAAGATTGTACACACACACTAAAACAGTATGAGGTAGTTATCTAAGACTGGTGCAGATTGTATGAGGTAGATATAGGAGGTTGATGTAGATTGTATGTATTCAGTAAAAACCATAAGATAGTTATAGGTGGTTGGTGTAGACTGTATGTATGCACTCAAAACTATGTAGCATTTATCAAGGGTTTGTGTAGGTTGTATTTATGCACTGAAAACTATGAGGTAGTTATCTAAAGTTGGTGTAGACTATATGTAGGCACTAAAACACTATGAGGTAGATTTAGGAGGTTGGCGAAGATTGTGTGTAGGCACTAAACACTATGAGGTAGTTATCTAAGGCTGGTATAGATTGTTGTTGCTGTTGTTATAGGGTTTAACGCCATTTTCAGCACAAGATAGGCTATACATGGCGGCAAGTATAAATGGTGGAGGAAGAACCCGGGAAACCCCCAGAAAGACCCACCGACCCACAAGAAGCAACCGGCAAGCTTTCTCACATACCCACATTGGCCGAGCCCGAGACTCGAACCCACGCAGACAAAGGTGATATGGCAGTGATCCGTAACGATGAGCGCTTTAGACCACTAGGCAACTCGGGGCCCCCCGGTATAGGTTAGAGAAGATTGTGCGTAGGCACTAAAAGACTATGAAGTAGCTATAGGAGGTTGGTTGGCGAAGATTGTGTGCAGGCACTAAAACACTATGAGATACCTATATGAGGTTGGTGTAGATTGTTTGTAATCAGTTAAAACCGAAAGTTAGTTATAGTGGGTCGGTGTAGATTGTGTGTATGCACTAAAAAGTATGATGTAGTCATCTAAGGTTTATGTACATTACATGTAAGCATCTAAAAAAACTATGAGATAATTATAGGAGGTTGGTGTAGGATGCATATAGGAGCATTAACTTATAAATCTACCGTTAATTATATCAGAATAATTTACGGAAACTTGTGTGAACCCATTACTGGTATAAGAACCTCACGTTTTTCTTCAGAGATTCATCTTTTGCAAAAGCCTTATGTTGAATTTGAACTTTGTAAAATTTATTTGCGGATTGAAAGACGGATCCGCATTTCAGAAGTGAATTATATTCACAATGGATGCAGATGAATATTTTTAGAGTAATTGTCCTTTTCGAGACATAAGTCCGCAACAACGTTTGCTTTTTAATTAATGAGATTAAATTTTGTCAGCATTTTGCATGTAGTTGTGGTCATTCGTATTTAATAAATAGTCGAATTTCTATATCTCGAACGAAGTTATCTTGAATACATCTACATGTAACTCGAATAATAACTGCTTGAACTCATCAATATATAACTCGAATAATAATTACTTGAACACATCTATATATAACTCGAATAATAACCATAGTCCATCCTGATGAAGTATGGTCCTATATGTCTAATTAGTATCAACCATTGCATTACACATGTAGTCGTTCTCTTGTCCCAAAAATCATTGCAGTGGTTAAGAAAAATAGAGAAAACACGCACGCACGCACGCACGCGCACGCACGCACGCACGCATACATACATACATACGGTTACACAGCGTGTACAAGTCGTTTTCGAATACAAATTAATAATGACTCGAGAAAGATAAATGGAATACAAAAATATAATAAATTGTTCTTACCATCACTGTGTTTGTTGCTATCTACTCAAATGCTAGCATGCCTTCTTGTTTCTAGTACTAGGCGATTTGTCGAATACCCGACACCGACTGAAGTCAGTTCTGTGACAGCTGAGCACAGTATTGCAGCGCGAGCGCCACTTCTATACAACAACAATAAAAAAATCTATACTACACGGTGTTGATACAATTCGCAGCTTTGGGGAATAATTATTCAAAATAAGCAGAAAGCCAGGCTTTAAACAATCGTTGTTAACAGTGTTTTAAAGGCATCGTGTCATCTTTCCGTTACATTAATTCCTCCCGTAGGCTATCGGTGTTTAATTCATGCTAACATGTTTCAAGTCATTCTTTTTTTTGTGTGTTGTTTTATTTTTATTTATTTTTTGCATTTTTTTCCACGAAGATCTTGCCAGACGTCAGAACCCAATCAACTTAGACTCTTTTCCGCTTTTCGGATTCATTCTTGGCTTTCTTAAATTTGGGATAAGTTGATCATCCAAAACAGGTTGGCAACGTTTGCTGGCACAAAAATCACAGGGTTTGATATTAGCTCAGCGGGTAATGATATTATACCCTAGGACGCATATTTAGTAATTTAGCAATGAATTTCAGAATAGCTCGGTACGATTGATAAATATACATACCTCTTACCTTTTCGAAAACTATGCCGCCGTACAATTTCATTTGGATGATTTGCCAGCTTTGTTTAGTAGCAAATTGAAAGCCAGAAAGTATTAGAAACTAGTATCCACATACTCACCCAATACATGTGGCATATCCCATTACTTTCATGTTACATATCCCATTACTTTCATATTACATATCCCATTACTTTCATGTCCATTACATGTATATGTGACTAAAGGGTTTGGGTCTTAATTCAGCACTGCATGTCTGAATAATTATGCGTCCATGGTTGCCAATTGCAATTGCAACAATTCATTTTAAAATCACTGAATAACAGGACTTGGCAATGTCTGTGTATTCGAGCTTTTTTGATCCTTTAATGGTGCGTAAAAAGATTGGGGTTAGAAATCAATGCAAACCAACTGACCTTATTGGTCTGTAGGGTGAGGTGGGAGGGTATTCTACTAGGTGTTGTCAATCTTCGTCTCAGACAGCAGATGAATTGTTGGATTGACACGCAGAGATCATAGGCGTGTTTTATTCTTTAAAAAAATAATCAGATGTACACGGTCTTATTGCTCGAAAGATTTATACCGTTGCTGCTTATTTCAATCTATTTATTGTGTCTGGACCAACAAATTAACGTAATCGGAGCAAAATTTACCACAACAGAGAGATTACTCTATAACTTTTAAATGTACCCTTTTGCGGCTCCTTGTGTTCAGAAACGTATTAGATATCACTAGTCTTAAACCAGTTTACATATCGTCATGGCAACATAAATCGGTTATTCTGTTGAAGAATGATATGCATTTTATCATGTTGCTTTCTGCAATATTTATGTATAATAGTCATTATTAATAAGGGGAAATCAGACTGCATTTTATTTTACTAGCATGTGATGTGCTTTATCAAAGAACAAACCATCACCGAAAGCTGAATCCAATGACAAATCATCAACAAGCCAGGAAACTTAGTTTCTATTTTGGACTTTGGTAAAATGATCTTTAAAAAAGTACAAATAAATAAGTTGAGAGAATGTAGAGATTAAAAAGGAAGTCTTTCTTTGTTGCCATGTTTTGATACAAACATGCATTGCACACATGGTAACATATCATGATGTTAACAAAGAAATCACCACTCCGGTTGCCTAGTAGTTAGAGCGGCTGCCTCGTGTACGGGAGGTCGTGGGTTGGATTCCCGGCCAAATCATAGCAAAGACTTTTAAAAATGATACTAACAGCTGCCTCGCTTGGCTCTCAGCATAAAGAGGTTAGTGTTAGGTCTGGTCGGTCTGGTTTCAGGATAATGTGACTGGGTGGGACATCATGCTACATGTCCGCGGCATGATGTCCCAGTGCTAGACATCACTATAAACTGCCACACTGCAGACATAGTAGTGATATGACTGAAAAATTG